>JAQFVV010000055.1:1909854-2509854 GCA_028023455.1 Epiperipatus broadwayi | reverse complement strand
AGGAACATATTGCTTGTTTTTACAATCTTGCTGCTGTACTTTTTTAAAATTTTACGGAGCATGCAAATTTCACACCCATACAATAAATTACACAAAATAACAGTTTCATATATGGCTAACTTAGTTGCAGTAGTTAATTCAAGATAAATCTGGGAACTGAGATCCAACCCAGACCCCATGATGAAATATCCTATCTTTTAACCTGTTAAAAGCAGCAACACATCTGGGTCTGAGATTGATCCCAATTCACAGATTTAACTTGAATTAAAGTATGTATTATAAATATTGAAAAGTCTCTTGGGTATGTAACAATAATGAACCCACATGTTTATGATGGTGATCTGTGTTCAGAGTTAGATAGAATAAATATGAAAACTGTTTCAACAAGCTTGGAATCTCTGTCAGGTGGTAAGCCATAGTCAATCCAATACATCATCATCGTCTTCAGGTGGAAAGCCATAGTCAATCCAATAAATCTCTCTAATCATCATCATCATCTTCAAATACTATGGACTCACTGCAAGATGAAGCCTTTCCAACTTTAATCCAGTGTCTCTAACCCATCACTTCTCTTCCTATATGCTGTCTCAATCTAATCATTATCATCGAATATTATGAACCTATTGCAAAATGAAGTTCTCTCCAAATTTAATCCAGTTTCTCTAATCCATCACCTCCCTTCTATGTGTGGTCTCTTTCTAGATCTTTTGCAATCACTTGGGATCCAATTTAAAAATTTAATTGTCCATCGCTTATTATTTCTTCTAGAAATATGTTCAGTCCAAATTCATTTCATTCTCTTAATTCTTACAATGATGTCCAGTGATACCTAATTATTCTTTCACTGAGCTGTTTACTCTTCAATATCTTCTTCTTACTCCTAAGATACTTCATTGGGTAGTCTGAAATCTTAGTAGTGTTCTTCTGGTAAGGGTCTTAAACTCAAAGGTAAAAAGCCAATAAACTCACGATGCTGGAATCTCTTGGGATCAAATTTAAAATTTTAACTGTCCATCCATTAACATCTCTTCTAGCACTTATTGCCAGTCCAATTCCATTTCAGTCTCTTGATTCATTTGATGATGCCAGAGATATCTTCTCACCCATCTATTTCATTTTCTATATCTTCTTACTCCAAACATATATCTTTATAATTTATTGAGAGTTCTGAAATCTTTGTATTGCTCTTCTGATAAGCGTCTTAAACTCAAAAGGTAAAAAGCCAGTAAATTTAATGCTGGGTGGTGCATGTTGGCGAGCAATATTCATGTACTATATGGATATTCTTACAGTAATAACAGCTGCAAACAACATGAACAAATAGAATCAATGTTAAGGAATTTGCCCTGCTTGATTAAATTTAAGCCTTAAAAATAAAAGAAATTCCTTTCAGTTAGCAACAAACTCCTTTCTAAAGCCAACCAATCTGTTTCATCTAGTTTGCCCATTATATTTACCATTAAAAACCAGTCAACACTTACACAATCCCACTATAGACAACAATCAAGAATTTCAAACTGTTGTCAAGGCAACCTCCTTTTAGCTTGAGAGGTGGAATTTCACCTCTATTAATGGTCTCATATATTTATAAAGACACTAAAAATTGCAATTTGAAGAAAGAATAAAAATATATTGAATTAACTAAACTAAGTATACTTAATCATGGTTGTTCTGTTAAGGATCTATGAGATGTCATTTCCTGCTAATTTGAACACTATTAGCTCTTTGGTTCTTTATATCTTCATTTTGTGTGGTTTGGGTACAATTTTATTTATTTTGGATTAATTCAATAAAAGATTGAATCTCATTCCAATACAAATACACATCTTTTATTTTATATGAAACACATTTAAAGCAGATTTTTATTTAAAAAGAATATGAAACATGGTAGTATTTGTGATGTGATGTACTGTAGCTTCTCCTTAAATGAAGTCAAGAATCTCTCAGCAATTATGCTCAGAGAAACCTGTTAGCCATTTTATTTTACATTCCCCATTCTAAGTTTTCCCATATTCTGCTCCATCCCACTTCCACAACATAATCTTTGTCAACTCTATGGCCTTTATATCTAAATCCCCCTTATCTTTTCCCAAACCCAACATAAAAATGAATAATCCACTTTCTGTATAATCACTTTTTTCATATTTATTCTTCCATAACTTTATTATATGCGCTCTTTCTGTTTTCAAGCATTTACATTCAATTAACAGCTGCCTAATATTTTCTATTCCTTCCTTACATAATTTACAGACTAAATCACCCATATTTTTCCATTTACATGTATATTCTCTTGTTGCTAAAGATCCCATTTGAGCTTTAAACAATAAACTATTTTCCTTACTATTATCATATATTAACTCGCAGCTAACATTCTGCTTACCTCTATATACATCCAAATTCCTTTCACTCTCCATACTAGTCCTCCATTTCTCTAAATCCCTATTTTTTATTAATAAATCCATTCTTCTATCCCACTCCCTACCACTGCAACACTCAACAATCCTCCCAACACAATCATCCCATCCCCCATACAAATATACTGACAAATTCGTTATCCAAATCTGCACACTGCACTGCCCTTCCCACCCATCCTGCCGCCTGCCCTCCACTCATAACCCACATAACCCAATCAAACACTATCTTGGCCATTCTTCCATCATCCACAAACTGCAATCTATCAAACACCCCCACTTTACCTTTTGTATCTTTAGATATTACCCTTTATCAATAAGGATTTTGAGATCTGAATTTTTTGGGGGAGCTAATACACCTCCCCTCCAGTAGCTAAAATTTATTTATTTATTCTTGCTATCAAGCAATGAACTTTCTCACTGATTAAGTTAGGAAGAAGATTGGAGGTAGGCATAAGGTAGTACTGGATAGAAATATATTTGAGCACTATGATTTGACAACTATCGATTATTACAACTTACACTAGAAACTAAAGGTGAATAAATATCTACTATAATCAGCAATTGTAAGCTTTAACGTTCTAAGCTCAATTTAATATGGATTGTATCTTATTTTAGATTTTACCCACAAATATGATTGTATGTTTCCACATATCGGGCTTTGATCCTGTAAAGCACTTGATTAGGGACTTTCAAAATACCAGAATTATGAAATCACAAAATTGCCAATTTCACAAAATGGAGCCAAAAACTCCCAAAAATCCACATGGTATGGTTTAACTTTTTGCTTTTTACAACAACTTTTTTTAATCAAGATATTTTTAATTTGCTCAGTTCTTTTTTTAAAAATGAGAATCAATAAAAACCATGCAACTATACATTTTTCTGACAATAGTTATAGTTAGAATTTAATAATTCATTATATATATATATATATTAATAAAAAGTATATAATAAAAGACAAATGACCCCCAAGATGCATTTCGTGCTGAACCAGCAATCATCAGTTGGCCCAGGTCACTATCTCTCGTATATATATTTATTATATGCAAAGTATTTATCTAGAGTAAATTGTTAATTTTCATTTACCATTGTCAAACCTCCTCCACTCACAACTTTGACACCATCCATTTCAGATAAATACATTAATGATTATTATTAATCATTTTTGAAACTAGAAATTATCTCTAGCACAGATATTAACTTTAAACCTTAGTTAAGGATTAATATCTTGGGGGTCATTTGTCTTTTATTATATCTTTAGTATCTTTATAGATATAATAAACACTTCCACACTTCCCCATTCATTTCAAATTCATATAAATAAAGAAATAATAAAAGACAAATGACCCCCAAGATATTAATCCTTAACTAAGGTTTAAAGTTAATATCTGTGCTAGAGATAATTTCTAGTTTCAAAAATGATTTGGAAGAGTTTATTATATCTATAGAGATACTACATACGGAACAGAGAAAAGTGAATAACTCCGTGTGGGTAAATTTAAATATATATATATATTAATCTTTAACTGAGGTTTAAAGTTTATATCTGTGCTAGACATAATCTGTAGTTTGATAATGATTGGTAATAGTCATTATTGTATTTATCTGAAATGGATGGTGTCAAAGTTGTGAGTGGAGGAAGTTTGACAATAGTAAATAAAAATGTAACAATTTACTCTAGATAAATACTTTATTATGAGAGATAGTGACCTGTGCCAACTGATGAGTGCTGTTTCAGCACAAAATGCATCTTGGGGGTCATTTGTCTTTTATTATATCTTTATTTATATGAATTTAAAAAGAATGAGGAAGTATGGAGGTTTTTATTATATCCATAATAAAAAGTAATAATTATTCTATTATAATGTTAACTAAAGTTTTTAATATAACGTTCGTTCGCTATATTATCATTCAGAAAAATAGAAAATAACCAAATTTTTTTATTTTTTAATGACAATGCTTTAAAACACCCCCCCCCCATATTTTCTACTTTAATTTTGAATATATATATATAATTTTAGAAATATTAAATAAATACATTTTCTGGTATCTTAGTAATGATGAAACTCGACTTCAACCCTAACCCAGTATGGCTGTGATGTTTCCACAGCAGGTCTAATACTAAAGTATTCATTTTCTTTAACAAATATACTAAAAAATTAGGTCTTAATATTTAATTTCAAACTTCTCAAAAAATAATTTTTTTAAAGACATATAGGTTGACTAAATTCTTGATATAAAAAGTTAAAATGCTAACTAATACTTAAGATCCACATAACATGAAAGATTATTGATTCTACAAGCAACCAATTTTATGATTTTTTTTATATCAATGCTTTTTATCTTTCAAGCAGTCTTCTAATAGCCCTAAAAAAGGCTGCTAAACAGTCAAAATATAAGAAAAACAAAAGGCAGTGATACAAAAAGTGCCCAATTTGGCTTTCTTTTCAAGTTTAGAATATCAAGATATTATAAAATAGGTTTAAAGAAATATTTAAGCAATATCCGTTAGAATAATTATTCAATTCAAGATGTGCAAAAAAAACTATGATAAAACATTACAACAGTGTAATATTTCTGTAGTGTAATTTTCAGTATGCCATTCTCATGCAAGCTAGAGACTCATTTCTATCTGCTTTTAACACCCTTGTGGAGGGACATAATCATAAACATCTGACCAAAGACGTGAAAAAAATGTATGATCCCCATTCCATGTTGAACCAGCACTTATCAGTTGCCCCAGACCACAATCACTTACATAGATCTTTAGGTTATTATAACATAATCGGGCTTGGCCACTTGATGGCATTGTTGGCAGTTTTTGGTTATTAATTTATTGATTGCTATAACTTTTTTTTTCATGCCTTTTTAATTTTAATTTTGTATTTAGTAAACGACAACCTTTTTTTTATTTTTAAATCGCTGTTTTTGGACAAATTATCATCGATGTCTATTTAGCGATGTCTTTCGCTTAATTATTGCTTTCTACATAACAAACACCTGTGTAGGGTTAGAGTTAGTTTTAGGGTTAGGGTTCTGTTGTTTATAATGCTAAAATAAAAAATATCAAAATCGTAACCGTAGTCAGACAAAAGAAAGAAACTCAAACTTTTTTAAACAACAAACACATATAAATGTCTTCTTTACTTATTAAACATGTTTATAATATGTGCTTTCTATGAAATGTACAAAAAATCGTGTATATTTTTATTGGACAGTAGAAATACTCAGCTTCTGTTGTCAGCAACTGCGGAAAAAGATATGCGATCACCAGCCATTTTATGAACTACGTGGTATTTCACATGAAAATGAGATTTCACATGCGAACTCGGCCGAATTCGTTTTGACGTACTTTCGGCAAGCTTTTACACATTACACCTTCTCTAAATAAGGGTGTGGCCATTTGGAAAATTACTATAAAGTCAGGTTTCTTAAATTCATTACAAATACAAAGATTGTGCAACATATATTGTAAAAATTTGAATAATCAAACTACACACACATATATATCAAACTGTACATGAAAGATAAGTGTGTGGATTCACAGTAACTGTCGCGAAGCAGAAATAGGCTGTATTATTTCTGTATTACATCATCATCAACGGCCTTCTAATGGCTAAGACAAACATAGATGTTTTCTATAGCCGTAAGTCAGGCCTTGTAAACAGCATTTGTTAGGTGTTTTGGCGAGCCAGAATGCCATCAAGTGGCCAAGCCCGATTACATTATAAGAACTGATCTTTATCATTGTTCAGTATATATAGATAGCAAATTACTACAGTTTAATTCATAAGTGTCAAAATTACTGCCCTCACAACTTTAACACAAACAATTTAATGGAAATATATTACATTAGAACGGTATTGACTAGAATTACTCATATATACAGATAGGTAAAAAACTATAATTGAACATTTGAATAATATAGAGTAGAATTATTTGTACATACAGATAAAATAAGTAAAAAATTACGATAAAATGTTTGAAACAATACGAAGTACACTTATTCACATGTATGAATAAGATAAATGGAAAACTATAACAAAACATTTAGAGCAATATATACTAGAATTATTCACACATACAGATAAGAAATGTTGCATAATTTTGTAGTTTTGGTTCTGTTTAATTCCGCTGAAAATTTTAATATTTTTTTCCCCAAATTCATATTGTCCCTTAATTTAATTTATTAGCTTCAAACAAACATAAGTGATAAATTTAAGTGAACACAAGGTTTTCGCAAATTCCCATGTAAACATTCACACGCACACACACACACAAATGCATTTTTTCCAATTTAAATAAATTTCTTCGAATGGGTAATTTTTTTTCTCAATGTTCAACTGAGCTTTAAAATATGATAATTTAGAAATTAATTGAATTATTTAAATGAAAGAAAAGAATTGATTACATACATAAATCCAAAATAAAGGAACAGTATTTTCTCTAATCGTAAAATACATTTTTATGTTTTAAGTAAAATAAAAAATATTTTTATGTTTTCGAAATGAGATGTCATAAAAAGAATACTTCTGACAATATAATAAATGACATGACAGGCTCCAACCTGTAATTTCAGTAATAGTTTAGGTAAGAGGGAGAGAGAAAAAAAATGAAAACGAATTGCGGAGAAAATAATTACGATCACATTTCACGTTGAAAGTATATTCACTCAATCATTTGTTGTCATTAACAAATATATCAGCGTATGGATCTGTTTGTTCTCTATATAAAACTTTATAAAATAGTAAACTAATATGTATGCAAATATCCTGTAAACAATTTGAGTGAATTAATTAAAACGCATATAAATTCTAAAAAAAAAAAAAAAACGGTAAAATAATAACTAATAAAAAAAATATTCTAAAAGGTTGATCACCTTTCAGTAATTACAAACTTTAGTAATTTTTTTTATTGGGAAACTAATACATGTACATTTAAAACAACAGAAATTAAACCAATTGAAACAAATTTACGTTTATTGGAAAATTACTTTAATGTGTGGCTGCTACTGTTTTTAACATGTTAAAAGATGAATATTTTATCGTACAACAGTGTAAATAGAGTAAATTCATCATCACTATCAACCATTATCAATCCACTGCAGGATGAAGGTCTCTCCAAGTTCAATCCATCTTCTCCGATCTTTACCTTCTCTTCTCCACATCACCCCTGCACACTTTCTTATTTAATCCATCCATCTCACATATGGTCTCTTTCTGAGTCTTTTACAATCTCTTGGAATCCAATTTAAGATTTCAATTGTCCATCTATTATCATCTCTTCTAGCAATATATCCAGCCCAATTCCAGTCTTTTAATTTTTTTCAATGAGGTCAATAACAACTGTTTGTTCTCTTACCCGTATATTGAGTTTTCGATCTCTTCTTGTAACTCCCAACGTGCATCTCTCCATACTTCTTTGAGTGGTCTGACGTCTCTGTATTGCTCTTCTTTTAAGTGTCCATGTCTCAGAGACATAAGTAAGAACTGGTAAAAAAACATTTATTAAAAACCTTCCTTTTCAAACACATAGGTATATTTCCTTTTAGTATCAAGTTATTTCTACCAAAAGCACTCCAACCAAGTTTAATTCTATGATTAATTTCATCCATTATGTTTCCATCTGTAGTAATGATCTGACCAAGGTATTTGAAGCTGTTAACTTCTTCTAACTCATCGTAATCAATCTTTATTTTCATATTTGAGAAAATCCATTAAACATTCCTTTAGTCTTTTTAATATCTATCTTTAGTCCTACTTTCATCTGATAACTACAGTTTAATTGAGAAGTGTCAAACTAACCGCCCTCACAACTTTGATGCAAACCACTTGATGGAAGTATATTAATAATTTTTAATATTTGTTCATTAGACTAGAGATTATAACTTAATGATTAATATTTCTGTAATATAATTTTCATTACACTATTACACACCTTTCCATGATGTTAAAAGTGAATAGAAATGACAGCCTCCCTAATCTGTGTGAGAATAGTGAAGTGAAAATTACACTACAGAAATATTACTAATTACTACAACATTCTTTAGTTTTATTGGATATGATACTATAATCTACTACTATAAAATCACATCTTCATTAGATTGGCCACATGTAATGAATGAACTAACAGACTTTTTTTGTGGTAAACATGAGTATGGTTTTCATGGGATCGGCAGATCCTAGTCATGTGATCATGTATAAAGATTACTTCAAAGATATTCTTAAAAAAGTGCAACGGTGATTGTTTTCATTGGGAGAATATGGCAGAGAATAGCATATATTGAAGAGCTACAGGCTACAATATGGCGCTGAAGTCTTTCCTAAAGAAAAATTTACTACAAAAGAAATAAAAAATAGCATCCCAAAATATCAAACAAACAGAATAATGGTCTAGTATATGGTATATGCAAGTATATTTGTGTTTCTGGATTGGTTTTTATAGTCACAGTGCTGTTGCTGCTTCTACTACTGCTACTGCTGCTAGAATTTTATTACTCCTATGCTGCTACTATTACAACACTAGTATTATTACACTATTATTATTACACTAATACTTCTGCTATTATAACACTATTACCATTACTGCACTGCAACTACTACTATTACTATACTAATACTACACAACTTCTACCTATTGCTAGTACTGCTACTACTGTTACACTCATACTACTGTACAACTACTACACTACTGCTGCTACTACTACCCTACTATTATTACTACTGCTAATACTACACTTCTACTACTATAATACCACTACTATTATTACACTAGTATTACTACACTACTACTGCATTACCATTACTACTACTGCTACAAGTTACTATTATTACACTATTATTATTACAATACTGCTATGACCCTACTACCCTACTGCTAGTACCATTATTATTGTTACTATTTTCTTACTGGAATTGGCATTTACTGATGAAAGCCACAAGCTAGACCTAATCTGGGGATATTGGATGAGTAGTCACTAAATAGGGATTTTATGTGTAAATCTTTTTGCACCCATCGACTACCAAAGATTGCGCTGGGTGGCATTACTGTATGGAGAATTTGCTATTATCTCAAAGTTCTGTATGTGATCACATTTATTAATGAATATTTGGGTTCCATGAAAACATCTTATAATGTACCTGTTTTACTTTTTCCAAATTTTTATGTAGGTCAATACTTTATGTAATGAAATATTTTATAAACACAAAGCTAAAAGTTTTATGAACTTAAAAAAAAAAATTGGAAAACTAATTTCGTCAAATGATAAAATGAAAATAAACGATTTGATAGCAGAATTTAAAAAAAATTGTGAAATATTCTGGAATTGGGTCCAAATGATTAAAGTTTGAAAAGTTTCACTTTTTCACATTTTTTTTCCTGCTCACACTTAGTGAGGATTAGTTATTGGTTCATCATTTTAATTTTAATATTTGAAACTTTCATGAATCAATAAATGGGACTTAAATTTGTTACAAATGTAAATTTACAACCAAAATGATTTTGAAACTAGACCGTCAAGCTCCCTTCAGTTTCCACTGTGACTTATACAACTGATATACACATCCACATAAATGATTTCCAACATATATATATATATTTTGAGCCAAACCAGTACTCATCAGTTAGTCTGGATTGTCATCTCCCATATATATATATATATAATCAGTGCTTGGTTTAGATTAAGATAGTAAATCATCAAACTTTAATGGATAGGCTTCAATCTTCTCCACTCTCCAAATCTTCAGTCATCCATATCATTGAAAGCAAGCACTGATTATGTATATTGTACCGGGTTCGATATGGGTCATTCGAAACACCAGTCTCTTAGGCAGAGAAGAACATACTCGAAAAGTACCGGGTTCGAATATGAGATGATCAAAACACCGGTCTCTTAGGCAGAGAACATACTCAGAGAGTATTATGTCCAAACAATAGCTATAAAATATATAACTAGTGTCACATTTCCAGGACATAACTTCTTCTCGACTGTTGAGTTCAACACCAAGTTCAAAGCACTTTTTTTGTGTAAACACAGGCGCCAGCTATCTATTCAGAAGAATAAACAACACACTTTGAACAATGGCCACTAACTCAACGCCTAAGTTATACCCATAGACTAGCTCAGCTACTCGTAATTAATAACAAATTATACAAAATTAGTGGTGAAAAGAATTGATAAAAGAATTGGTAAAAGGAATTGATAAAAAGAATTGACCGACAAATAAAGTTTAAGTTTAAAGACAATTTATTTT
The DNA here is from genome assembly GCA_028023455.1 of Epiperipatus broadwayi. Lineage (NCBI taxonomy): Eukaryota > Metazoa > Onychophora > Udeonychophora > Euonychophora > Peripatidae > Epiperipatus > Epiperipatus broadwayi. The sequence continues at coordinate 2,499,188 of JAQFVV010000055.1, read as the reverse complement.
AATTAACATTTCTAAACTAGTTTAAATATTCTTGTAAATTTTAATAATAGAACACTGGTATTTATCTAATTTAACTAATAACACTGATATAATGATCACACACATATTAATTCATATTCACATATATAATAATAAAGCATTAAATAGTATTTGAAATTTAAACACATATATTTAAAACACACAAATTTATAGTTCATTTTTATGTGCTATAGAGTTCATATAATTCGACTCTTGGAGGATTCACACGAATGTGATGGCTACTGTATAAATGAAAATAAGAAAATGTTTTACCTAGGATTTTGAACGTAGATTTAGAACTTTGTTTTCTTTTTGGTTGCTGCTTCCATTACGAATATTTCCAGCCAGCTGGGACATTTCCTTGAGGAGTTTCATTATTATTCATTTTTATTATTATTGGAGACAATAAGATATTGAGCGGCTTCAGGTTGTTACGCATGCATCACTTAAGATCGGTTATATTGGCTGTTTTCATCGGACTTCAGGCTGGAGAAAAACCTATGTTTCCCGTGGGTTTTTAACACTGCATTTCTGACTGATACATAATAAACTGACATCTGATACAATTAACTCAACTGATTGTCCTCACTGAATGTCCGATAAAAAATTGTCTCTTTATACCTACGACATGTTGTCCTTTTAATATCCTCCGGCAATATCTGTTGTCGAAATTCCTTTGATAATCCTATGTTTTTGAAGATCGTTTAATTAGTAGTAGCCATCACAAACATGCTGTTTTTATATCTTTAATTAGTAGCCACCACCGTGTTTTTTTAATGATAACTTCCATTTATTTTTTAATATTTAATACGCATACATTTATTTTTATTTACAATCACACATATATATGCATATATATAATTTTATTCTAAAATCAAAACTAGTTTTAAGATTACTTTTTTTTTCTTTAATTTAAATGAAGAGATTTATATTTTTTAACTTTTAACTAATAATAAAACTCTTTAACTTCTTTTATGAAACCTTTAGTTTTTTCTACAGGAAAACTCCCCCTCCCCCCTTTTAATTAATTAACTGTAAGTTTTATTTCAAAACAACTCTTTAACTTTTACGTTTACTAAACAAACTGCAGTAAAACTCTTAAACTTTTAATTTTACATTTTTTTTTCTTTTATGAAAGATCTTTATTTTAATAATTTTTTAGATAAAATTATTATGTACCAATTCAATGTTGGTACATTTATATATATTGGACGTTGATCCAGACCAAATGTGAATGCTGGTTCAGCAAGAAATACATATATTGGAGATCTTTGATCTTTTTCACATGTATGTGGTCATGTGTATTGGTTGTATAAGATGGAGTGGATTCAAATTCCCTCTAATTACCTCTAGCTTAAGTATATATATTTAAAAAAAATTCTAAAAAATCATATTTAAACTTTCCAAATATATATATAATAATAATAAATAGAAAATGTGAAATTCATAATGAGAACAAAACAATGAATTTACGGGTTGATTGCCATAATGCTATTGTAAAAAAACAATGAAATATTTGTTGATTCAATTCCTATTTTTAAACCTGAACGAATTATTATAAAATCATAACTAATCTTTGAAATGCTTGTCCAAAATTAAAATCAAAATTTATATTTATTAAATAATCGCAAAAATTCAGAATTACTGTATTTGACAATGTCATGCCTGTAATTATTGCTGCTTTCGTAATAACATTACTTCAAATTTCTTAACTTGTATTTTTAACAGTGAAATGTATTTCAAAAAATTCTAATTGGAAACATAGATATATATTTAATTATACTGAAAATATTTTGTAAAAAATTACTACAAATAATTAAAAACATTATGCATTTCCTCCCTTATTGTCCAAAAGAAAAGAATGGAGGCTTCTTAAAATTTGTATCCAAAAAACCAATCAGCAATTTCTAGCTCTGTCAGGGTCTTTTCAACTTATATTCCGTAGATTGTGCATATTGATTTACTAGTTACAAAAACAATCTGAAGGTGTCAGTAGTTCAGAAGGCAACTTAATTCAAGTTTTTGTGCAACAGGACTGTAAACAATGGTAAAAAATGCTGAAAAAGATGATTTAAAGCCATAATGCAGCAACACCATTGCAGTACTCCATGGAAAACTGTACTATATTAAGAGAGTTAATCAAGTATTTAAAATGGGTAATGCCAAGTAGAGGGCAACTATATAAAGTCTGCAGTCAATATAGGCTTAAATCAAAATGATCAATTTAGAGTTCATGATCTGCTATAACATTTCTAAATGGAGAAAAAAGTTACTCAAAAAAAAGAAGCACTCCAAACATGTTTAAAAGTCTAACACTTTATTATTTATTGAAGATACAGTTAACAGTAAATATATTACTTAAATTTTAACTGAGTGTGAAAGAATGAACACACAATAAACATATATGTGTATGTGGTGTCTCAATTTATTATCAATAACTATTATTTTTAAAAATTTTGTTTATACTATGATCTTTATGCATATTATACACATAAAACAATTTGTCCAATATATAGGTGTGTGTGAAAAGAATGAGGTACTCTTGCAGTTCAGTAAAATAATGTGGATTCTACTGAAATCGAAGCTTATTGAAAAATGTCAGCTATTATATGTGATGTACAACGAATGCAAGAGTGGGACATCAAACAAAATATACCAGGTATCTCAACACTGTAATCTACTCTGCACAAAACTAAATTCACTTCCTGCACTGTGAAATGTCCAGCGTTTTTCTAGAGAGCTTGATAAGATTCTAAATGTAATATGCAAAAGAAAATTGTAATTGATGACAAACAGAACTTTATTTAAATATACAATATATAAAAACAATATGAGAACGAATATTGAAAATTATATTTGCATATCATTAATCTGTATGAAATAAATTGCAGTTGACTAAGCTCCACCTAGTGGTGAAAAAGCTAAACAAATCGAATCTCTCACCTAGTGGCGAAAAAGCTAAACAAATCGAATCTCTTTTACATCAGTAAGCTAAAGCATAGAATCAGTTCTATTATTTAGCTTTTTTTTTTCTTATATGTCATAGCATCGGCCGGGACGCGAACCCACAACCGTCTACAACCAACTACTTGCTTGCAAGGCGGCTGTGATGACCTCTCGGCTAACAGCTTTTGGCATCAAAGTAGTGGATTTATTTAATTATTTCACAACTAGATGGAGCTTAGTCAACTCACATTTATTTCCAATATAAGAATAATTATTGAAACCTCCCACAATTAAAAAAAAAAAAGTCTATTACTGAGAATAATATAATTAATAAGCAAACACAAAATATTACTAAACCAGATGTACTTGGCCTTTTGAAAGGTCATTTTGATATGTGCACTATAAAAATTCCATTTTATTAATGGCAAAATTACTTCCTTAGAATAAAATATGGTTCATAATAAATATAAGAGATTATTAAATATTTGTAATAGATTTTTTAATTGGTAGCTTTAAGAAATTTTTTTTAAAGATTTAATGTAAATTAAAGAAAAGATTTTAATATTATATAAATAAGTGATAAATGTAACTTTAATATATATATATTTTGCTCTGCGGAATTACTTGTTTTGAATAAAATGCTTGTAATCAAATTAAGCCTCTAAATTAAAATTAACATTTTTAAATATATCTGTTGTATTTAATATGTGAATTTGACAGCATTCTGGAGAATTATTAATGACAAAATTACTTCCTTCACATAAAATATTCTTCACAGAATAGTTTTTTGTAATTAGTTATGAATTTGACATGTGACAGCACTTAACGAGAAACATACATTCACAGAAAGCATGTCACAGCCGTGTAACCACACATTCACATGAATCTCGTATATCATCTCATCGTCAACCAATTATCAATTCACTACAGGATGAAGGTCTCTTCAAGTTTAATCCATCTTATCCGATGTCTAGCCTCTCTTATCCACCTCACTCCTACACACTTTCTTATTTTATCCATCTATCTGGGTCTTTTACAATCTCTTGGAATCCAGTTCAAGATTTCAATTGTCCATCTATTATCATCTCTTCTAGAAATATGCTCAGCCCAACTCTAATTCAGTCTTTTAGTTCTTTCAATGATGTCAGTATCATCGTAGTATCATCGTTTGTTCTCTTACCCATGTATTGCAATTTCAATCTTTTCTTGTTACTACTAACTTCTTCAAGTGGTCCAAAGTCTCTGCATTGCTCTTCTATTAAGTGTCCAAGTCTCTGATCCATAAGTAAGAACTGATAAAACATCTCAAAAAAAATAACAATAATAAAACAACAGACCTTTCTATTCTATTGCTAACTATAGTGAGTTTAAGTAATCAATGATTACCAGATTGTAGTGTATTTAAATTCCCATTTCCCAGAAATCTCAGACTTCTATCTTTATCAACACCTGTGACTCAGAACTATAAATAATATAGTTGTGCATCTCCAAACTGCTTAAGACTTTGAATCCAAACTATTCTGCTTGAAAAATATTATATTATAATTTCATTATTATTATTATCACCATCATCCAAAGATTACATGTTCATATCACAGTGCTATCAAGTGCATAGTTATTTTTCCATGGTTTAATGCAGTGTCAAGAGTGTCGGACATGGGGAGCTTAAAGTCCTCAGATCAATCCTAGTTCTGGGACTTCTGGGATTTACACTTCTCATGAACTCTCAAGCAACAAAGACAGTATATTGAGATAAATTATGATACCTTCCTTAAGAGCAGTTATTTTTGCCCTACTCTAGAACCATATATGTGAGAGGCACAAGATGTTACTAATCAAACATTCCCTAATGATAAATTTATGAATGAGGAAGTTGGTCTACCCATTTTTTAAATTTCTTTCCCCATTAGTCAAACCTTCTGTGACATCTCCTAAAAGTCTAAACATGTTACTGAGATGATTCACAATCTAGGTTTCTTTATAAAGAATCATTTGAAAAATTTTGTGGATAATGCCCATCTTTTGATGTATCAGTGCTAGTGCCAAGACTGGCACCGATATAATAAAACGGGGCCATTACTTACAAGTTCATTTGAATTATTCCTCAGGAACCTAGCTTATGAATGATCTCAGTGATGTAATTGAAATTGTTTGTTCCATGAATATGTTTACATTCTCCATGATTCGTAATTGATAAACAGTAAAATTATTTCTATCACTAAAAAAATCATTATAAAATGTACATATATCACATTTTGTAGCAAAGTGAAGGTCCAAATGGGAAAGGAGTGGAGGAACAGTTCTAGTAATTTATTTGCTAAATGGTTTTTAGAAAAATAAAAATCCTGCAGTTAGCTCATGCAACAATAAAGTCCTCTTCAAGAATTTACCACATATGACCACACAAAGGCAAGGTTTGATTCACAAAACTTTCCAATTATCAGGTGATAAATACATGAAAAGTTTTATAATCCTTATTTAATCCTCTAGCTAATAGTAACCAGATATCTACTTAATTTCTTACCAAATTTTCATCATTTCTTCTTTTTCCTCTCATTCACTGTCTAATATTGAATAGCTACCTAAAGTAACTGAGTAAGTTACTTTGAAAGGGGGAAGGAGGTGACAAATATATTGGAATAGATCTTGAAAAGGTTTTACTTGATTCACAATCATGAGCATGTCCAATGGGTATGTAAGATACTGAGGGTGTCACATGGGTGTATAGATACTGAGCATGTCAAATGGGTGTGTAGATACTGTGTCAAATGGGTATACTGATACAGAGCATATGTAGACATTGAGTGTGTAGATACTAAGCATGTCAAATGGGTGTGTAAATACTGTGTCACATAGGTGTGTAGATATTATGTCAAATGGGTGTGTAGATACTGAGTGTCACATGGGTACATAGATAGTGAGCATATCAAATGGGGTATAGATACTGAGTGTCAAATGGGTGTGTAAATAGTGAGCATACCAAATGGGTGTGTAGACACTGCGTCTGTCACTTGGATGTGAAGATACTGAGTATGTCAAATGGGTGTGTAGATACTAAATAGGTCAAATGGGTGTGTAGATACTGAGTGTCAAATGGGTGTGTAGATATATAAATTATTAACAAGTTTAAATATATACAAACGAGAAGCGTATATATAAACCATTTTCATCATTTTTATCCCTCCCCCCAAAAACAAAACTAACTGAAGTTCTGATTCTGTTCAAGTTTATTGCTATCAGACAGAGTTGTGCAAATCGATCGACAATTTTCTGATGCTAATAAGTGAATACGATAACTAAAACCATCATATAAAGACTGTATTTCTTAACATTATTTTTTGTTATTATTAAAATAAATAAGTAAACAAAAATAAATAAAACGCAAGAATTGTGTCTCCTCCATCCTCGCCATTTCATTAAACAGTTCCAAGGATACAGTTTCATTTAAAATGAGATGACAAATCAATTCTTAGTAGCAAACGAAAAATAAAATAAAAATGAGACTTTTTTTTTTTTTTGAATTTATATTCATCAAAATACATAATGCACAACAATTTACACTCTCACAAGCTGCCGCCAGTCTATTTTTTTTCCAGTCTGGTCCCTGGAGGATTTTGAAAGTTGAAGACAGTAAGCCTGTTCGAGACCCAGCACCAAAGCGGTGCCTGCAATACTCAGATGAACTGGCAATATTTATGAGACGAGTGCTTGGAGTTCAAAATTGGCCTTTCCTACCCTACGCAGCAATCTTAGAAACCCGCAAAGAAAATTCAATACTCAATCTAAAATCAGTCACCGTTAAAAAAAAAAAAAAAAACCTTTCATATTATAATAATGTGTGCGTTTTTTTTTTTTTAAAAAAAAAGAAAATCATAAAAAGTAAAAAAGTGAAAGAATTACAATTAGTACAAATCTCCCGCCACCTCTACTATCAAGAGTTTACATTTTATACATCATCATCGTCATTTTTAACCATTACCAATCCGCAGCAAGATGAAGGTCTCCACAAGTTCAATCCATCTTCTCCGATCTCTAGCCCTTCTTCTCCACATCACACCAGCACATTTTCTTATTTCATCCACCCATCTTATACGTGGTCTCTTTCTAGGTCTTTTACAATCTCTTGGAGTCTGGTTTAAGATTTCAACTGTCCATCTATTATTATCTCATCTAGCAATATGCCCAGATCAATTCCACATCAGCTCAATTCTTTCAATAATATAAACATTCATTTGCTCTCTCACCCATGTATTTCTTTTTTTGATCTCTTCTTGTTACTCCTAGCATGTATCTCAACATACTTCTTTGAGTGGTCTGAAGCCTATTCCTTTTTATTAAGTGTCCATGATTTCTCAGATTCATAAGCAAGAACAGATAAACACATTTATTAATAAGCAATAAATAGCTGATTAGAATTTCTGTGTAAAAAGATATCATGCAAATATCTGAATATGCATTTTTTTATTATGTCATAGTGGCAAAATGGCGGATTCTGGACCAAAAACTGCAAGGATTTTGAGCTTTGAGAATCACAACTGTCACTTCCGTTATTTGAAATTTTTATAACCTCTTTACAAATAAATGTTTTGATTTTATTATTATCACAGGAGTTCATTATTTCCTGTATGACTGAATGCAGTAGTAGATTAGTGGATTCTGGAGCTCACAATCTGTGGATTTTGAAGCATTTTGTCACTTCCTGTGCTCGAGCTTCTTACAAACTAACTACAAATAAATGTTTGAATTTCTTTTTATGATTACATTTAATATAGACGCTCATTGTTCATTGCATAATTTAGGGAACAAATAAAATAGAATCTGGAACTCAAGATCCATGGATTGCGGCCCAACCTGTCATTTCCAGTGCTCAAACATTTTATTACCATCCTATACAGGATCTCATTACTTACAATTCAGTGTTAATGATTATATTGCACTCTAACACAAATTGGTGAAGTTATTAAACAAATAAACAACAACAATAATATTTGGCTTAGCGCTTTTGAAATATGTTGATTCCTATATTCATAGCCTTTGTCTTTAGTGATATTAGTGCAGTTGTTTTATATTCAAACTTATGCAAATCATTTAATTCTACCCTTTTTTTGAAATTGTGAAACATGTATCTCATCTATTGATGGCCGTAGGGCCGATCGTGATGAAATAAGAGCTATAAAATAATTTATGATGAAGTGAGGTTCAATAACTGATCAAGATACTATATAGCATGTCCCAGTAAAGTAAATAGTTCTCTCCAATCTGTCCACAGAGGCAGCTCTAAATTAATACATGTGTTACATAGTGGCATAATTAAGCCATTTACCAACCAAAGTTTTAAGATGTTAGTATGTCTCACCAATTATGACATGAAATATGATGACTGTTTTATGACTGAGTAGATCATCTTCGATTTTATTTCTGCCATTATGACATTTTGCAATGATTTGAAAATGTTCTTGTAGTTCAATGCCATATACAGGATGAATCATTTCAAAGGTTACAGCCGTACTCAATTGAAACCAAAATTTAATGTTAATTGTGTTTGTTCCGTCATGAGTTAAGCTATGCAATATCCTGAAAAAGTTCACATTATAGTTACTGATCCAGATATGCAAAGGATTTCAAATTTTTGTTGTGAATTGCTAACTCACATTGCTATGGAAACGGGCATTGATTTATAGTCGGTGCTGCAGACAGCTCAAAGAGAGAACCAGTTATCTTCCCACTGGGTACACTACGTGTAATCAGTGACCCTATACAGAAGATCATGAATCAATATACATATACTTTAGACAAAATATTAATGATGATCGTCAACACCATAACATTTTTCATCATCACAATTCATCACCAATAATTTTGATTTAGATAAAATATTTTGGTAATGTTTTATTAAATATTCACTCTTTCCACAATGCTTTTATATCTAAAAATAAAATAATATATATTTTCTTGCACTTTTAAATTATCAATGCATTTTATTGTTTCTGTCTCCTTATGATTTCAACTATACGATGGTCTTCTTCAGAGCTTTAATTGATGTGTATTACATTATTTATATCATTTATATATATATGAGTATATATTATCACTATGTCTGCATTCATAACTTTTGACACTATCCATTTCTGATAATTATATTAACGATTATTATTAATTATGTATTAGGATAGAGATTATCATATCATTCCTAGCCTGTTGACCTTTTTTAGATGTCTTTATTTATATGTTCCAAGAATGTGTAGTGGAGTAAACATTTTAAGTGTCTATGCACCATCCAATCCTGTATACATAATAGTCACAATATTTATCCTACATGATTTGATTCAGTGGCAAGATTACCAACTTAAGAGCTAAAGGTTTCTGAATCGATATTCAACTATGTCACTTCGGATGCTCAAATATCACATGATCACTCAAGTGACAATCATTTGTCTATTTTTATTGCACTGCAATATTTTACAATAACCAATAGTTTTTTAAATATTGATCTTTATAAGATATTACAATTAAAAATATGTATGCAGATATGGAATAGAAAAGCAGGCATCGAGAAACAATGCACACAAATGTTTATAATATATGTTTTTGAATAAAAGACAAAAATGAAATTATATAATTTTTGTATGCAATCTAAAAGGTATTATGTATACGAAACACACGTACATGTGTATATTAGAACATTAATTATAAGTATAGGCTTATACAATTAAGTATATAACTAATATAACACATTTGTGAATTATATCTGAAAAAGGCTCTTAGATAGTCAAAACTGTAATAATAATACTAATAAACACATCATTAAAAAAAGTACAGTAAATTATTTTATTTTAAAAACTATGTTAATTCTACAAAAAAAAAGTTATTTACCATACAAGTCTAGTGTTGGTATGTTCATAATCCTTTCCCAAATTATAAATCAATGTATTAGTGGCTAGTTAAAAATTACTACACTGTAGACCTCTAATACTTACCCTTCCCCAAGCTCTATATGATCTTAGCTCCCTATCAACTATTAATCCAATAACAATTAATCTCAATATAATCTTCGATTTTTTCCTTAAGATTTAAATGCAGGTTTAATGATAACTATGCAATACCAATCTTAGAAACAGGCAAAACTCTCCATACAGTAGTGCCGCTCAGTGCCAGCCAGAGTAATCATTGGATGCCAGAAGGCTTGTGCATAAAATCCCCATCTAGTGCCTACTCATCCAATATCCCCAGACTAGTCTCTGGCTTGTGGCCTTCATCAGTGAGGAACCTTAGATCTGAGAGCACTGCAGCTAGATTATGTGCAAGCATTAAAAATGGTGATCATGTGATGTTCAGTGGTTTACCAATCTTAGAAACTACAAATTATCAATATATATCATAAGCTCTTTATTTTACATCTCACAATGCCTTAATTATATTTTTCTTTCTGCATAATTATAGTTCTCCACTACATTCTATCTTAGCCATAGAATAAACAGTCTGCTGCACCAATACAAATCAAAATCATACCCAATCCAATAAAGATACCATATGCATCAATACACAATGCATATCAGTGAAAAGGATCCTGGCTCTATCTCTATGCTGTCTGCATGCAATCTCATTATTCCCATAAAAATTTTAAGATGCCATCACAAGATCTTGAAAGCCATTTGAAAACAATCTTCTAACCTGTGACTTCATTACCATATGCAGTTTGAATTATTTCAAATATTTTAGCGGCAGTTTTGCCGAATTTATATCAAAATTTAATGTTAGTATAATGTTTTATCATGGGTTAAGATATAAAACTTGGTCACTTTTCATATCGCCATTCATGATCCAGATATGTTAGTGCTTAAAATTTTTGCAGAGTTTAACTAAACCATAACATTACATAACACATAAATTGATTCAAATTCATATGTTATGTAATGTTATGGTTTAGTTAAACTCCGCAAAAATTTTAAGCACAAACATATCTGGATCATGAATGGTGATATGAAATGGCACTGAAGACTGGAGAGAGAACCAGTGTCCCTTTTACTGATGCACAAGAACTCATCGATTGAAATTGTAATCTTGGTATTATTTTCAAAAGATTGTAGAACATCTTTAAATAAAACATTTCTGACCACTGTTACAATACTCACCCTATTAAAATTGACCAACCTTACAGTTTTGATGTATTTGTATATATCATAAAGCTCTGAAGAAGGTTGCTGGTCAAGATTTGATTAATTTTAATAAATTAAGTATCACAATAGACATGATAAAGATGGATTTGTTTAATTTTTTTGTAATTTTGTCAATGCACAAAGGATAAGTTGATAATACTTCATAAATAAAACATGTCCTAAATCATTATATCATATCACGAAAATCCACATCTCACACTTATTAAAATTATTATGTACATGCATATTGCAGTATATGCTTTTTTTGGAGCACCCGTGCTTGTCATCCATCTAAAAACAGTTACCATGATATTTAAATTCATTTGCATTCCCAGTCTGTCCAAACTGATTATTATGAATTTTTTTATTTAAAATAAAAAATAAATACATTTATTACAATCATCCATTTAAATCAAAATATATTTATATTAAATACAAATGTCATTCTTCTCCAACTAAGCCTAGTTGCGCTTTTATGTAGAAGAAAATTTTTATATTTTATATAACCAATAAACATCACATGATCACCATTCTTTATGCTTACACAAGCTGTTTGATGTAAAGGCAAAACTCTCCATACAGTAGCGCCACTAAGTGCAAGCCAGATTTTATGCACAAATCTTCCTGCATCCATTGATTATTCTGGCTTGTACTGAGTGGCGCTATGGTATGGAGAGTTTTGCCATCGTGTTAAACATTTTATATACTTACATGCAATTTTAAACATAATATAAATTATACTAATAATAACAATTGATTACTTTTCAATAATATTGGTAATATAATAAAAATATCGATTGCATAACATTAGATACTCATATATATATATTTTTATATACTATTTTTTTTTTTTTACCCCCTCTTTAATATATTTATTAATTTTTTTTTTTTTTTAGTTTCCCTCTAATGTTGCAAGCTTTTTAATTCAGTAGGTAAATTATTAAATAATTTAGAAACAAAATGATTTCTTCCTCTAGTTCCATATTTATTATAATGTTTTGAAACTATGTAATTTATCTGTTATCCTTAGACACACTTCAAATTGCTTTATACAAGATTTTTTGAAAGTACTATCAAAAATTTAAAAAAAAAAAAAAGATTCTTAATCAAAGAAGATTGGAATATATTAACCTCAACCAACTTTCCATGTAGATTTATATAATGGTATACGAAAGGCCATCTCTCATAGGTCCCATCTAGATAATCTTCCCAAAGCAGATCCATAAATTTGCTTCATTCTTCCACAACTTTCCTAATATCACTGATTAATTTCTATATCTTACATATAATATTCTTCTGTACTCCTCATATCTTGAAAAACAAGCCGAATCTAATTGCTTTTCTTTATACTGTCAAATCTATACTTCAAACAACCTTTATCTGTCTCTCACTTCTTAATATACAATTAGTAATATATTATTAATGTACTTATTTAAAGTGGACATTCTCAAAGATGTAACTCTAGAAAGTTTGACATTTGTAGATCAAATTATTATTTTGTACAAAATTATTCCAAAAACAAAATATTTGGTAAACTTTTTAATAAATTCTAATTTCAACGACCTGAACAATTTCTGACCACAACTATTAACTTAATATTATTTCCATCGCTCGTAATCAACTCTGTACACTGTATAGAGGTTAATTTGTTTAATAAATTCCTAATTGATTTAAATTTTCAGAGTTTTGAAGTAAGACTGTGGTGGCATTTCAGTCATAATATTAGCTTAAATTCATTCTCCTGGGACTAGTTTTAGTATTCATTTATCGGTTTTGCATTCTTTTATCTGCAAAATTTAGAACCAAAATTTCAGGATGTCAGCATCATACAGAAAAATCGAACACAATGAAGCCAACAATATCACTGATTGGGAGTTCATTTGTTCCAGTCCTAAGAGAGCTTTTTGAGAGAGTCCATTCTTTTAGAAAATGACAGTGGACAGTTTCCATTAATGTTTATATATTTATAATTATTTTCGCAAAATATTTGTAGAATATTTATTTTTTGACAAGATTATTTATGACTAAATTCAGATTTTACTTAAAAGGTATTTATCTTTCGAAGATAAGTTAAGAAAAATAGTAATACTGCAAAGCAAGCACACTGATTGGCTAAAAAATGAAGACCTTCAGAACAACCATAGCAGTTATTCTTTGTCATTTTTAAAATAACTATAAATTGAATTATTTCAAATTTTAAAATCAGATTTCTTTTGTATTTTAGTAAAGGATTTAAAACACCTTTTATTCCATTCATTAAATATTTTTATAGGCAATTAATGCAAAACAAAAGCCTTTTTTTTTTAAGCGTCATAGCATCGGCCGGGACCCGGGCAACCGCCTGCAAGTGCAAGGCAGTCGTGCTGACCTCTCGACCACCAATGCAAGACACAAAAGCCATTGTTCTGATACATAATTCCATTTATTACTCTTTTTCTACATTTTCAAAATTGAAATATTATGTCTGAAAATGATTTTCATTTATCAACTTACATTTCCAAAAAATAAATTGAAATTTGTGGAAATATGATAAAGAATAAAAATTAATTTGTTAAAATATAAGTTGAATACTTATTTCAAATGGCTGCTAGGGACTGCCAAAAAAAAAAAAACCTGCAAAAAAGTTAAATTATCTTTTCACCCAAGCTTTTAGTAAGTTTACTGTTATTATGTGCAAGGACGGTAATGTTGAGCAAATTTAAACTACTAACCAGATGTTCCTTATCTAATAACAATGCTGCTTCTTAAACATCATTACTTTAAATCTTTTACAAATATCTGTAAAAATGGCTTCACAGCATAGTAGATAATATATTCTTCTGCAATACTTATGACTTGAGGTTAAAATCTAGCGGAGTAACTTTGGATATATATTTTTTAGGCTATAACAGACACTAAGGGCTTTTCTACATCATTAATCCTTCTCCACTGCAACAGATTTAATTGTGGTCAGTGTTGAGACTTTTTTCAAGCTTTTAATTTTTGATTTTAGTACTCAACTGTTATTCTTTATCAGAATTCGATAAATTGGACTTAATTTCATAGAAATATATGTTCACAAAGGAAAAAGAAATTCTAAAAAATCATATTTGAACTTTCCACATATTTAAAAAGAAAAGGGTTCATAATGACAACAAAAAATGAACAGTTTGATAAAGCAGAAAACTTCAGAAAATGAATGAAATCTTTTTTTAATTGTAATTTGTATATAAAATGTGAAGAAATATATGTTGATCTCTGATAAATCTATCCAATTCTGCTTTATAATATTTTAGAATATCTTAAATTATCCTAACACATTGATGGCAAAGATGTATTAATCATCATTTTCATAAGGCAGGGTGATCAGAATGATTTTCTTTGTCATAGTTTCTAATTTTTAAAAATAAAACATCCACATAATAGCAACCTCTCCAGACAATTGTGCACCAAGGGTAAGCCATCATAATCAATAGATGCCAGAAAATTTATGTACAAAATCCTTACTGAATGCCTACTCATGCCATATTTCCAGACTAGTTTCTAGCTTGCGACAAGCTTTGGATCTGAGAGTACTGCACCTAGATCTTAAAATATAATGCAACCCTCCAGAAGTCACCTTTTATCTATTTAGTTTCTTATAAAGTGTGACACTAAAATGAAAACAATATTTTCAATCCAAGCTAACTAGCTTTAACAATTGTGCAGATCTAAAGCAGTTCAGTATGGTTTTTTTAATAACAGTCACCATTATCCTATGAGCAGAAATGTATGACTATACAAGCATAGTAGCTTAGATTGAAAACATTGTTGTGTTTTCATCTTGGGATTATAGGTTTATTGCTAACTAAATAGGTAAAAGGTGGGGTGCTCTCAGATCCCAAACTCCTCATTGATGAAAGCCACAAGCTAGAAACTAGTCTGGGGGATATTGGATAAGTAGGCACTAGGCAAGGGTTTTAGGAAAAATCTGTCTACCATTCACTGATTACCATAGTTTGCATTGAGTGGCACTACTGTCTGGAAATTTTTCTACTGTTTTAACAGCTTGTGTAAGCATAAGAAATGGTGATCATACCATGTTCTAATGGTTTTATACACATAAAATAACTGTCAATAAAGCATACTTTTGATTTTTAATAATTGTAAACAATTATTGCATAAAAATAATTATGAACTTTAATAAAACTTTACAAAATAATCAAGTTTTTACTTATTCCAAAATTTTTATTGAAATCTCACAAATAGTTTCAAAACCGGTTATAAAGAACTAAGTCTATTAAAGATGTGTAAAAGTCCAAACTTTTGAACTGTTATCATTAAAAAAATATTTAACCATCTCAAATTTTCTAAGACACCAGGATACCAAAAATGAAAAGGTGCTGCACCGATCTTCAACATTATTGATATTCAAAAAACATATCCAATCACATCATAATAATAATAGCTTATTAACAATATAGTCCTTAAAAAAAACCCAATTAATAAAACAATTGAACCAAATACCTGAATAATAAAATACTTAACAGCCCTTTCATTCATATTTTTAATCCTCCTAACTAAAATAGGAATAATACACAATATATTTATCTCTAAACCAACTCAAATAAAAATTCATGATCTCATTCTTATTTGAATTAATAAACTAAATACCAACAAAAAATAAAATAAAAAATAATATGGAAAATTCCTAAGTGTTTGACACTTAAACTTTTGAAGTTTAAATTATAGTTCACTATAAGCTAAAAAAGCTTTTGAATTCATAATTCAAACAAGTTAACAAAACTAAAAGCCTTCAAAGCTTTAATTAATCCAAAAGATATAAGTATATATTACATTTAATTTCCAATTAAAAATTCTAATAAACTATTAAAAACTCAGATTTCAATAACAACACATTCAATGGTAACAAATGTAAAAACAACAAAAGATACTCAACATATCTAAGTGATTTTATACAATTTAAATTAAAAAATATCTGCCCATGCTGCGTATATGAATACAAATACATACTATATACAGCACCAAAAAATGAAATGAAAACTAACAAACCAATTCTAATATTATTCCAAAACACTAAAGAATTAATAATACCAATCTCTCCTAATAAATTCAAAGAAGGTGGAGCTGCTATATTAGCAACAACAAACAAAAATCAAAATAATCTTAACCTGGGAAATAACCAAACTATCATTCTACGAGAATGATAACGCTCATAAGAAATTCTTGATAAACAAAACAAACCAAAAGGACAAAATCCATGCCCTACCATAATTCAAATAGCTGCATTAATTCTCCACTTACACATAACAAATACTGACCTAATTATTAATCCTATATGCCCAACAGAAGAATAAGCAATTAATGCTTTTAAATCAACCTGTCGAATACAAATTATTCTAGTTATAATTCCCCCAAACAATCTCAGACAAATAAAAAACTCATTAAACTTAACTGAAATTCCTTTAAAAATCATAGAAAACCGAATTACACCATAACCCCTTCAACAAAACTCTAGCTAAAATTATTGACCCAGAAATCGGTGCCTCCACATGAGCCTTTGGTAATCAAATATGAACAACATAAATTGGCAATTTAACCAAAAAAGCTAACATACAAATAATTCAATATAATATCATAAACTCCCTCATTAAAAAATAACTTTTCATTAATACAATAATAGAAATTCTTCCTATTCATCAATACATTCCAATTACTCCCATTAATAATGGGAAAGAAGCAAACAAAGTATAAAATAATAAATACAACATAGCCTGTAAACGTTCAGGCTGATAACCTCAACCTATAATTAAAAGAATTGTAGGAATTAAAGTAAACTCAAACAAAACATAAAACTCTAAAATATTCAACGCAACAAAAGTATAAAATAAAACAGCATTTAAAATCAAAACTATTAAACAAAAATAATCCTTATAATCATCTTTCAACAAAATTTTTATCCTAGCAAACATTATTAATACACACGTCAATATTCTTAATATAGTTAATGGTATAGACACTATATCGACACCAAATCCATTAGAAATTCTTGATACAAACATGTATATATTCAATTTAGTAATAAAAAAACTAATATAATAATTAATATTACATTTAACATAAACCCTCAACGTATTAACTCAAATATTCACATAATAATTAATATAATAAATATTATTAAAATTTCTATCATCTTACAATTCTTAAACTATTAAATAAATCATTTCCATGACTTCGAATTAACCTAACCATTAATGACAAACCTAAACTAGCCTCACAAGCAGTTAAAGTTAAAAAAACTAAACTTAAAAATAATTCTTTACCCAAAAACACCAATCATGATATCATAACTCAAAAAATATTCAATATAATAAATTCTAATCTTAATAGCATTGACAATAAATGCACCCGATACATAATAAATGTAATAACACCAACAATAATAAATATAATTGGAATTAACATCTTTAACTGAAAAATCATTCATCTTAGACTTCCAAAGTCTATATATTCACCTAAAAGAGTTCAATCTACTCTTTAAAAAACTTCATGTGGTCCTTTCGTACTAACACAAAATATTTGAAGATAGAAACCAATCTGGTTTACACCGATTTGAACTCAGATCATGTAGAAATTTAATAGTCGAACAGACTAATTTATACAACAACTTCACCATATAATATTTCTAATCCAACATCGAGGTCATAATCTTTGTAAATAAGAACTTTTAAAAAAAATTATGCTGTTATCCCTATAGTAACTCAATAGATGGACCATACAAGTGGAATCTAAATTTAATGCTGTTTCTGATAGAAACAAGCTGTACAAATTAATAGGTAATAAAAAGGATTAAAACTCACATCTTTAGGTAGCTAGAAAACCTGCTGAGTAATGTCTTCTTTAATTTGCTCCTATAAAGAACTGTTGGAGGAACTTTTGCTCTACAACAGACCATTTATAGAATTTTACCTACTTATCTAATACACACCTAAATTGGGAAGAGACAGTCTTCCATATAACATATAAACTCTCCATTTTGATGTAATTCCTTAAATAATCAAATTATATTGGTTATTTGAAAGTTTTGCTAGAAGTTCGAATGCCAGAAGTGATAGGAGCTGGGATGCAATTCATGGACCTTGACCTCCAGAATCTGCCATTCTACCACTGCAGCAGAACATGCTGGGAACTCAGAAAGACTATAGTAATTGAATGGTTTATTATTCAGGAGTTCATAAGAAGTTCAAGCATCAGAAATGACCGAGTTAGGCTGCGATCATTAAACCTTGGGTTCCAGAGTCTGCTGCTCTATCACTGCAGCAAAGCATGATGGGAACTCAAAAAAATATAGTAATTGAAGGGCTTTTTATTCAAGAGTTCATAAGAAGTTTAAGCATCAGAAGTGACACAGCTGGGCTGCAATCCATGGGCCTTCAGCTCCATAGTCTGCCATTCTACCATTGCAGTAAAACATGCTGGGAATGAATTTAATCATGAGAGGTGACAGAGCAGGTCTGTGATTCATAGATCTTGAGCTCCAGAGTCTACCACTGCAGTAAGGCATGATGGGAACTAAGAAAGAATATAGCAATTGGATGGTTTTATTCAGAAGTTTATAAGAAATTCAAGCATCAGAAGTGACAAAGTTGGGTTGCAATCCAAGGACCTTGAATTCCAGCATCTGCCACTCTACTACTGCAGCAAAGTATGCTGGGAACTCAGAAAGACTATACTAATTGAGTAATTTGTTATTCAGAAGTTTGTAAGAAATTCAAGCATAAGAAGTGATCAAGTTGGGCTGCAATCCATGAACCTTGAGCGCCAGAGTCTGCCACATTACCCACTGCAGAAAAGCATGCTGGGAATAAAATTTAGGCATCCGAAGTGACAGATCTGGTATACAAACCATGGTCCTTGAGCTCCAGGGTCTGCCACTTTATTGTTACAGCAAAACAAACTGGGAATAAAATTTATGCATCAGAAGACACAGCTGGGCTATGATCCATAAACCTTGATCTCCAGAGTTCGACACTTTCCTATAGTACCAAATAATGCAAGGAATTAAAATGCTATTAGCATATATTAATGATATACATTAATATTAGACAAATAAAAAAAGAAATTCAAATCGCACAAATAAATGGATATTTTAACAAAGCAAATATAAATTGCATCTCTATAGTTCTGATATTTTTAATCCCAGGATTTATATTATGTCTTTAAAGAGTTTAGTAAAGATATTTTTAAATATATAAATCCTTCTTTCTTTAATCACTTTTACAAGATCCTATTTTATTTTTTAAATGATCAATCTTATAGTTTCGGCTAGGCAACACAGTCATCTTCAGAGTTAAAATAATATACTGAAAAATTATTTAAACAATACAAACATAAACAATATGCATTGAATCCTTTTTTATACATCTTTTTATATGCACCAGATGTACCCAGCCTTTTGAAAGACCATTGTTTTTATATGTTAATTTGACAGCATTACTTCCTTTGCATTAAATTCTTCATAATAAAAAATAAGTATTATTAAATATATGAAACATATTTTTTTTTAATTGGTTGCTTTAACATTTTTTTTTTAAAGATTAAATGTGAACTACGCAAAAGATTTTAATATTATATAAATAAATGTGAGATATGCATAATTGAAAAAAAAAATGTTTGAAACATACCTGGCAAGATATTAATACGTTTATCTTTATTAGTAGTTTTGTGTACCTGAATGAAGGCCTGGTCCACAAAACTATTAATGAAGTTAAATTAAAATTAAAATTTTTAAATATAACCATTATATTTGATATTGAATTTGATAGCATTAGGGACAACTCTAAAAATTCCATTGTCTGCATAAAAAGCCACCGTTTCCATAATTGGTTTTTTTGCAATTAGTTGCTTTAAATTTTTTTAAAGATTTAATGTAAATTAAATAAATAATTTTAATATTATATAAATAAAGGTGAGAAATATAACCAGCTAAAAAGGCCATCATTTCCTGTTATATTTGATATGTGAATTTGACAATATTATGACAGTTTATTAATGGCATAAATTTTTTTTTTATTGATTGTGAATTTGACACATGATAGCCTTGTGGACAAGCATTCACAGACAAACATACATTCACCATTCAGATAACAGAGAAAATAGGGATTTTATATATAGCAATACTAAATACATATCTTCAAATATCTATAGTATATTTGTTTGGTAATCATGTTAAAGGAAGTATATGTCTTTACTAATTTATATCATTTATTTTTTCACACATTAAAATAAAAATATATAAATTGGTATAAACTTGCTGCCTTTAATATAATTATGATATAATGTAAGATAGATATTTGAATATATGTATTTAGTATATATAATAAGTATATAAAAAGAATTTAATGTATAATTCGTTATGTTTATATTGTTTAAATAATTTATGTTTATATATTCATATACACATACATATCATTTCTGAAGAAGACGATTGGTCAGTCGAAAATGCAAGAACTGATTAAGTAAAAAATAAAATATAGTCTTATAAAAGTGAAGTATTTATATATTTGTTTTATAAAATTAATCAATACATAAGAGAGATACAAGATAGAAAAAAAAAAAAAAAATTCGAAAAAATATTTTTAATAATAAACATTTTTTAAATGTCATATTAAAATAAGAGAATATTTCTTATCTGAATATTTAGATTGTTAAAAAGCATTATCTTTTTCTTTTTAATTCATGTCATTTAAAAAAAAATATTAAGAGAAAATTTTTAATAAGTTAGGTAGAAATGGTAAAATTAATTACATTATCTTATTAGAAACAATTTAATTACAAAAGATGTCAATTGGAGAACTGTGCGAAATAAATTTTATAAAAAAAAAATATAATTTTTTAAATTAGTTAGTTACTTAAAATTTATTTACTATACTACTTATAAACTTTAAATGCTTCATCATGTATGCTCTGTTGCTGTTTAAACTCAGGATTTTTGTTATAACAGTTTTGATAGCTTGGAAAAGATCTACTAATAAAAAATCTTGATTAATATGGAAATGGTAGTCAGTAATTAAAGAAAAGAAAGTTGAATAAATTCCACCATAAGTTTAAAATATTGTATTTTACAAGGGTTTCTCTATCAACTCTAGGCATGTGCTCTGAAATTCTAATTCTTGAGATGTGCGTTCAAATAAATATGAGGACATTTAAAAGCAAAGAAATTCATAAGTTCTTACTGCTTCCTAATAAGACATAGACCATGAAGATAATTTGAAACATTTTTGTATTGCATGTTAATTTCAACAAATTTGATTTAATTATTAAAAAAACTTTCATTGTGTCATGGATTAGAATATATTTGAAAATGTATACAGTGATATAAAAAGACGAGAAAATAATATCAACATCACATATATTAATCAGTAATGGAACTAAAATATCTACTTTCCATTCAAATTATTTTTCCATTAGAAAAAATCAAAACCCCTACCTAGTCAGATCGCAAACTCTAACTGCAGACTATGTTTTTGGACAGCTCTGATATAAATGACCTTTTTAGTTTTCAGGCACTTCAATAATGCGTTCATTACTGTGAAGATTCACCCACTTCATTGCTGGTTTTCTCTTTTTCAAACTTTCATATTACGAGATGACTGTCCAATAAATCTGATCAAAATAATACAGCTGCATTCTGTTTATAAATTAGAGCTTTAAATGACTGAATACGCCCTGCACCCCACAAAAATGGTGGTCCATACTCTAGGTAAGTCTTCACCAAGATCCCAGTTTGAAAGTATTAAACTTTCACATCTATAATTACAATTTCAACACACACATTCTTAGATCTAAAACTCCTCTCCGGGGCTTTCATTGCAATTCTGGTCATACGAAAGCTGAGGAGAATCTGTTAAATTTTCCAAATTCTTTAAAGAATAGCTGATTCAAGGGTGTAAATTGTCAACATCTTAACCAAAACATGCTATTTACCTCATCATAATCTTTGTCTATATGACATTCATACAGTCAGCAACAATGACAAATCTTTTATCTGCTTTCTTTAATTAGTTTCACTGTACTCAATATACAGGCCAATAATTCATAGCAACATGCTACCCTGTACAACTGCTTTGCTAATTTGAAATGTTTATTTTCCCATGTTTATTTCAGTCCAATGGTGGAATGATGAATAAGAGTAAAAATTCCTGAATCTGCCATTCAAACAACACATGATCTCCCCAGTAACTAACCATTCAGTTATCCGAAATGAATACTGTTTAGTTCTTATGATAGAGTAAAGGACCTAAAAGGTGTCTCTAATCCGAGCAGAGAGCCCTTTTCATTTTTTTTGCAGTAATTTCTAGTCCTAAGAGATGACCAAGAAAAGCAATAAGATGCTAAACCATGATTTAATAGTGTGAACTTGAATTAAAAACCATCTGATATTTGACAGAACCCATGTGACTATCATTCCTACTGTTTGATTCACAGAAAAATTTTCCACTGATATGTGTATGGAGTTTAGCAAGAGCATCTAAACATTAGATGATAAAGCAAGATGAAGTTTATCTTTTTAAAAAAAAAATCAACAATTGCAATGTTATTTATTTGCAATTCAATTTTTAAAACAAAATGCTTAAAAGACCTAGAAAGAGACCACATATGAGATGATTGGATGAAATAAAAAAGTGTGCTAATGTGATGTAGAGAAGAGAGGCTACAGATTAAAGATGAATTGAACTTGGAAACCTTCATCCTGCAGTGGATTGATAATGATAGAAAATGATGATGATGATGATAATTGTGGGGCAGAGATAGTATAACCATATGCCATACCTATGACATTGGGTTAAAATTTCATCATTACATAAAGGGCAAAACAAAAATGAAAAACAGGTTAAATCTTCATTCCATGACAATTGTCAAGTCTATTCAGATCTGTCCTCTACTGTATTCTACAAGAGACTGCCGTAAAGATTTTAACCATTACACAAATTTACTTTATACAGTTTCATTGAAAGATTTTACATGATTTTGTTGCTGTTTTGTATAAACTGTAATCATGCACTAACAAGATGAGAAACCCAAAATGGGATAAAATGTTTACAATGAGCACCATTTTCATTATCATCTCCTCAATAACCAGAACTTAGAACCAGCAATATCTTATGAAACTGTACCAAAAATGCTATGCCAATTAATTCAAAATCTTTACAATACATGATTAATCTAATAATTGCTGCAATGACTGATCAGGAATTGGATGGCTGATTTCATGGGCCAGCTGTCATATTGAGAATTTGTAAAGCGTGAGAATCACCATCCTCCTGTAAAAAGTCCATTACTGAATGTACAACTAATATTTAAAATACTTTTGAGTATTTATTAGAATGCAGTACTTATAAGTCTTAACAAAAGAGGATTCCTTTTTATCAAAGTAAACTTCAAAATAAATTAGTTCTTATAAACTCATTGTAATCGAGTATTAAAAGCTGAAAAGCAAGACTTTCATAATGCGCTAAACACGCTTTTGTCAGACTACTGCCATAATCATAGTGCTATATTAATTTGGCATACATAGGCATAACTTTCAACTGCTAACTTAATGCAGCACTATAATTCTGGCAATGGTTGGCTGAAAGCATCATAATACTCGATTACAATGAGTTTATAAGAATTACATTAATTAACAAAAAGAGAATAAAATATTTAGATTTAAAATAAACTTAAGACATATGTTCAGGTCTATCTACTTTAGCCTTATCATTTACTATGAATTTAATCCAGGCATGAGATATGATGCACCAAGGCTTAACTCAAGATTTTGAAGGATGACAATTTGAATTTTATTGCTCATTTCTTTCTCAGTTCATTGATTTATTCTTTCTCTCTGCTTAACCATGAAAGTGTGTGACATTTACTGAGATGTTTGTGGTAACCATGAGAGCTATAAATGTCAGGCTAAACCTTTCTCTATTGCACACATTTCTTCTTTCTCTCTATTTCAAATGTGAAAACCCATAGAATTTACTCAAGACTTTGAGGACTCTAGGCCAGGACAATGGATCCCATCTGAGATCCATGGAACCTTAGGTTAAAAATGGCTGATCTAAACATCTTATTGTAACTTTGTATATGAATACATATAGCTGTAGAGATTAAACTCCAAAGTTTGCAATGGCTGAAAATAGAATAGAATCTTGTCAGTTTTTATTACAAAAAAGGGTTTTAGAAGTTAAAACAGCATCACAAGATGATGATTCAAGATTTTCTTAACTTTACAGACTAGCAGTCTGATAGTCCAGAAGTGCTTAAATGAGAATGGCCTATCAAACTTAAGATTTAAAAGCAAGAAAAAGTGTGACTTCATCCACATTTCTTTCTCTTTCTTCTTTTCATTCGATTATTCTTTCTTTCTATTTCAACTGTAAAACTTCATAAATATTTAATTAAACATCCATGAGTCTTCTGTGAGGATATCACAGTCAACATGCGATATGTGTAAGATCATCTTCAGCTGTTCATTCTTTGTTTATCCTTATTCTGAAGTTAAAATGACCACATCATAAACAAACAGTTGCTAATAATGAAAGCTGTACTGCATATTAACTAATTTCACTTGTGGAAGTGCTTCACAGATTGTGAACTTAAGCAGCTGATATAGCAATTTTACACTTAAACAAGGCAAAACTCTCTATACAGTACTGCTACCCTGTGCCAACCAGAGTAATCAATGGATGCCAGAAGGCTTGTTCATAAAATCCCCATCTAATGCCTACTCATCCAATATCCCCAGACTAGTTTCTGGCTTACACTGATGAAGGTCACAAACCAGAAACTAGTCTGGGGATATTGGATGAGTAG
Source organism: Epiperipatus broadwayi (assembly GCA_028023455.1). Taxonomy (NCBI): domain Eukaryota; kingdom Metazoa; phylum Onychophora; class Udeonychophora; order Euonychophora; family Peripatidae; genus Epiperipatus; species Epiperipatus broadwayi. The sequence goes on along the minus strand of JAQFVV010000055.1, from coordinate 2,474,229 downwards.
GCATTAGATAGGGATTTAATGCACATGCCTTCTGGCATCCATTGATTACTCTGGTTGGCACAAGGTGGCAGTACTGTATAGAGTTTTGCCTTGCTTATAAACAATTATGTGCTCATATAAGATATAGTGATCATGTGATGCTTTATGGTTTAATTTTACACTCGTGGAAACACTTCACAGATTGTGAACAATTATCATGTTAAATGACTATATGATACAAAATTCAGAAAAAAAAAAAAAAAGTTTCCAAGAATTATTTTGGTTTTATAAATCCCTCATTTCAACTCCATTATATCATGAACATTTGTCAAAGAGTATCTCACACCACACTCTCACTATACGTATATTTCATACACAATCTTTGCCCATTAGGTGAGTTACAGATATCAAACACCTGAATCTCCACACTTGTGTATCTTCACACCACTCTCACACAAGGTAAGGAGTTGTCCCTATCAATTTTTAATATTTGTGGAACAGTGAATTAAACAACCTTCACTCCTCAGGTGAGATTAAAGGTATCGGACACATGAATCTACATGCCCATGTTGTCAGCTCAGTATTATGCCACGCCCTCACAAGGTGAGGAGTGGTTTTTCTATCTATTTTTAATATTGTGGAATATAATTATTCTCAAAGAACTTCCCCGCAGATGAACTAAAGATATCAATACCTGACTTTCCATGCTATTATGGACAGTTTAATGTTACGCTATACTCACATAAGGCAAGGAATGGTTTCTATCCATTTTTAATATTTGTGAAGAATAAATTATTTACAGATAATTTTCACTATACAAGTGAGCTAAAGGTATCAAACACCTGGAATCTTCATGCCTTTGTATTGACAGCCCGATATTTCACCATTACTCCACCTTCACATAAAGTAGGGTTGGTTTTATATACGTTTAACATCTTGTGAAAGGATGAATAATCTTAACATTGCAGAAATATTTACCAATTTTTTTTTTTTTTAGTCAATGAGTCACTCTTTTCAAACTTCATCAATCATAACCAACTGTATATACAGTGCATATAATTTAAATTTAGTTTTCGGTGATAAAAACACTAATAAATATATAAGATTTAAGATATATCTTTTTGCTTTTAATTAAAATGAGCTTAATTCTATCGTTATATTTGTCGATCTTAACATATTTATTCAACTCCGATGTGAGGCAAACCATCGTTCCTGCGATAGTAAATCTTAAATCTAATCTCTTCCCCTAAACAGCTAAGATGATTTACTAACATCATTAGAAAGGAATGCGTTTCCCGCAAACGACACAATAACACATCTGGCTTTTGACAGTTAACGTTTCCAATTTTTCTTTCATAAAATTCATTAGACAAATTACTTAAACAAATATTTATGTAACTTATAGATGATCTAATAAAGAAACACGATCAGTTAGAGAAAAGAACAAGCACGAATTGAAACTAATCCAATCAGTAATAACATATTTTGCTAGTGACGTCAGTTACACCGATAATATACATAAATCTTGAACCCGCTCTATTTACAAAAAAATAAAAGTTTGTGTTGATGGCGTTTTATTTTGTCAGAATAGACAGACTGGTTAGTTAGAACATCACCTTGAACTGAGTATTCACGAGTCTACAAGCCCATACTAGTATTGTCAATCGTCTAGATAACAAAACCCGAAGAAGAGAGGAAAATACTTGGGGCTTATTATTAACAGTTAAATATATTTTTAAAAAATTTTAATATTTTGTTAATATAAGTATATTGACTGACTATATTGAATTTAAACTCAGATTTTAAAGCTGCCTACAGCTATCCATTCCATCTTAAGCAACTGATACACATACATGTGAAAAGAAAAAAAAATCTCCAATGAACGTATTTCGAGCTGAAACAGCACTCATCAGTTGGTCCAGATCATCTATATATCAATGCTGTTTTAATAACTCTTAAAAATTAGTTCTAGACCATAGAAATAGTCCAACATATAATTACTCAGATATATATAATGTGGTCATATGGAGTGTTTCTTATATATGTAAGTAGAGAGATTTGAACTTAGGATTTTTCAGTCTAAATTCGCCCATCACTTCATCTGAAGCAGCCAATACCCATGACCACATACTTATGAAAAAGATAAATGATTCCCAATATACATATTTGGTGCAGAACCAGCACTCATCACTTGGGCCAGATCATCACAATCTCCCACACATATATACAATCAGTGCTCTGTTTATATTAAGATAGTAATTCCTTAGACCCTACTGCTCAGGCTTCAATCTGATCATCCTTTCAACTCTTCGATGATCCATTTCATTGAACAACAATGGTGGAATGCTAAAAGCCTTCATTGGAATTGATATTGCAATGATACTCATGTCCTTATCATGATATATATATGCTTTTTTATTTAATACAAATATTAAAGTTAAATGGGTTTTTTTTTTATTATTTAATAACAAATATTCAATATATATCGTTTTTTTTTTTTTTACATGTAAAATAAAATCAACTTCTGAGCTGTGGATTGGTATGAAATAAAATCAACTTCTGAGCTGATGGATTGGTGTAAAATCATTGAACTAAAGCAGAATCAGATCAACTTCAGGGCTGCTAGATGGTTGTGAAAGGACTGAGCTAAAAGAGAATCAAATCAACTTCTGGGCTAATGGAGGGTTGTGAAAGGACTGAGTGATAGGAGAATCATATGAACTTCTAGGCTGATGGATGGTTGGAAAGAATTGAGCTAAAGGTGAATCAGATCAACTTATAGGCTGATGGATGGTAGTGAAAGGATTGAGGTAAAAGAAAATCAGATCAACTTCTGAGCTGATGGGTGGTTGTGAAAGGACTGAGTGAAAGAAGTATCAGATCAACTTATAGGCTGATGGATGGCAGTGAAAAGATTGAACTAAAGGAGAATCAGACACACTGATAGAAACAATAAACATACAAATCCATATCAGTTCATATATCAATTATGATACAATATGTACCCAATGTTTGTTTGAAGATTTGTGATAACAGCATTTTATTCTATATTATCTGTTGAACTTTTTCCATCATCCAGAAAGTATTGTGTTTTTAGAAAAATTCAAACTGTATGTGAACATTTCAAATACATTCAACTGTCAGTAAAAGCACACAGATTACAATGGCATATTCAAGGAGTATTACTCTCTCTTTTTCAGATATTGCTGGCCTAATAGTGACATTACTAGCTTGAGAACCGAATCTGAGACCTTTAAATTCATGAATACTTAATTTAAGACAATATTCTCACCAACTAGCCTATTCTAAAGAAGAGAGAAGAATAGTACTAACCCGTGAGCTATTACTAATAGTTGAAGGCATTTGGAAAGCTTAAATAAAGTTAGAATTTAAAAAAAAAAAAAAAATTAAAAATTAATTTCCAATGATGGAAATAGCTGAACATATATACCTACAAATGAATTCTAAATCTAGTTAAGCTCATAATTTCAGTTAGATTAAGAAATAGCACTCATTTTGTAAAACGAATTATTAAACTTTTGAGTTAGGGCATACATGTATGTATTCGATCCATAACTTATCATTCAAGTATATATTTATGGACATTGGAACTGTTTTCCATTACCAAAATGTCCTCTGCTGTAAATCCACATTTATCTAATATATAGAACATCAAATTACAAAAACCGTACTTCCTCGGATACTAATTGGCAATTAAAAAATAATCAAATGGTATATCACTCATGGAAGTTCATAAAAGATGAGAGCATTGGAAATAATTGTGTTGAAATTCAAAAGATTGTAAGTTAAGGAATCTCCACTGTATCAAACTGTACAGGGCATTAATTAGCAAATATCATAATCTTTAATAAATATTCAATTATTATAATATTCATTATTCAGGAAAATGTATAGCATTTCTTCTAGCCTCACACTAAATATATCAATAATTGAATGGTTAGATTTTTCGGAACTTTATAAGACGATTGAGCACCCAAAATGCCAAAATCAAATCAATCCAGGAAAATATGCTCCAGAGTCTGATCCTCAATTGTTGCAACACACAGGATATCAAATACATTATTTTATTATTAACATACTAACCATAACTGTATGTTTAAAATATGGAAAATTAATAGTTCAAATAATTTGCATATGTTCATTTGAAATTAAAATTTAACAAAGTTGTAATAATTTCAACTGTAGACAATGAATTGGTAATCATTTGCATATTTATCAAGACATGGTAATTGCCGACTACTTTCAAGAAAGGCAAAGCTTCAAATTCCACCAAACTGCATCTATGATGCAGAACCAAAGCTCATCAAACATTGTCAAAACTACCTTATGTGATGTAATCATGATAATGGCCAATGAGATTTGGCTCTATATTACAGATATGCTTGGAATATGAATAACATAACTGGATAAGATAGAGAGTTTACTTCCTACCAATTTAGGGTCAAGTGGTAACACGTAATGACATATGAATAGAATTTTTCATCAAAGTTTGGTAAACTTTCCAACGGATGTCATCACACAAATGGCCAGGAAAAAATGGATGACTCATCGCTACATTGAGAAATTAAAAAATCAAAACTCACTCATTACAGTAATCACAGATTCAATATTTCATAAAATTTGCAAAAGACTTGTATCACTGTATTTTAGTTTTTGTCAACGAATGGCATTCATCACTATTATCGTTGGCCTCATGGGGAAGATTTCAAAAAATTAAAGTTCTAAATAGGCAGATTTTAAGAATAAGGTTAGGCAGATAAATCTACAGTTGTATAAGAATAAAACAAAGTTCATGAAGTATTTTTAAAATTATTATCAGCAGTAATATCCTGTGTTTTAATCTAGTGGTGGGATTCAATTGATTAGGACTGTTACAATTAGCTAATCATTTTAATATTCAGATGTGGGACAATATTCCAAACATTTGACCATTTGTGCATCATTTGAATGATATAAAATAGAAAAGAAAAAAAAAACTGAATTCTTATTTAATCCTGACTGAATAATATGAAAATAACATTCTTTCACTAATTAGTAATAGTAATCACCAAATACAGTAACCATGTGGCATTGATAACAAAATCTTACTAGCTATAAAATATTTATTATTCTTATTACTAAAGAAATTGTCTCATGAGGATCTACTCTGCTCCCTGAAAAACCATGTCCTGTTATCATTACATTTAGTTGAAGTTTCATGTTTCCTAACTTGTGTAATTTCTGTTGAACTTTTTAATTTTGTCCTTAAGTCTAGCAAAAAAAAAAAAGCATTGATAGAAAATAAAAATTTTAATGGACAGCATTATTGGACTTTACTTGCACAAAAAAAGCTAAAAAGTAAATGTTTTATTAAAATTTTAATATATATAAATAATATTTATTGATAATGATTTTTCATTTGTTTGTATTTGCATAAGTTTGTTCATATGCTTAATGAAGTGGTTCTTTCTTCATATGATGAACTTCCACCGAATGTACACTCAGCTTTAGGATATAAAGGAGAAAAAAAATACAGTTGTGCAGTAGTTAAGAAGAATACAGATAGAAGAATAGTAACTTCAAAAAACATCATTATTGGATATTACATGCAAAAAAATATTGTCCATTTATTTATTCAAAAAATCCATTATATTTTCATCTCAGTTTTGAAAAGCAGTGACTGGTTTTCACAGACCTTATCAAAAGCAGTTGTATTATAATAACCAAATATGGTCAATTAAGTAAATCAGAATTCCAATGAAGATCATTAATAGTATAAATTAAAAGTAGTATAAATAAAAAAAACAAACATGCCAATTAATGAATCAATTACCAATTTAGAATGTGACTATGTATATATGAAGAAAAAAAGTTGATTGCTATATAACAAATCCTTATCCGAACAGGTAACGAAAACCACCACATGCAACTCCCACAAATACAGAATATATGGCAGCAAAGCATTAAAGAGCAATATCTACACCAAGCACCTATCCAATTAAACGGCCACAATGACTTTCACAGACAAAAGATCACATATCCATTTGCTCCTCTAATAAACTGTTTGCAATCATAGAAAATGAGGAAACTTTATTGCTTATGTGACCCTGGCAACATAGTTGAGAGCAATGAGAATGGTCCAATATTATGCAGAGCAAAGAAAGAAGTATTTGACCCATAATAGGTACAAGTTTGATAAATACAATAATATTCAAAATGGTTCATTGCAATAGCACAGAAGCAGCAGTAGTATCAGAAATAACAGCAATAATAACAATAATGAAAGCAATAGCAATCATTTTAGCAACAGTTGTTAACAGCAGCAGTAGTGATAAGAGTAGTAGTAATAGCAATAGATGTAGTAACAGCTGCTATGAAGTAGTAACAGAAGCAATAACAGTAGCAGGAATAACAATAGAAATAGTATCTAATAAACAATAGCAATAGTTGTAGCAATAGCAGTAATCATAAGAGTAGTAGCAACATAGTTTTAGCAGCAACAAACCTGAAAGTGATTCTAGTAGCAACAGCTAACAGCAGCAGGAGTAGCAATGTTGGTAGCAGTATCCTAGGAGCAATAGTGACAGTTATAAAAGTAGTCATTAACAGAAATAGTAGAAGCAATAGTAGAAATATCAGCAGCAGTAAGAACAATGGTGATAGTAGCAGCAATTGGAGAAGCAGTTACAGCAGCATTAATAGCAGTAATAATAGTAGCAACGAAGTAGTAGCAATAGCTTTAGCAGCAACTACTAATGGAGAATGCAATGCTAGTTGCAAAAACAGTAGTGACAGCAATAGTAGCAATGGTAAGAGGAATAACGATAGTTGTGCTCAGCTTCAATTTTACAACGCGTGATCACCCAAACAACTGATCCAGCAATTATATGACTGTCTTCAGAAAGTTATATGACGGTCTGCAACTAATGACTTACTTAATTTTAGCTATGGTAACAAATATTAAATACAGTTCTAACAATGTTAATCATTTGCAAGCGCGAATGTAGTGCAATATAGAACAGCTACGATTGTAGAAACGACTCGTTGTATTTCCCTATCAAAGTTATAACAATATTTGCTCCCGCCCCCACCCTCATGTGAATTTAACGTAGCTAATTAAATAATCAAGATCTTCACTTATTCTACGTATAAAATTTTTCAAGTAAAATTTTTTCTCACCATTCAGTTTCAAAAACAACTAAAACTTGAGAAGATTAAAAAAAAGAGAAAAACTTGTTACATTTATTTCAAGAATGCCGGGGAAACGACAAACTGTCAGGTAGAAGGCGATCAATTTCTTTCTCGATGCATTTATGTGGTTCCAGACAGCAAGGTAATATTTCTCAACCACCACCGCACTTCAAACAAAAATAAGAAATGACACTTGAAACCATAATTAACAGGTACTTATATTTTTCTTAACAGATATAACTACAAGGATTACTTTTACATACACCGATAATGAATAGTCTGTAATGCTATATATAATAATACTTCAACAAACATTTTTTGTTAATGCGACTTTAATAACTTACATATGTGGTGTGTGTGTGTCAAATGCAATCAAAATAATATGCTCTCCGATCCTAATATCTATTTGCAAATGTCTCAATCATTGTATTATATATTCATACACGTATGCCTGCGCACAATAGATTTATATCTCATCTTATGCCCACTATATTGCAAACACCTATACGTATAGAAACTTGGAACATCCTATCTAAATATTCAGCAGTGTAGTAATTTGTAATTTTTACTATATTTTGGATTTGAAATCTTTCATTTTGATGTGGTTTAAAAATTCATTACTTTGTAATCAATGTTAAAATGTTATTAGGATTTAGATCATATATAAAGTCAATCAAAACATCATATGATCATCATTTCTTATGCTTAAGCCGGTAAAGCAATAGCGAACTTTCCATACTGACCATCCAGCACAGTGCAGTGATCTCAGATTCAAGGCTCCTTCCAGAGTGATGAAGGTCACAAGCTAGAAACTAGTCTGGTGATATTGGATGAGTAGGCATTAGATAGGGATTTTGATGCACAAACCTTCTAACCTGGTTTGCAAAGGATGGCACAGTTGTATGGAGAGGTTTGCTACTGTTTTAAAACTCAATAAATTGGATTCCATTTATTTTTATTTTATAAACAAATATATATTTTACAAAATCATATTTGAATTTTTACAAATATTGGAAAAAATAGTTGTAAATAAGAACAAAGGGCATAAATAAATAATTATGCAATAGTCATACAGCTATGTCAAAGTAAACTCAGAAAATAAATCATTTTATTGTTTCTTCTTTAAATGCCAACAAAGTGATGCATATTTATGATAAATCTATCAAATTCTGCTTTAAAATCTGCTATTTGCTTTGTAATTATTACAATATTTGAAAAGATTTTAATCACCATGACAACTCTGGCAGATAATGACATTAAACATTCCATGGTTTTCTTTGTTTATATCATGGACACATTTATTAAAATCTGATATTTGCTTTGTAATTATTACAATATTTGAAAAGAATTTAACACCATGACAATTCTAACAGACAATGACATTACACATGTCATGATATTCTGTTTGTATTATGAGCAAGTTTATTAACTTCTATTTCTAAAAGTCAAATGTAAATAAATAAATTGTAAGTGCACGTGTATTTTTATTTTATTTAAAATAATTATCAACCAATTAATGTGTAAAAATAATCAAAAGTATTTTAAAACAAGCAAAAAATCATATTTACTTTATTCCAAAAACATATGAAAACTAAACCAGGATGTAAACACTTTCCAGGCATTTTTTTTTGTCATGAACAATAGAGTAAAGATGTTAGATATTAGCTGAATATCAATAAGATACTAATATCCTCAGACCCCCCCCCACCCAATATTTTAAAAAAATCAATATAAACAGTATGGGAGAATCTATGTCATTAGAAAAATCCTATGCTACAAAGAGTTGTGATAATTGTAAAACCATGTTTAAAACAGCGGAACAAAATGCCTTTTCAGAGGGAAATGCCAAATGATTCTCAAGGTATATGGAAGTGAGAGAATTAATACAATATCTTAATATGTCACTGTTGGAACTTTCTGAAATTTTTTAAGGTCTGCCCACCCCTTGCATATGTATGTAAATGAATTATTCTCCAGTACAACATGAGGGGTCAGAATGACTAAACAGTCAACATGGGTAGGATGAAAAGGTTAGCGCCAATGTGGGCTTTGAGCATTCCATCATCAGATTTTCAATGAAATGGATGGCAGAAGAGTTGTGGGTTGGAGTAGATTGAAGCCTGTCCTTTAAAGTATGAAGATTGGCTATCTTAATACAAAGCTGAGCACTGACTGAATATATGTGTGAGGATAGTAATCTGGACCAACTGATGATTGCTGGTTTAGCATGAAATACATATATTAGTGATTATTTATCTTTTCAACATGTGTATGATCAGATGGGTCAGCAATCTGAGATGCCATGGAGAGTTGAGGGTTGGGTGAAGACCTGAGTTTGAATCCCTTATATTGAAGTTGGTTAAATAAATGCAGTGTTAGTATCAAATCTATTCTGCAAACAAAACGGATCAAGTTCCACTTGCTTAGCCCAGTCCTAATGAGTATGGCAGATCTGACAACTGATATTAAAATGCTTACTCTAGCTCTGATTATAACATGATCTCATTCAATACAGATAACAATTTAACTTCACAAGGTAGAGTTAATTTCTATTCACTTTAATAGTATTAAGTGAATAAATTTATCAAATTTAACCTCCAGTGAGATATATATACAGTAACTGTCAGTAAATATTAATGTAGAATGAGCCCACCTACACTTTAGCTTTCATCATATATATGCATACCATTTACTCACATACATGCACAGTACAATATATATATATTAATGTAATTTCAAGATGACTATAAGCTATTCTGAAATCACTATAATTAATGAGAGAAAAAGACTGAGCATTATATTGAAGAACCAAGAGATTGTTAAATATGAGATTCAGCCTTCCTTTTGATTAATTATAGTAATTTCAGAATATCATGTTCTGCATATAAGTAAGTTAGTAAAACGTTTGCTTATATATGATCAAAGCTAAAATGTAGGTAGGCTCATTCTACATTTATGGACAATATATAGAGGTTTTCAGTGCTTCTGCATTATTTCATGAATTTCAGATAACTAAAAAATTATATTTACAACCAACAAATTGAAATAAAATACTAGTTTTCTACTTCACATTTGAGTAGTAAGTAATTTAACACTTTCATGGATCATTTTTATTATTGGCCAAGTGAAGTAAAACTCTGAAACTTTTAATTGATTTTAATTGGTCAAGTGATAAACTCTTTGATAGAAATATTTTCATCTTTTAATATATATTAATTTTAGTTTCGTTTTCAAAAAGTACATTAATTATTTGTAATATTAGGAAAGTAAACGAATGTTTTTTCAAAAATATATTTTTATTTGTATTTTATAGAAATATTCAAAAGTGGAAAAATCAAAGAAAACATTACGAGCAAATTACAAGCAATGTAAACATCATTTATATCCCTCCCAGATTTGCCGTTACAAATTTTATAAGAAAAATCTTAACGTTTTTCTCAAAATAATTATATTTTCAGCATATTATTAAAAAAATACACCAAAAATACATTATAATATTTAAATAAATGTCAGAAAAATATTCTAAAACATTAATCTTTGTTTGAAAATCAAATAAACAGCTTGGAGCAATCTAAACTCTTGACAAGATGTCAAAATTGTTGCTATGGCTGATTTTTTTTTCAATTTACAATCATGTAAAGTATACAAATTTTTAATAAAACCTTACTACTTTTGTAAAATAACTATATTTTCAGCAGATTTTATGAAATAATTTGTAATATGTACGAAAAATAATAAAAAAAACACTCTAAAACCTATATTTTCATTTTCAATGGTGAAAAAATATTTATCGGAATCATCAGCCAATAAGAATTGAGAATAGATTATCCAACCAATCAGAACTGGCCTTCTTTTGTAAACTTGAAACACTCCTAGTATTGATTTTTTACTTGTAAAATAATTCAAGAGAGGGCAGCATCTTACAGGCCTTGCTCTAAGCTTTAAATCAAGCGTAAATTGATCACCGTAACTCATAAAATGGCCGAGTTAGAGTGATCTAAAGGTGTCAACGTGAATTCGTGTTGACCCCTATTAAAGTGTTAAACTGCACTTTATGCAAAAAAAGTGAAGCTTGTAAAATATTATTAAAGAGTTATATGGCTAAGCACTTTCAGAGAACTCAAATCTCCATATTCATAGTGTTCTTTAATTGAAGTTTAGTGGTGATTTACGCAAAATTTATGCAAATTTTCTTTCATAATGACCATTTTCTGGAGATTGCAAAGCATGATTCTTTTCAGTTTATTGCACAGTTGGCATCTGCAATAAAGCATGCCTCCTTAATCTTTCATTTCACATCATTACCTTCAGTGCATAGTGCCCTTGCCATATTGGGTTTGAACACATGGTCTGTTATTTTTTGGTGCTCGAAGAATATGGATTTGTATTCAGTATTATTTATAGCTCTCCTGTATAAATACTGATGTTGAGATGTTCTTGTTGTAATGTTGGCACGGGTCTCTCCATAATATGCCACTCTACATCCATTGGTTGGGCATGAAATTTATAAACTGCTTGGGCTATTTGATCAGCAGGTATCTTGTTTTTGGTATTGTTTACCATTCTGTTTGTTGAAGTGGGTGTTGTAAATTTCAATTAACGTTAAAACATTGCAATTATTTCCCCCCAAGCCCTAATGACAATTTGAGGCAAAAATTCAAATTTTATTTTAGTATTTAAACAAATGAAAAATATTTTTAAAATGTCATCATATTTCAACTTTCAAAATATATAAAAATAATAAAGCTAAATCGAATTACACTCAGATAACAATTTTTTTTTCTTCTACTGGTCAACTGCGTCAAAATGAAGAAAAAGGAAATTTAAAAAATCTTTGCTATTTGACTTATCCTAGAATGTGAATAAATTTAAAATTGCATTTACAATTATTAAATTATCATTAAAGTTCAGTATAGCTGAATTTTGATAACTTGTAAATTGTACGTAAGCAGTTGTGATTTTTTTTTTTTTTAGCTTTTAGAAGCATTTGTTTAACGTAATTTTTTAAAATTAAAAGACATTTACGCATATATATGTAACCATGAAAGGATTTATTTTTATTAATTATTGTAAAAATATTTTGTAAAATTAATTACAAATATTTAAATAAAATTCAAAAACTACTGTCAATCAGTTGTTTGATCAAAACCATGAAGGAAATTTCCAATCTCCAAGAATGGACCAATCAGAAAATGCAAAAATGAGACAACCCCATGGGCAGTTTATTTGATGTTTATTCTGTAAACTACTGATGATTTCAGATTTTTTTAAAACAATGACTTAGTAGTTATATTAATTCATTTATAGATACAACTTAAGAAACATGAATTACTGTTATACCGGAAGCATGGAAAAATACAGCGTTGACATTTTCAAATAGTAATGATTATGAATTTTTGTGATTACCCATTTCAGATAAGTATTTCACAGATTATATCTTTATAAAAATTCATTCAGATTTAAAAATTAGAACTGATTTAATAAATATTTCAATAATTTAGTTTTTACAATCACCATTTATGATAAATAAAAAAATAAAATAAAGCTTTTGTTTTGGTTATGTATTAGATATTTCTTCAATATTTTGAAAGTACATATTTGTAAACTAAGCCCAGTTTATTGATTCATAATATTAAATAAAGATTTTAAACATTAAAATATCAAACAATTATAATTTGTATCTCACTAAGAGTGTCTGGAGAAAAGATTAAATATGAAAGGATTAAAACTGCATCAAAAATAGTTATTAAGTTTATTTTCAGGCTCGGTGATGAAAATGGATGTTGGAATTTGAAAGATACAATGCTCAAGTGTTGGTCTGTGTGGAAATTTACCTCAAATGCTTGCAAAGCACTGCAAAGTAATGATTCAAATTATAACACCAAGTGCCCCCTTTTGTAAATTTCTTTTTCATTACATTATTCAAACACTGGGCGACTCGTTGTTTTTTATGATAATGGATATGATGATGTTGCCGCCATGTTTGTCTTGATTCACCTTAAAATTAAGCTTCATAGTATTTCTTGAATTACCAATAATATGTGGCATTAAGAAGTAAGATGTTAATATTTCTGATTTATTAAAATAAAATAATCAAATTAAAAGCTACTCAGGATCTAACATTGGAGCATCAGAAATGACACAGTGAACATTACTTCAATGCGCTAACCCTCTCAGGGCAGCGATTGATTAAAGTTCTCACCTCTTTCAGTATACAGAAATTTAAATGAATTTGACTTTCAATAATGACATAAAAGTTGTCTTGCATTGGTGGTCGAGAGGTCAGCATGACGACCTTGCACTTGCAAGCAGTTGGCCAGGTTGCGGGTTCGCATCCCGGCTGATGCTATGACACTTAAAAAAAAATAATGACATAAAAGTCATACACATGACTACCCATATATATGACATATCATCTAATAAGTAACTCGTGCCTCTTTAAAATAGTATTTTCAAAAGGGTGGTATAACTGACAGATTTTTTAAAAATTAATTTTTTAGTAAAAAGTTATTTTTTTATTTTTAAAAAAAGACTTATTTTAATGGAATAAAAAAAATGAGAAAAAACTGATGGTACTTTAGGATAAGCATAGAATTAATAATCACATTTTTGAATATTAATTTATATTAATGTTGAAGTAAACCATCTCATACTGACACGAAGTTTTGATAAATTATTTGAAATTTATTCTTCAAAAATTATTTTTTGAGCACTTTTATTTAAGATAGAAACTTGGTTTCTTTATTTAGGAAAAATTTTGAAATCAAGGTTAAATATATTTCTATCAAATGTAATTCCTTCAAAGTCTGTACATGTTAAAAATCAATGAAAATGTATTATGGGTAACAAAATATTTCAGATTTGTCCCTTTGAGTGTTTATTTTAGAGGGATATGCAGACCAAATTTCAAATATACTGATATCAGTTCAATAAGTTTGCTGTGATGCGCATGAGAGGGTGATATAGATATATTTAAAAAAGTTTAGACTAAAAAGTGTTAATAATCCAATAAAATTAAAATAAAAACAAAGTATAATTTCTCTTGTGTTTTCCTGAAGGTTTGTCATGGTGGTGTTTTAGTTGTATTTATAATTTGGACTATTTCCACCATCTAATATGAGTATTGAATGTCTTTAGAAAAAATTAACTTTTTTAAATATTCCAAGTTATTAATAGCAAGCACATCAAACAGGTTAGTATCACAATGTTTCGAGAGATATTATTCTCTTTTCTTCAGGTGTTGCTGGCCTGATCAATGACAGTATTATGGAAATTGAACCTGGACCCTTAGATTCTTGAGTATTGAATTTTAAGATAACGCTCTAACCAACTGAGCTGTCAAAGTTTTCAAAAAGTGTATGAAATCTTTATTTTCTATTGATTGTAAAAAGTTTTAAAACACTTTCCAAATAATCATATTTTAAACAATCTTTAGTGCAGACAATGTTCCTTTCAAACATTAAATAGATTGCAATGTTTGGAATAATTGACAAAAATACCCAAAAGTAGTAAAAATTTAAAAATAATATACATAAAAAATATTTTATAATAAATGCTTTTGTTTACTATGGGATAAAAAACTTAAAAGTAATTATTTCTTTAAGCACATTTGGGGGGTTTATATTTAATGTGAAATAAAAGCATGGATGTCCAAAAATTAATTAATTTAATCCTTCCTTTTTATAACAAGGGATTGAATTAATTAATTTCTGAGTACTTCACACTTGAGTTAAATATAAACTACTTTTTTTATATATTATTTTTATATACTTTGGGATTAAAAGCTATTATGAAGATGAAATTTATATTTAAAAAATGAGTTTTTGAATTCAATTTAATTTTAAATAAATTATTGACCAATATGATAGAAATCAGAGATATTTTTGTATAAAAAATTAGAAATAAAAGCAATTTTCAACATTTTATTTATATCGTATTCAGAATACTTTTTTAAAAAATTAATTTGAACTCACAATCAGTATAAAGTATGCTGAACCTAAACCGATATTCCAAATATATTCACAAAGTTAGAATCAACATGGCGAAAAACAGCGCTAATCCCAAAATACCTATTTTTATTATTATTATTTAAAAAATTTAAGTTCATTTCAAAAACCTTTATTCACCGAACAAAATACAATATCAAAAATACAACAAAGGCAATTACAGTTAGAAACTTACATGAAGTGTTCCATAGTTTGATATAATACATTAAATTTAAAAATAGGTGCATGGGGTTTATAAAATCAAGCATTACATATTGAAGGTGTCAAGGGGTTGTATTATAAACATTTAAAACAACAACACCACTATTAAGTAATAAATAGAAAATAAACATAGATAACCCTATTAGGTAATAATCATTACAGAAATTGAGTAAATATGAAATACAGTTCAGAAGTTCTATATAGCGTTCCCCAGTTTAGCAGGATACAGTAAATGAAATTGAAAGTAGTCACTAATTGAGTTTAGCATCAAAAATTACCTAATTAGGTATAAATTACAGCTATAATCAAATGATAATATAACCAATTACATAATTTATCTGAATGGGTTACAACACTTACAGCAATCGAGTGCCCATAAGACCTGATAGGTAAAATGAGAAGTAAGGCCATAAATGCAGGAGAACAGAGAATGAAGTCCATAATTAGTCCTACCACTCAAAAGACTTGTAATATATAGATTTGGGGTATACTCAATGCAATCACACTTGAACCTGTAGTGTGATGGGTAATTGTTCATTATGTTCTGAACAATCCCAAGTTTGGTGAAGGGGTATGCGGGATCAGGTACAAACGTAGAAAGTAAAGCAGACAATGTAGACAAATCAATTAGCTTGTGATTGCCTGCTAAATTCTTAGTTGCCCCCTGGGTTGATCCATTAGAGTGGCCGGACAAGTCCTTTTGTCAGATTCTCTAGCCTTGTGGAGGAATTTTACAAGGAGGTCTTCAATCTAGAGATCTGATCCCTTCTCAAATAAGATTTTACATCTGATTGTCCCTATTCCATAATTTATATAGGTTGCCAGACATATGGCGATAATTTGTAGAAATTGACCATATAAATGTTGATCCATGTGAAGGTATAAAGATATGTGTGCCTGGAACCCCAAATACATTTAATAAGATATATTTGATGTTCGAAATTATATCAAATTATGCAATCTAATATTTATTTTTCCCTTTCAAGATAATTTTATTTGACTATAAGCGAATACAAAGAGAACAACAAAAATTAGCTGGGTGAGATTACAGGGTGATATATACAAAGAAAGATTGATTCAAAAATCAGCAAAATACAAAATAAATGTTAATAAAGATCTTTATCAGTGTCTTCACTTTAAACTACAGATTAAAAATAAATAAGAAATTTTGACTTTTATAATAAAAGATAATTGCTAGAAAGCAATCAATAAGCAATATAATATTTTACTTATAAGACTTACATACCAAAATTTACAATTTATAAATAAATTTAACATTAATTAATTTTTAAAACGTTTAAATTCTTCATTTTTATTTCATAATGATTTTTTCTTCTTCTAAAGTGCAGGCTTTTCATGCATGCATTCCAATATGTAACATATACGGGGTTTGAACTCAGACTTTCACACGGCCCTCAACTATCCACTGCTACCTCATACTGCTGACGCACTTGATCACATACATGTTATAATGATTATGTTTTTCACCATTATTATTTTTATATGTTAGCTTTACGGGATATATAATATTTTATTTTTATATAATATAATCTCCTATTGAGAAAAGTGTTTCTTCCAGCAAATGCATAATTATGAAGTCAATCTTGTGGGAAACAAACAAAAATTCTCAATAAAATTAAAAGACAGACGGCCAAACATACATTTATCTCATAAAAGGGTCAGTAAATTTGTCTTAGATTAAAAATAGTAATAATAAAGGGCATTTAAAAACATTTAACATAGGGGGAGGGGGTGAACGTCATCTGCTTATTAAAGATCATGAAATCATAATGGTGCGTGCGTGTTGGAAGGAAGAGTAAATAGAGAAAATGCATTTATTTTTTCTCAGCTTATACATTTTTGAAACTGTCAAAAGAAATAAATCTTTAATTTAATATTAGCTTTTTTTTTTTTTTTCCATGTAAATTAAAACTGATTTGCGTTACAATTAAATTTAATCAACTGCATATGATAAAATTTGAAAAATAATGAACTAGCAGAAACGCTACTTTCTTTACATCCCGTGGGGCTTCTCCTTTAACCTTTTCCTTCCTAGAACTTAGAAACCAAATTTTAAAACTCAGTAATGTAGACATACTTATGCAACATCAATAGATTAAATACCTAATAAATATGCAACAAATTTATTATTACTCTAATAAAAACATCCATATGTGTATAATTATTAGTGATTTTTGGAAAAAAAAACAAAACAACAACTATAAATATAAACGTTAAAATGTCAAGTCTGTTTATTTTAAATAGATGTTATTTGAAAAAAAAAAAAAAGTTAAAATCTTGAATTTAAATCTTTTAAAAAAAATTAAATAGAGGAATTTGAACTTAGGATTTTCAGTCTATATTCATGATCCACTCAATCTCAAACAACCGATACACATGACCACACACACGTGAAAAAGATAAATGATCTCCAATATATGTCTTTACGCAGGAAATAATTATAGGGGATTTGAACCCAGATTTTCAAGCTCCATTCAGCTATCCAATCTATGTCATACAATCGACACACGTGACCACACATATATGAAAAAGACAAACGATCTCCAATATAAATATTTCATGCTGAACCAGCACTCATCAGTTGGACCAGATCATCATCTTCCACACATATATGCAATCAGTGCTCGGTTTATATTACGATAGCAATGGACAGACTTCAATCTGTCATCATTTTATTTGACATTCAACATTTTAATTGGGGAGGGAGGGTCAACTGTGAATAAAAGTCTGTCCCTGGTCTTAATTAGAATATAATTTAAAATAAAAATGTCTGATAATGCTATCTTTAAAACCATTCCATTAAAACAATACTTAATATTAACAATCTTTTTGGGGGATGATGGAATTCATTCCACATAGAAACGATTTTTGATATGTTTTGCCAGTTCTTACTTATGGATGTGAGACTTGGACACTTAAACACAAGAATACAGAGACTTCAGACCATGCAATATGGAGAGATGTATATTAAGAGTAATAAAAAAGAATCAGAAACGAAATGAGGAAGCAAACAAATGTTACTGACATCATTAAAAGAGTTAAAAGACAAGTGGATTTGGGGTGGACATGTTGCTAGAACAGACAGATAATAATAGACGTACAGTTGAAATCACAAATGGAATTCCAAAAAATTAGAAAAGACCTAGAAATAGATCACATTTGAGATGAATAGATAAAATAAAAAAGTATGCTGGGTGATGTAAAGAAGAGAGGCTAGAAACCAGAAAAACTTGAGGAGACTCATTCAGCAATGAATTGACAATGATTGAAAATGATGATGATGATACATATTCTATATGTTAATACTTTTTATAAATAATCCCACTGATTAGTCATATGGGTGGACAGGTGGTATTCAATAATAAGAATTAACAGGTTGATCTTGTATTCAGGGATATTTAGTTCCCCAGGCAATTAATCTTACATTATGTTAAAGTATTAGGGCATTGTCTCATAATCCGTTCATTACAGAATGCCCTGTCCACTTTAATTCTGAAGTAGAGTGAGGAAATCATATGCTAAAAGTGCTCAGGATGAAGTCCAACTCTCGTTTGGAGTGCTTGTACATCACATGATTGTCAGAGTATCAAAACAATTAATTATATTTACCATTAAGGGGCTCCACCCACTGGCACCGACTAAATTCAATATTTTATTATTTAGTACATGTACATCATCGTTATAGCAAACTTTGATGAAATGGAGTCTTGAAGAACGTTTATCTAACCCAATAACATTAATTTAGATTAAAAATAAGAAACATCTTAAGCTTTTCCCAACTGTAAGCTTCAATAATAAAGACTATAGGAGAACATTTACATAACACAATAAGTTTATATTTTAACAACTTATCCTGATTTAACGTGATTCAAAAACTTGTCACGTCATTTCTTAAGGTTTTTTTCAACTATAAGTCTCAGTACTAAAGATTATAAAAGAATATTTGTCTACCGCAATAATATTAATTTGAATACAGAATTATATTTTTCTTAAAAACAAACGAACTCTATAAGATAAATTTTAGCAACTATAAAATTTACTTACAAAATAAGAATTAAAAATAATCCAAATTTACCATTAAATAAAAACACCACTTGCTTCACTTATAATTTTATGTAGAGAGTAGATAATTATTAATACTTTTTCAGAAAAATTTATTTTTTATTGCAGATGGTCTGTTTGTGCTAGATTTTTAATGACAGTTTGTTCTTTTTATAAAGGTGGCCAGATAGGAGAAATATTAGTCCCTTATTAACAGATTTACATCCGGGACTTTTAGAAAACTGTGTCATCTTCTATTTTCATTCCATAAAATCTCACTTATGATTTCATATATATATATATAAGATAGACGAATTTGCTCTGTTCACCGCTAAGTAATAGAGGAGGAACTTAAAATCCAAAACACTTGTGATCAAAAGTTTGGAAATTTAGGATCAATAATATTTGGAAATGTTAGTTGCTAGATTTCTAAAACCTGCAGCATTAATAATTAATTTCTCATCATTGGTTAAGGTAATCAGGCTATAATCCAAGGATTAAGAGATTTTGAAGTGCAGTTTCCTTGCAATTATTCAATTTCTTGTTAATTGTAGCAAAATTTTTCCCTACAACTGTGCCATCTAGTGCAAGCTTTAGTAATCAACAGATGCTAGAGTGTAGTGCTGAACAATACCCTATCCAGTGCTTTCCCATCTAATATCCTTGGAATAGTTTAATGCCTATCCAGTGTTTCTCATCTAATGTCCTCGGAATAGTTTGTAATTTATCACTTTTAGCAATGAGTCATCTTGGATCTGGAAGTGCACTTAGATTTTTAGATCTAAAGTGGCCTGTTCTGGCTACCACTTTTGTGTAAAAATACACCTTGCTACTGCTTTAACAGCTTGTGAAAGTGTAAAGAAAAGTAATCATGTGATGTTGTAATGGTTTAATTAATTAAAATTCACATCATCTACTCCTTATTCCTTATTATCCAATTATATCTCTATTCCTGGGTTATTTCTTTTTTAATCCTATATCATTTTAATAAAAATCTCCACTATCTTGTTCTCTTATTCTCCAATTTTGGTATGAAAACTATCATTAAAATCACAACTTTCATTGCCTTTAATTTTAGGTCATCATTATCATTTTGAAGCAATATTGATCCCCAAAGAATGAAGATCTCTCCGTACCTGATTTCTGATAGTCTTCTTTTTTTTCCCATATCAAGCAGGAAAACTTCATTTTTCATCTATCCATGTCACACATAGTCTCTAGATATTTTATAATCTCTTGAGATCTGATTTCAAACTTCCATTGTCCATCTATTATCATCTAGCAATATGTCCAGCCCTGTTCCACTTTAATCTCTGTTTCTATGATTATATCCTGTCTGTTTGCTCATCAATACACTTTATTTTTGCCTTTTTCTCATTCTTCCTAACATACAACTTCCATATTTCATTGAGTGGTTTGTGGTCACTGTATCGCTCTTCTGTTAAGTGTCCAAGTCTCATATCCTTAAATAAGAATTGGTAAATCACATACATTAAAAAAAAAACACCTTTCTTTACAAGCATATAGGCATATTTCCGTTTAATACTAAGTTATTTCTATCAAAAAGACTCCATTCAAGATTTAATTTTATGATTAATTTCATCCATTATGTTTCCCTCTGTATTAACAGTCTGACCAAGGTATTTGTAGTCAACTTCTAATTCATAATTATCAATTTTTAATTTCTTTTAGTATTACTTTAGTCATTTTAGTATTCGTCTTTAGTCCTACTTTCTTACTTTCATCAGCTACTAACATTCCTGATGTTTTGGAAAAACAAGCATTTCATCTGTAAATTCTAAATGACTTAAACAATCTCCATTTATTTTTATTGCTTGGTTTCCCATTTGGTGATTATCTTGGCAAAGATTTTGCAAGAAGTGATAAAAACAAATTATTATAAATAAGTGTGCCCCCTATTAGCTTATTATGAAAATAAGATATATGATTTTATATATAAATGATCAAATACTGAATTATAATTATCATCATCATCATCACAATCCACTGCAGGATGAAGGTCTCTCCAAATTCAATCTATCTTTTCCAATCTCCAGTCTCTCTTCTCCAAATCACTCCTGCATATTTTATTATTCTATCCATCTTCTCCAATCTCTAGCATCTCATCTCCAAATCATCCCTGCATATTTTTTTTATTCTATCCATCCATCTCACATGTGGTCTCTTTCTGGGTCTTTTAAGTCTCTTGGAATCCGGTATTAAGATTTCAATTGTCCATCTATTACCATCTCTTCTAGCAATATATCTAGCCAAATACCATTTCAATCTTTAATTCTTTCAACAATGTCAGTAACAGTTGTTTGTTCTCTATTGTGATCTCTTTTTGTTATTACTAACATGCATTTCTCCATATTTCTTTGAGTGGTCTGAAGTCTCTGTACTGCTCTTCTATTAAGTATCCAAGTTTCAGATCCATAAGTAAGAACTGATAAAATACATTTATTAACCTTTCTTTTCAAACACAAAGGTATATTTCCTTTTAATATTAAGTTATTTCTACCAAAAGCACTCCAAACAACTTTAATTCTATGATTAACTTCATCCATTATGTTTTCATCTTTATTAATAATCTAACCGAGGCATTTGTAACTGTTAACTTCTTCTAATTCATCATAATCAATCTTTATTTTCATATTTTGAGAAAATCTATTAAACACTACTTTAGTCTTTTTACCATTTATCTTTAGTCCTACTTTCATCTGATAACTCCTGCAACATTTCCTGCAGTTCTAAAGCATTATTTGCCAAAATCATCGTTAAAATCTAAATGACTTAAATAATCAACATTTATTTCACTCTTTAGCTTCCCATTTTAATCCACAAAATACTTCTTGCAGCACTGCTGCAAAAAAGTTTTGGAGACATGGAGTCACCAAGTCTTACACCCTTCTCAATGTTGACTTTCCTAGTATTATTATGTAATCTAATTGTAGCTGTTGCATTTTTATAAATATTCTTCAGAATATGACAATATCCTGGATCTATACCTTAATGATGCAATGCTTTCGCCACTGAAGGAATGCTTATAGAATCACTATTTATAAAGCAATAATTCTGTTTTGTAATTATAAATATGCGATTTTTTTTTCGCATGCATTAGTGAAGCTGGAATTATAATATAATGTTTAATATGGTCACTGTAAATTATACAACACACATATATCTAGATGTCATACTGAGAAGAAAAACTCGTAATCATAGTAATATTTATCCAAGCGCACTTGCGATACTCTGCACCAGAATCATAGTGATTTAACTAAAACGATCAGTTAATATTTCCACACACTCTCAGTGGCACATTCCTGTTCTTTTGATTGACTAAGCATGCATGAAAATATCAACTGCCATTTTAATTAAATCACCATGATTCAGAATATCAAAAGTGCACTCAGACAAATATTACTATTAATACAGAATTTTTATTCTCTGTATGACACATAGATATGTGTGTGTGTGTGTGTGTATATATATATATATTCAAAAAATAGCTTTATTGTTCAGCAATTCATAAGAAGCTTGAGTGCTAGAAGAGACACAGAGTGGCTATAATCTATGGATCTCGAATAATAATCTTCCATTCCACCATTGCTCCAAACCAAGCACGGCATTATAAATTATGACAGCACAAGACACTCAGAATGGGTTTCATAGTAGTTTTTTCCCCCACTGTGCCAAGCCCTAACCATCACTAAACACAAATCAGATTATGCTTGAATTCGTGTCTGCCTAAATAAAAATGTTCATCACATTTCAGTGTGAAGTCTATATTAAATTCAATTCAAAAGATTACGTATTTATTTAGTGGTGTATAATTTTAATATTATATATATACTAAACTAATTGGCTGCAGAAAGGAGTTTGCTATTAACTGAAAGGAGACCATTTGATTCCTCTCGGAGGCCTTAAAGGAACCGAGCAGGGCAAATTCCTAATGTCCACTCCATATGTTCTTGTCGTTGCAGCTGTTATTACTATGTGATTATTCATATAGTATACGAACATGGATGGGCTGCTCACCAACACGCATTAGCCAGCGTGGTGAGTTTATTGGCTTTTTACCTCTGAGTTTAAGATCAAGAAACACCATGGTCTTTCTTCTCAGTGCCTGATAAGGCAGAATGAATGTTTGTGTAAATGATAAATATTTTTCCAATACATATATACAATTATGACAGACAAAAATAAAGCATGTTCCTTATTCCCAGGAGGCTGTAAAGTCACCAACCAAGGCAGCGGTGGGTGGCCGAAGGCGGAGGGTGCTAAGAATCCCCTGATTGCGGACCCAGGCTGCCATTTGATGACGACTTTTTATTTAGGTACTTACAACTGCAGATCACTTTCAAGTGAAGGAAGATTGCAAGAATTAGAAGAAGAACTGTCTTATATTAAATGGGACATTATTGGACTTTGTGAAGTTAGAAGAAAAGGAGAAGAAACAATTGATTTAAAAAGTGGACATATACTCTATTATAAAGGCACACATATTGGAAATACAAGTGGAGTAGGATTCATTATAAATAAAAAGTGGAAGAACAATATTGTGGAGATTGATGGTGTATCGGACAGAGTGGCAAGATTAGTTATACAACTTAATAGCAGATACCAAATGCAGATAATTCAGGTTTATGCCCCAACAAGTTCTCATAGTGATGAAGTAGTAGAAGATTTTTATATGGATGTACAAAAGGCTTTTGATCAGAGTAAACAACATTTTAAAATTGTTATGGGAGACTTTAATGCTAGAATTGGTAGACAAATGAAAGATGAAATTGCTGTAGGTAATTTTGGTTATGGTAATAGAAATGACAGAGGACATAGACTTGTGGAGTTTGCAGAAAAAGAAAAACTTTATATTATGAATTCATTTTTTGAGAAAAATGTTAAAAGGAAATGGACATGGAAGCATCCAAATGAAGGTACAGCAGAATTGGATTATATTTTGACTAACAGAAAATACATATTTCAAGATTGTAATGTTCTTAATAAATTTAACACAGGAAGTGATCATCGATTAGTAAGGTGTAAGTTACGTGTTAATGTAAAACTAGAGAGACAAAAATTATTAAGAAAAACAATATTTACAGTTGATATTCCTAATCTTCAGAAACATTCTAATGAATTTAAATTAGAACTTACAAATAGGTTTCAAATGTTAGGAGATTTTGAATATGATTCAGATTTGAATGAAATTAATATGAAAATAACTGATACATTTTTAAAAACTGCAACAAACATAGCTGGTAGAAAAAAGCAATTGACTAATAAAATTTCTACTGAGACTAGAGAATTTATGAAGAAAAGAAGGAATATGAAGATATACAAAAATGATGTATTAAAAAGAATTGAATATCTCGAATTTTATAAAATGGTACGGAAAAGAGTTGAAAATGATATAAGAAAGTATAACTGTGAAATAGCAAGGAAAGCTGTAGAAGAAAATAAAAGTCTCAAAAATGTTAAACAACATTTTGGTATTGGTAGGAAATTTATATCTGCAATAAGAAAAAAAGATGGACTTATTACTAAAAAGAGAGATGACATCATGAAATTGGTAGAAGATTTTTATCAAGAATTATATAGTAATAAAGAACAAGTACCTCCTATATCTATTACATCTTCTGAATTGCCCAGAATTTTAAATGAAGAAGTGAGACATGCAATTAAGTGTATGAAGAAAGGAAAGGCTCCAGGAAATGATGGAATTATAATTGATATATTAAAAGAAGCAGGTGAAGAAATAGAAACAATTTTAGCAAAGTTATATACCAAATGTCTAAATGATAAAGATGTACCAGAAGATTGGAAGAATGCAGTAATAATATTAATATTTAAAAATGGTGATAAAGAAGATATTAGAAATTACAGACCTATCAGCCTTTTATCAGTTTTATATAAAATTTTTACCAAGATAATTACAACTTGTCTACAGAGAACTTTGGATTTCCACCAACCAAGAGAACAAGCTGGATTTAAAAGTGGTTTTAGTACAATAGATCATATCCAGGTATTGAGAGAAGTCATAGAAAGGACAAATGAATATGAGTTGTCATTATGTTTTGGATTTGTAGATTATGAAAAGGCATTCGATTCTATACACATTTCTTCAGTGATTAAAGCATTGGATCATCAAGGTATGGATTCAGGATATTGTCATATTTTAAAGAATATTTATAAAAATGCAACAGCAACAATTAGATTACATAATGATACTGGAAAAATCAACATTGAGAAAGGTGTAAGACAAGGTGACTCCATATCTCCAAAACTCTTTACAGCAGTGCTGCAAGAAGTATTTTGTGGATTAAAATGGGAAACTAAAGGAGTGAAAATAAATGGAGAGTATTTAAGTCATTTAGATTTCGCAGATGATGTAGTTGTTTTTGCAAATAATGCTTCAGAGCTGCAGGAAATGTTGCAGGAGTTAGCAGATGAAAGTAGAAAAGTAGGACTAAAGATAAATGTTAAAAAGACTAAAGTAATGTTTAATCGATTTGCTCAAAATATGAAAATAAAGATTGATTATGAAGAATTAGAAGAAGTTAACAGTTACAAATACCTTGGTCAGATTATTAATACAGATGGAAACATAATGGAGGAAATTAATCATAGAATTAAACTTGGTTGGAGTGCTTTTGGTAGAAATAACTTGATACTAAAAGGAAATATGCCTATGTGTTTGAAAAGGATGGTTTTTAACAAATGTGTTTTACCAGTTCTTACTTATGGATCTGAGACTTGGACACTTAATAGAAGAGCAATACAGAGACTTCAGACCACTCAAAGGAGTATGGAGAGATGTATGTTGGGAGTAACAAGAAGAGATCGAAAATGCAATGTATGGGTAAGACAACAAACAGGTGTTACTGACCTTATTGAAAAAATTAAAAGATTGAAATGGAGTTGGGCTGGACATATTGCTAGAAGAGATGATAATAGATGGACAATTGAAATTTTAAACCGGATTCCAAGAGATTGTAAAAGACCCAGAAAGAGACCACATGTGAGATGGATGGATGAAATAAGAAAATGTGCAGGAGTGTTGTAAAGAAGAGAAGCTAAAGATCAGAGAAGATGGATTAAACTTGGAGAGACCTTCATCCTGCAGTGGATTGATAATGGTTGATGATGATGATGATGATGACTAAACTAATTGCATCCACATACTATTACTCAGATTTTTTTTTTATATTTTAGGTAAAATATGAATTTATTAGAGGATTTGAACCCAGACTTTCAATCTCCCTTTAGTTATCAACAGAATCCCACACAAATCCCTTCCAATTATATCTGGATTACGAGTATATATAAGTACACTTCATGATTTCCTTTTTTACTGTTCCCTCTCCCCCTAAATTGTAAAAATGTTTATTCAGATCTTTCATTATTTTTCCCCTTGCCTGGTTTAGAGCACCGATAAAGCAGTAGATGCTGAAACTCGGAATCCTTGGATCGCAATCCAGTTCCAATACTCAAATGTCTTACTGATTTTTTTGTAACTTCACATTAATGTAATATGATGATTCGAGTGTCATCTTCCGATACAAGATTAAACATCGTTAGGCTCAACAAAATGTGAAAAATATTTCTGACAAGAAAATGGAATACAGTATCTCCATAAGGAAAAACAAACAATGAATAAAACATTCTATAATAAATAATAAATCTATTACCGAGTAAGAGATTATTGAATGAACTTGAGATTTTAAGTACCCTGGCAAAAGTGAGAATCAAAACAATAATAATGATAAAACTAAAATTGGAATAGACGAAATGGCACTCAAGCTATTCAGAAAGGGTTTGTCTCTCCTTGCAATCACCACAAAGCTGCAGTCTCCGGTAAGTGAAGGTTGTACAAGAGCTGATATCACAGCTTACATTTATTTCAGAACTGCTTTTTTCCTCAAAAGCAAAGACTGATTCTACTTAGTAATCACATTAGTAAATAGTTTCTAAAAATATTGCCATTTGCAGAAAATTTGCAATTAAATATATATATATACAGATGTATGATAAAATTCAAAAATAGTACTAAATACCATAAGCTATAAGTGGAAGCACAACCACGTTTTTTATTTTTTTGTCAAAGTTATGCACTTTGTTAATACAGATTTGGTATTTTTAAAAATATATAAGCAACACTGACATTGAAGCAACTGAGAACTGACCATAGTACTTCTTAAAAAGCCAATAAATTCACCACACTGGATAATGCATGTAGATGAGTAGCCCATCCATGTTCGTATACTATATTTGCAAAAAAAATTAAATCATATATCATGTGACTTAATTTAATAAGCTTGTATTACAAATGTTATATAATGAGCATGCCAATAGCTCTTAGCAAGCTTTTCAAAACATTCCTATCCTCAGACAGGTTTTAGCACCTCACTGACAAAAGCCAGAGCTAGAAACCGGTTTAAGGATTAGAATGTTCTAAAAAGCTTGTTAAGAACTATTGACACACTCATTATATAACATTCATATACTATATGAATAATGACATAACAATAATAGCTGCAATGACTAGAACATATGGAGTAGATATTAGGAATTTGCTCTGCTCAGTTCCTTTAAGGCTTCCAAGAGGAATCAAAGAGTCTCTTTTCAGTTAACATCAATCTCCTTTCTGCAGTGTTTTTCATTAAATATCCAGTAAATTACAATAGGAATTTATCTCTCTGACTATATTATATATGCATAAAAAACCATTAAATTTTAAAAACATCGAAATTAAGAAGATTATATGATAGGGTGATTCCATATATATCAAAACTTTTGAGGGCAGTTTTACAAGAAGTATTTAGTGAATTAAAATGATAAGATAAGACAGTAATAGTAAATGGAGGTCACTTATGTCATCTAAATTTTTGCAGATGAAGTGTATTTTGTAAATAATACTTTAGAGCATATTAGATGAAAGTAAGAAAATAGGATTAAGAATAAATACTAAAGAGACTAAAGTAATGGTGAATCGATTTTCTCAGAAGAAGAAAACTAAAGATTAACAAATACTTCAATAAGATATTAATAGAAGTACTTTAAATGATCAAATTTCAAAGTTAAAAGTTGTCCATAATACATAATATATGTATGTTAATAATTACATTTATTGTAATGTAATGTAAAATCCAAGGCTCCTCACTGACAAAGGCCACAAGCCAGAAACTAGTCTGGAGATATTGGATGAGTAGGCACTAGATGGGGATTTTATGCACAAGCCTGCTGGCATCCATTGATTACTCTAGCTTGCTGTGTGTGGCAATACGTATAGTGAGTTTTGCCTGTTTTAACAACAGTAATACACAAGCATAAGAAGAGGTGGTCATGTAATGTTTATTGGCTTAAAACCAATCCTGCCTAATAGGATAGTGGTGGCTATGGTTATTAAAAAATCAAAGACACTAAAATGTATGGGTACTGAACTGGGTTCAGACCCATATGACTATATAAGCTAATGGGCTTGGATTGAAAACATTAAGGTGTTTTCAGTTTAAGACACATAGTTTTGGAGTTAAGTGGAGATAAAAGATGGTTGCTGGAGGGTTTCTAGGTGCAGTGCTCTCAGATCCAAGGCTCCTCACTGATGAAGGCCACATGCCAGAAATTAGTCTGGGGATATTGGATGAGTAGGCACTAGATGGGGATTTTATGCACAAGCCTTCTGGCATCCATTGATTACTTTAGCTTGCTGTGTGTGGCAATACATATAGTGAGTTTTGCCTGTTTTAATAATAGTTATACACAAGCATAAGAAGAGGTGGTCATGTGATGTTTATTGACATGTAATGAAAATAATGTTCACTGGGGGGGGGGATTGATAAATGGTCATGTGATTGTGTGAAAAGAAACATCTTGAAAAAGTTCCATTAAGAAATGAAAGCAGGATTGACATATTAAATAATATTTTTATTTATAGTGAGTTGTCTATTTCAATTTTGTTTTACATTGATTATTTTTAATTAATAGAAGTAAACATAATGGATAAAATTAATGTCTGAATTGAACTTGGATGAAATGATTTTGGCAGCAATAACTTGGCATTAAAAGAAAATATGTGTATGTGTTTGAAAAAAAAAAAGATCTTTAAGAGATGTGTTCTACCAGTTTTTATTTATGGAACTGAGATTTGGACACTTTACAAAAATAGCAAAACAGAATTCAGATCAGTCAACGACCATGGCCAATCTATGCAAGAGTAACAAGAGGAGATTGAAAACAAAATGTGAATGAACATAACAGACATTATTGACATCATTAAAAGAAGTAAGAAACTAAAATGTAACTGGGCTGGAAATATTGCTGGAAGAGATGAACTGCTGAAATTATAAATCAGATCCCAAGGGAATGCAAAAGACCTAGAGACTGACCACATATGAGATGGCTGGATGAAATAAGGAAGTTGACAGGTGTGATGTGGAAAAGGCTAGAAATCAGAGAAACTGGTTTTAATTTGGAGAAATCTTCTAGATGTGCCAAACACTTCCAACTATACCATGGCAATTTGCTTCATATCAAGGTACAGTGACACTTTCAGCTGGACCATGATAGATGGTCTCATGTCAGATTTAATATCTAGCAGCTTCCAGTTCAATATAAAATTGTCTTACTGCTTTACAATATTGAGAACATGCACACTGTCATTCAGTTCTGATAGTTATTTGGTTGACACTACCTCTAAATGAATTGCCAATTTATAGCCAAGCCCCCTACCTTAATGCCAGCAATCAGATTCACTGACCATCTTCACCTATTGGCTTGTTTCTGCCATTGGCTATATATATATTTATTAGTCTATAGCAATGAATGCTAAATCTGATCAATATAAGATTAAACCTGAATAAATCCATTACTTGGATGATAAGTTGCACCATAACAACAATAATGTTCATAAAGTAGTAGAAATAGTATGCTGAAATAAAAATACCAACTTCACCTTCTCAATTAAGCAATTAGATGTTTCATTGCTATGAAGTTCATAAAAAGTTCAAACACCAAGACTAACAAGAAAGGACTGCAATACAAGGACCTTGAGCTCTAAATTGTATGCCAAACTACCACTTTACCAAACCATAAAGGCAAATATAATTGGATCATGTATTTCTAAGGAGTTCCTAAGAAGTTTAAAAGCTGACTGTGGTAGAGTGCCTCTACAACAAAGATTCAACTCTTCAAATTGCCACCCTAGTAAGGCACCAGAAATGACAGCCATCTATGATCCATGGACGGGATCTCAGGCCCGCTACCCACCACTCCACCAAAGCATGCAGGGCATTTTCCTAATAGCAATAACTATATATAAAGAAATTCGGTTACTTTTGTAATTTGTTAAACATAATATTAGTAGCATTTAAATTTCCACTTATAAATCATGATTAATTGATTTTCTTTTTCGTTAAACAAAAATGCAACCTTGTGGAATTAGTTTCCAGCTGAATGAAATAGAAGAATACTTGATTTTAAATCTTCATGTTAAGTGATTGGCTGGCATCTTGGCACCATCTTCGTTTCTAGAAGATGGCTGTGCAGCCTGCCTGCATTAGCGGCCTACCAACCTAGAGAGCCGCGGGAGAGATCGCTCAACATTACGGCGACTATCAAAAGATTACAACTTTAATTCGGCATTTTTAATTTAAACAGGTGAAAAATTTCACTGTCTGTTGACCGTTTTTCTACCCCCTACAATTTAAATGAATTGAAAAAGAAAAACCGTTTAAATATAATACTTAAAGAGGTGGGGGGGGGGCAGAAAAAACCAATTCTCCCGGAGTGTTTTCTAATCAATCAAATTACATTAGGTGTGCGGAAGCCTAATTTAAGTACAAATGGCATTTAAAGCCAAATTCGACGTCAAATTATTAAATATTAAAAAACTTTTTTTTACACTGACATTTTCCTATAAATATAACTAGTTACAAAAAAAAAAAAAAAATGAAACAGGGCGGGTTTTCTCCTAAAAAAGTAAATAATTGATTAGTTCGTCGATAGGAAGGTCACTTGACACCAGACCAGTGGCAGCGTTGAGCTTTGATTTAAGGACATTGTCACTTTCCCGATTTATGTTGGTTCGATTAGTTCATCGTTATCATCATCGTGAACCATTAACAATCCACTGCAGGATAGAGGACTCTCTAAGCTCAATCCATCTTCTCTGATCTTTAGCTTCTCTTCTCCACATCACCCCTGCACACTTTCTTATTTCATCCATCCATCTCACGTGTGATCTCTTTTTGAGTCTTTTACAATCTCTTGGAATCCAGTTTAAGACTTCACTTGACCATCTCTTCTAGTAATATGTCCAACCTAACTCTACTTCAATCTTTTAATTCTTTCAATAATGTCAATAAGACCTGCTGCATCACTCCTGCACACTTTCTTATTTCATTTATCCATCTCAAATGTGATCTCTTTCTGGGTCTTTTACAATCTCTTGGAATCCAGTTTAAGATTTCTACTGTCCATCTATTACCATCTCTTCTAGCAATATGTCCAGCCCAACTCCACTTCAGCCTTTTAATTTTTCAATGAAGTCAGTAACACGTTTGTTCTCTTACCCATACATTGCATTTTTGATATCTTTGTACTCCTAACATGCATCTCTGGCATATGTCTTTGAGTATGAAGTCTCTGTATTACTCTTCTATTAAGTGTTCAAGTCTCAGATCCATAACTAAAGACTGATGAAACATATTTATTAAAAACCTTCCTTTTCAAAGACATAGGCATATTTCCTTTTAGTATCAAATTATTTCTATTGAAAGCACTCTAACCAAGTTTAATTCTATGATTAATTTTATCCATTATGTTTCCATCTGTAGTAATAATCTGACCAAGGTATTTGTAATTGCTAACTTCTTTTAACTCATCATAATCGATCTTTATTTTCACCTTTTGAGAAAATACATTAGATATTACTTTAGTCTTTTTAACATTTATCTTTAGTCCTACTTTCATCTGATAACTCCTGCAACATTTCCTGCAGCTCTAAAGCATTATTAGCAAAAACAACTACAACATCTGCAAAATCTAAATGACTTAAATAATCTCAATTTACTTTTACTCCTTTAGCTTCCCATTTTAACCTGCAAAATACTTCTTGCAGCACTGCTGTAAAAAGTTTTGGAGATATGGAGTCACCCTATCTTACACCCTTTTCAATGTTGACTTTCCCAGCAATTGTTGCTGTTGCATTTTTATAAATATTCTTTAAAATATGACAATATCCTGGATCTATACCTTGATGATTCAATGCTTTAATCACTGAAGAAATGTGTATAGAATCGAATGCCTTTTCATAATCTACAAATCCAAAACATAATGGCAACTCATATTCGTTTGTCCTTTCTATAACTTCTCTCAATACCTGGATATGATCTACTGTACTAAAACTACTTTTAAATTCAGCCTGTTCTTTTGGTTGGTGAAAATCCAATGTTCTTCAGTACCTTGGTAAAAATTTTGTGTCATACTGATAAAAGGTTGGTAGGTCTGTAATTTCTAATATCTTCTTTATCATTTTTAAATATTAATATTAATACTGCATTCTTCCAATCATCTGCTACATCTTTATCATATAAACATTTGGTATATAACTTTGCTGAAAAAAAATTCTATTTCTTTGCCAGCTTCTTTTAATATATCAATTATAATTCCATCATTACCTGGAGCTTTTCCTTTCTTCATAAATTTAATTGCATGTCTCAATTCTTCATTTAAAATTCTGGGCCATTCGGAAGATGTAATAGATATAGGAGGTACTTGCTCCTTTTTACTATATGATTCTTGATAGAAATCTTCTACCCATTTCATGATGTCATCTCTCATTTTAGTAATATTTCCATCTTTTTTTCTTATTGCAGATATAAATTTCCTACCAATATCAAAATGTTGTTTTACACTCTTGAGACTTTTATTCTCTTCTACAGCTTTCCTTGCTAGTTCACAATTATACTTTCTTATAACACTATCAACTCTTTTCTGCATCATTTTACAAAATTCGAGGTATTCAATCCTTTTTAATGCATCATTTTTGTATATTTTCATATTCCTTCTTTTCTTCATAAATTCTCTAGTCTCAGTAGAAATTTTATTGGTCAATTGTTGCTTTTTTGTACCAGCTATATTTGTTGCAGTTTTTGAAAGTGTCTCAGTTATTTTCTTATTAATTTTATTCAAATCTGAATCATGTTCAAAATCTGTTAACTTTTGAAAATGATTTGCAAGTTCTAAATTAAATTCATTAGAATGTTTCTGATGATTAAGAATATCAACTGCAAATATTGTTTTTCTTAATAATTTTTGTCTCTCTAGTTTTGCATTAACACATATCTTACATCTTACTAATTGATGATCACTTCCTGTGTTAAATTTATTAAGAACATTACAATCTTAAAATATGTATTTTCTGTTAGTCAAAATATAATCCAATTCTGCTGTACCTTCATTTGGTTGCTTCCATGTCCATTTCCTTTTAACATTCAAAAACGAATTCATAATATAAAGTTTTTCTTTTTCTGCAAACTCCACAAGTCTATGTCCTCTATCATTTCTATTACCATAACCAAAGTTACCTGCAGCACTTTCATCTTTCATTTGTTATCAAATCTAGCATTAAAGTCTCCTATAACAATTTTAAAATATTATTTAGGCTGATCAAAAGCCTTTTGTACATTCATATAAAAACTTTCTACTGTTTCATCATATGAGAACTTGTTGGAGCATAAACCTGAATTATCTGCATTTGGCATCTGCTATTAAGTTGAATAATTAATCTTGCCACTCTGTCCAATACACCATCAATCTCCACAATGTTGTTCTTCCAATATTTGTGCCTTTATAATAGAGTACACTTTTTAAATCAATTGTCTCTTCACCTTTTATTATAACTTCACAAAGTCCAATAATGTCCCATTTAATATAAGACAGTTCTTCATTTGATTCTTGCAATCTTCCTTCTCTTGAAGCTGATCTGCAGTTCTAAGTACCTAAATAAAAAGTTGTCATCAAATGGTAGCCTGGGACCACAACCAGGGGATGCTTAGCACCCTCTGCCTTTGGTCACCAACCGCTGCCTTGGTTGGTGACTTTAGAATCTCCTGGGAATAAGGGTCATGATTTATTTTTGTCTGTCATGATTGTATATATCCATTAGAAAAATATTTTTTATTTACACATACAATCACTCTGTCATATCAGGCAAGTGAGAAGACTGTGGTGTTTCTGGATCTTAAACTCGGAGATAAAGAGCCAATAAGCTCACCACGTTGGCTAATACATGTTGGTGAGAAGCTCATCGATGTTTAACAGCTGCAACAACAGAAATGTATGGAATAGGCATTAGAAATTTGCCCTGCTCGGTTCCTTTAAAGCCTCCAAGAGCAAACTCCTTTCTGCAGCCACACAGTTATGTAATCTACTATTAAAGAAAAAGAAAAATGGGAAATTAGAACCAGAGGGTATTTATGAAAACAATTTTTAAATCTTTACTACATATAGTCATTATCTGAAACAGATATTCACACACTAGTATGACCATTTCAATTCTGAGAATAAAAAAGACGGAAAGATGACAACAATAATAATAAATCGTAAAATCAGACAATACTAATCAAAAAAAACAAAAAGAAAATTTTAAAAAAAATTCTTCCACAACCATGGTTTCTATTAACAAACAGACCTTTTCAAGTGAAATTCAACAAAACATCCGACATGTATAGACTTCCTATCATTCACTTTAACAACCAACTTCCTTTAACATCAAAGGATGTCTGAATTAGATTACCTTTCCATTATTCATTTCAAAAATACACCCTTTAACATCAAAAGATGTTTTCATGAGAAGGATGGTCTCAGATTCAAAAAGTTTTATCAACACCAAGTTTCTTTTACTCTTCATTTTGAATCTGAGGCCATCAGTCACATGAAGACATTATTTGATGTTAAAGGAAGTTGCTTGTTGAAGTGAATTATGGGAAGGTTTTGTTTTGTATATATATGTTCTATGATTTTTGTTGAAATTTCATTTGAAAAGGTCTACTTGTTAACAGATGAAACCATGGTTGTGAAAGGGTTTTTAGTAAAATTTTGTTTTTTTAGCTAATATTGTAATGTTACATGAATTTCTATTTTTTATTTATAAATTGCTGGTATAGCATTAGGCAATATTTCATTAACAATAATAATGTACTAGAGCTAAGTTTTGCCATGACTATACCATCCCAGAACCACAAATTTGTCCACACATATTAGCATGCTAATATAATCTGTTTTTCGATATTTTGTGATTACTTGTCTTTTAACATGTATAGCTGAGATGCGTAATGTAAGAGTGCAGAAGTGTGGAATTTCCAAGAATTTTAGATGCAAGTATTTATTCTTCAATAATTTCTCTATAAAAAAAAAATAAATGACTAGGAATATTCTATTGGGTAAGAAATTATTGCAATCTTTTAATCTTAGATATAGAATGTAAAATTATTAGAGATCAAATACATAAAAAAATTTGCAACTGCAGATGATATGGCTTACATGAAGAAATGTGGTCAAGTTAAAATGCTTATTTCCCCTTGTTTATAGCAGTACATTAGAAATGTAAAAACATTGTGGTGTCTAGAAATATGACTCTGTCTATGAGTCAAACAGTTAACAAAAAGATAACATGATCATCATTTCATATGCTTACACATGCTGTTAATAACAGTATTAAGCTCTTCATACAGTAGTGCCATCAAGTGCAAGCCTTTGTAATCAATGGATGCCGGAAGGTTTGTGCATAAAATGTCTATCTAATGCCTACTTATCCAATATCCCCAGACTAGCTTGTGGGTTTCAATCCGAGACTCCTCACCAATGAAAGACACAAGCTAGAAACTAGTCTGGGGATACTGCATGACTGCGCAGGCCCTAGATAGGAACTTTATGCACAAACCTTCCTGAATCCATTGATTACAAAGGCTTGCACTTGGTGGCACTATTGTATGGAAAGATTAGTATTATTAACAAAAGATATGACTTACAAATATATTTTGAAGTTTCACAATTGTAAGAAATATAGTAATTCTCAATACTTTTTTAAATACATAATGCATTCCTTAGATAACTTACAGTATAATGAGGAATCAACTAATTTAAAATATGACTCATTTCATTAGTAATTAGCAAAAACATTGGATGGTTAAACAATCTCTACTGTAGATTCCACAGCATAACTTTTATGCTTTAGGTAAAATAAATTTTATAAAAATAAAATCTAACACTACAGATAAAAGCAATACATATAGATATTGATAAAATAATTAATCCAATCAAAAAAGACTATTCAAAAACCCATAAGACAAATATAGCAGCATTAGTATGGGCAAAAAAGGTAAATGAAGAATTTGAATAGCGCAAGTGCTGTGATAAAAGAATAATGTGCAACAAAAAGATAGTTTGGATTAGCAAGATAACAGAGCAATTCAATTGTCAAGCACCATCATGAATAATGGTCATGTACAATCGTACGTTACAGTCAAAACCTAAGATTGTACATGAATGTAGGTCAATAAAAGTGTCTTATTCTAAAATAAAAAAACATGTTTGCAAACAGTTCTTTTAATCCTATCCTAGTAAATTCAACAATATCTCAGTATGGTCCTGGCGATTAAACTTACCAATCATGATGAAATTCTAACAACATTTGAACAATCCATACCACAATAATTTAATTGGAATTTTATTGTTAATAGTTCTAAATAAATGCTAATAGTTATATCATTCACTTTTCACTTTTATTTTAAGCCAATAAACATCACATGATCACCATTTTTTCACTTTTATTATTATATGGCAATAAATATTAGCCAAAAATATAACTTTAT
Organism: Epiperipatus broadwayi; assembly: GCA_028023455.1. Taxonomy (NCBI): domain Eukaryota; kingdom Metazoa; phylum Onychophora; class Udeonychophora; order Euonychophora; family Peripatidae; genus Epiperipatus; species Epiperipatus broadwayi. The sequence continues at coordinate 2,436,914 of JAQFVV010000055.1, read as the reverse complement.
AAATAGAAGGTCAAATTGCAGAACTCAAATTGCACAAAATGGCGGTATTTGTTCACAACTTATTTGTTAAGCAGAAATGATTCTCACAGCAATTTTTTTTTTGTTTCAAGCTTGTTTTTGATTTGAAAGAAATTTTTATTTAACAAATATAAATTATATTTATTTTTTTATAATTACATGACATTTTAGAAAAATTTAAACTTTATGTTATTCTATTATTTTTCTTTCCGTTTTATTTTAAAACTGAAAAAAAAATCACACTTTAATTTTTTTTCCCCAGTTTATAAACTTTATGTTATTCTATTATTTTTCTTTCTGTTTTATTTTAAAACTGAAAAAAAAAATCACACTTTAATTTTTTTTCCCCAGTTTATAAAAAACAATTTTTAAAAAAGAATGCAATCTAAAATATTAATTTTTCAGATAATAAAATGTAATAAAGTGAAAACAAGAGATCAAAGAACAACTCTGTTAATTTGTCTTTGATAGGAATAGGGTTTGATTTGAAGTTACATAAATATTTATTTCAATAATTTGTGTAAAAGTTTTTTTTCAGTTTATAAAAAACATAATTTAAAAAGAAATATACTTTAAAAGATTAACTTTGCAAATAAATAAAAAAAAGTGTAACAAAATAAAAACAATAGATAAAAAACAGCTTTTTGCTACAATCAAACAAAAATATTTGGTTTGGTGCCACATAAATAATTATTTCAAGAATTTCTGTGTAAAAGCTATTTGCACTAAAGTAAAACTACAATGTAAACATTATATAATTAAAAATAAATAAATATTAGTAATTTTCAAAAAAAAACATAAAAAAATTAGACTGCAAAATCATGTATGATCTAATAAAAACAATGCTGGATATGTTCATTAATAATTTTGGGCTTCTTTGAAGAGACCATTTATTTTATTTATCTTTTAATTTTTCACACAGAAAAAGAATAGTGACATCTATGGATAATAAATAGAACTAAAATCTGAGTTTTAATAAACTATAAAAATAACATGTAGCAACTTTTTAAATTCATTTGTTTTTGCTGTATCAAATACAGTGAATAAAATGATAATATCACTATTATTGAAGTCAATTCTAGAGAACAATTAAAAAAGTTTATAGCTTTTACTATAATTAGCAAAAAACATTCAAACTTAAAGCAATGTATATAAAAAATTAAATTTTGAAAAGTAGGTCTCAATTTAATATTGTCTGATCACATAAGAATTTAATATTAATCCTTTAACAAATTGATATTTCCATTGTTCTCCTTAATGACAACTTTTGTAATCATTCTGTCTTTAATTTTAGTATTAAATCTTTATTCTATATTAGGAATCAATAAATTGGAATTTATTTTATTAAAAGTATAAGTTTACAAATATAAAACATCTTTTAAAAAAATCATATTTGAAGTTGGCAGATATTGAAAGAAAAAAATAATATATTATGAGAACAATAAGCTTTTTCTGCATTGGATGGTGTAAAGGTAATTAAGCTAAGCCAGTATCTCCAGAAAATTAACAAAATCTTTGTCAGAAATTTATTTTTAAAATGGCAAAGAATAAATGTAAAGACCTCATAAATCTATCACATTCTATTCTGAAATTTAAAATTGGATCTAAAATTTTAAAAACATCTCAAAAGTTTCTAGTATTGGGTTGGTGAAGGCATTACTGATCAGTTTCATAGTTGCCATAAATTTCTTAATTAGTATTACAATTGAATTTGTTAGCTTTGAAAAATAAAACATATACATATAAAATCAAAGTATAATCATGTATACTTTTATTTTTAAATAATTATTGAGTAAAAATAATCATAAATCATTAATACAATAGGCAAAAACTCATTTTTTGTTTGCTATCTTCTCAATGTAATGTTGCAAATGATCTCGAAACCTTAGAACAAAAAAATCTAGTAGTCATACATGTAGAAGCTGGAAATTACTGACATCTTCAGTTTTTTTTTTAAACTAATAAATCAACATGTTTATGTCATTAAAAAAAATCTTTCATGAAATAACACATCAGAAGTTTGTAAGAGAGCAAAGAAAACGAATACCAAACAGCTCTATCTTTAAAGAAAAACCTTCATTTGGATTAACCAGTTAGTTAAGCTATTCAAAATAATACAATGTCAAATTTACTACTAAATTAACATCAAATTGAGTAATGTGGTTCTACTTATATAAGAAAAATAGTCATGTTGTTTCTTTAGATTTATTCTAGATTAGCCAATGCTGAATATAGTGTCCAAACCAATGTGATAATGTTTAAAGAAAATATAAAATCCTCTACCATATGAAAACTTAATATTACTTCACATAATTATACAAGTATGTGTAAATTGCAGTCTAAGTGGCAGCAGAATAGGACTCGTGGCAATTTACAGTCTAGCCTATTAAATCAAGATGCTTGACTATTATTGTTGAGAGTATGATAAGCAATGGCAAATTACCAATACTTGGTCATAATACTCTGTTGACTAGTCAACCCAATCTGCCTTCAGACAATAATTTAACATAACCTTGCACGTGTAGGCTTATCTTTGCATGGCCTAATAGACATCACCTTGTTAAACTGAGACTTTTAACATTATTTTTTAGTGATAGATTGTACACATGTACTCAGAAGGCTGAGTTTAGAGTACATATCAAACGAATACCTACACAATAATGCTTGCATATATTGATTACTATAAACCATAAATATAGAAGGATATCAAAAGCAATATAATTATTATATTAAACATGCTATACCAAATTATATTACGAAAGCGTTGACCAATGTCAAATCGCCACAGACAATGATGTATAGATTGATCATAATAAAAAAATTGCCTAGATTAACACAAACACGCACTTTGCACACAAATAAAATTTAACCTCAATAGGGTATAACGATAATTATAAAAAAAAATATTATATCTTTCCTATACATATAGCGTCTTGCAAAATATTATTTTAAAATAAGAAAAGCAAAATGAAAATCCACCAAAATGCGATCAATAAGTAACCAAGTTCAAGGAAAACAACTTTATAATCTCTCCCTCGCGCGCGCATACACACAGAAAGAGACAAAAGAAATTCGGCACGCAAACTACAGTCAATATAGTAACCAGGGAAACATCATAATAAAACAATATCCTTTCAATCTTTTTTCTCCCATTTTGCAATCCAGCTGTTTATCTATCATTTCCTTAAATAAAAAAAACATATTTCTTTGAAAAGAGTTAAGATTATTATCTGAAGTGTTTTTTTTTTTTTACAAAATAAAAACATTAGTTAATTTGTAACATTTGAATATATTGACTGGTTTGAATGTGCATGTATGTGTAAATATCTACGCATAAAATATATATGTTTATATTAATCGCGAATGCAGGGCCAACAACTTGCAACCTCTCCACTATGTTACAGTTATGTTATTTTTAAATACGCCGCACAGACACTCAATTTATCCAATCTCTTTATTCTCTAGTAAAGAAAAGACAGATATCCACTTACCAACCAATAACAGATGGTTAATAAAATTTAGCAGTGAGCCAGCTACATGAAAAATTTCCTAAGCTTATCCAGTCAGACCTGAATCTAGTTCAGAAGCATCGCAGATGCACAACAGCCACGCCATGAGGCCTTTAAAACAAATTTCCCCAGAATTGAATTTTAAAAAGTTTGACTGATTACATATTACTCTAAATACATTATCTGAGATATATTGGAAAGAAAATTTTTAATTATACAAGACTGCTTTGCGTATATTCTACCCATACCATTTTGTGTTCAAACATAGGTAGATTACTGTTAATCTGAAATCCCTGCTCCCAGAACATTTTTGAATTTTTCCCATTCCAAATCTTTTCCCTGCTTCATTATAAATCCGAAATCTGCTGGAAATGTAAATAAACATTAATTTTACTATCTATAGTTTAATTAAAGAGGATTTGAATCCAGACTTTCAAGTCCCCTTCAGTCATCCACTCCATATTATACAAACGATAAACATGACCACATGCATGTGAAAAAAAAGTGATCTCCAATATATGTATTTCGTGCTGAACCAACACTCGTCAGTTGATCCGGATCATTATTTTCCACATATATATATATATAATCAGTGCTCAGTTTATATTAAGATAGCAAATCTTCGACCTTTAATAGCCAGGCTTCAATATTCTCCATTCTCCAACTCTTTATCCATCCATACCATTGAAAATCTGAACTCTACTTGTATTTAAATATCTACGGTTTGTAAATATTGAAATACTTTTTATTATAATAATATACTACTTTAAAATACACATGATGCCTTATGCAGGATTTACATCAGTACAAAATTTTTAAATGATAATTAAAAACAATACATCAAAACAATTTTGATCAAATAATAGACATTTTTGAATTAAGAGTGTTTGAATTAATAGTAGTTTATCTGCATAAAGAATACTGTCACAATTATATATATATAGTGATAAAATAATAAGAACCATCCATGCTAACGTTGTACAAAGAAATAGGAATCCATATCAACTTAACATTTTTGGTATATAATGAACCCTAAAGGATTTATAAGGAGTAACTAAGGGCAGGAAGTTCATGGCAGTTTCATAATTCTGAAAGAAGAAATGTCAAACCTGCCTGAATTCGAGAGGAATCATAATTTTGGTGTAGCACTCAAAACGGTTGAATCTTAAGGGATTTATAAGGAGTAACTAAGGGCAGGAAGTTCATGGCAGTTTCATAATTCTGAAAGAAGAAATGTCAAACCTGCCTGAATTCGAGAGGAATCATAATTTTGGTGCAACATCCAAAACAGTTGAACTATTTAACATTTCAAAAAAGATACTGTCAAGAATAATGCCCGAATTAACTAAAATGGTAAAACAACAAAACTATTTGAATTGACTGTGGTCAAAATACATTCTTCTTGAGAAATTGACAGACTTTGTCATGGAAAGATAAAAATTTCAAAAATAATATAGAGGCCACAACAAACACATGAATAGTTCAATTCTATCAAAGCGATGTTATAAATTTCATGAACAAAACATTTCTGCAACAGTGTGATAAAGTTTCCAAAATGAATGTACAACATGGAAGCTATTGCCCAAACTGTGCCTTCTTCCCAATGCCAATAATTGGCCAGGCATAAAAAGTAGTGGCTCTTGGAATTGTTGGGTCGCATCCTGTGGTACAACACAATTGACAATGATGTTTTTTTATATGATGATAATACTTCATTTCCTATAGTAACAGATATTATTTGATGGGAATTGAGAAAATATTATATATCTACAATATACGAATCAACTGACTTAATTATCATTATATTTCTTTGAGTAATAAATGAGAAATGGATATCCCCTACTTATATCTCTCAATGAACTTAAGGTAGCCCATACATTGCTCTTTGTGATTCTGAATGTTCAATTTATGATTATTATATCAGCTTGCTCAATAAAATTTTCTTTAGAAATAATTTTATTTTGGTACATTTTGTGCTTTTTTCCCATGATGTGGCCTGATTTATAATGAACTATATATATACTTCATGAATACCACTGCTCAAAAACGATCACCCATACCTACTCTGGACATTGTTCAATGTTATACAATTCTATATAGTACAGAATACAAACAATACAGGATGCAGACAGTGACATATCCATACTAGTCGATGCTCTTATTATTTTGTGAAATTCCTGCATATGTTATGACAAAGGGTACTCATGTATATATATAAAAGCACATACACTACGTATCATAGATGAGCATCATAGTATGTCTATAACTTCCTAATCAAATCTGGATAAAGTCTGAACTTTTGTAGGTAGATGACAATTTCTAAGTGAATTTAAAAAATTTTTCCAGGGAGATGGCTCATAATCGACTTAACTAGCACCCAATTACTAGTCAGTAAAATGGGTATTTATTCATAGACTAGAGATTAAAATGTGGACATTAAATCAAAAACCAACACCAACTGCAAGATTTCCATCAGTGATGCTGGAAAGATTTTTGCCATGCAATCCGTTATTTAAAGGCTGTTTATATTTTCTCCTAGGTCTTGTTTGAAAATCGCGAGAACATTTCTTTCATCTTTCTTTATTAGCAATGAAAGCTGACTCATATTGAAATCATTTTTTAAGTTGCATGATTCTCCCAGAATGACTTGAAAACTAGATATTCGCTTAGCCAATATTAATGAGCAGCAACGTGTGGTTATTTTTCACTATTGATAGAATATTATAAATCATATTTCTATTATCTAAACAAATATAAAAGGTGATCTTAAACTGTTTATAATTAAACGTTAGATATCAGTGCGGAAGCATTCTGTCAGAGAAATTTAAAAAGAAAAGAAAAAAAATACTATAATTATGTCCGCCCCCCCCCCCCCAATTTTGTTTTTTATTCGTAATTTCAACTTTTTTAAAAAAGAGAGATTTTTTTTAATTAAAAAAAAAAAAGCCAGTAAATCGAAAAGTAGCAATGTAAAAAAAATTTAAGCGCTTTTTTCTCTTTCATTGATGTCTTCCTTTATAATAAGTGTTCACAACTTTTTGCAAAGTTTTTGTGATATTACTAAAATTTTTATTTTTTTGTGAAGTTTATTTAGATTTATGATTATTTTTGTCTAATATTTATATAACAATATAATTTACAAGCACAGTTTTCATTAGTAATTCTTTAATCATAAAGTAATCAGCCTTTGACATGTGCTATTTAATCATGTTACCAACTCATCGATGTTGTAGCGAGTATGCAGGACACTCAAAACCAAATGCGAGAAAGACTTTTAAAAGATAAGAATGACCATCTTATCTTTGTACTAATTATGAAAAATCAAATGTACATTATTACTATATTATTTTTTTTGTTATGTATATATTCTACTTTTAAAAATAGATAGTAATAACTTCTAGTATACCATTAACAAAGAAAATTATGACATTTTGATCGACGATGTTATGAAAATAATAGCAAATATATCCTTGCCATTACTGTCTTGAAATAATTTGCTATATTTTTAAAAATCAAAAACAGTTTCAATATTTTAAAGCAGAATTTGATAATTTATCAGAGATTAATATTTTTTCATTCACATTTTCAAGACAAATTGCAATTAAACAAGATTTTGTTTGTTTTATAAGAGTGAGTTGACTTGCCATCCGTTCAATGATAAACCTATCTATCGATATTACAATCTCATTTTTTCAATATTTACAAATTTTGGTACTTATGTAGTTAACCTGCCAGAAAGTTGCCATCCATTTTTTTTTTAAATAATCCATTTTCAGGGGCTCAGAAGCTTACAACATATGGTATAAACAATATGGCTGACTCTAAGTTATCATATTCAATAAATACGTTTTATTGCTTAAAATGGTAAAAAAAATACAGAAGTCCAAAGGATTGTAATTCAAAAATTTTTTAATGGAAATACAGTATAATTTTTTTTTTTTTTAAAAAAAAAAAAAAACAGCATTTAGTAGACTATAAAAATCAGGCAGACAGACATCACTTTTTGGACATCCACTATCCTGTAATTTTGAAAACATTCCACTGAAACATACAAAAATCCAATGGGTTGTTATTAACATTTTTTATTTGTAAATTCATGACACCAACTGTAAACTAATGTCAGTGCAGTCACAAACAATATTTTGGAGCTTTATAACCACCTTCTTTTTCAATCAGATAGGCGCTTAGAACATGTGTGACATTGGATCTCCATTCACACATAAAGTATAATTTCATGTTCATTATTGCACTATTCTATAATTTTGAAAATATTACACTGCATCCTGTTCTGTCAATAAAATATTCCAAATTTTAGTCATATTTCTAAAAATAATATGGTAAAGGAATGTTAAAATAATTGCCACATGTAAAACATGTTTAAAAAAAGTACAATAATTTTAGTCACGGCAGGTGATCTAGGTAAATATTGCACTGCATCCCATTCTGTCGATGGCAGATTCCAAATTATGATCATATTTAAAAAACAGACTGAGCAAAAAAATATAATTTTAAAAAAATCATTATAACTTTATATACAGGTTACCAAATGCTTGAAAAAAAAATGACAATTTTAGTACCATGTGTTAATGCTTGAACGTTATGTTCTAAATGAATTTATTGAAAAATGTTTTCGAATTTTCTTAAAATTAACATCCAATTTAGAATTGTGAGTAAAATTTATTTAAAAAATTGGGATTAACCCTGCCATAAATTCCAATCACAAGATAATGTGAAAATGTTAACACTTGGTAAACACAACATGAGACTAACAGATAACATGTGACTAAAATTATAATTTTTTAAACTATTTTAAACATGGTGATTTTTTTAGCATTCCTTCTTTATCATTGGAAATATGATTAAAATTTGGAAGCTTTCATCGAAGAACAAGATGCAGTGGAATATTTTCAAAATTACATCATAGTGTCTGCCTAAAAAGTATGTAATAATGAGCATGAAATTAAATTACATTTTATGTGTGAATGGAAACACAGTGTCACATGTTCTAAGCGCCTATCTGTTTGGAAAGAAATACGGTTATAAGGCTGTAAAACATCATTTGTGACTGCACTAACATTAATTTACAGCTAGTGTAGTAAATTTACATTTAAAAAAAGGTTTTAATTACCTTTTTGATTTTTGTGTGTTTCAGCAGAATATTTTCAAAATTACGGACAGTACAAGCCCAAAAAGTGATATCTATCTGCCTGTTTATTATAGTCTATCTACTAAATGCTGTTTTTTTTTTTTAAAATTATACTGTATTTACATTAAAAAATTTTTAATTACAACCCTTTGGAGTTCTGTATTTCCTTATCAGTTTAAGAAATAAAAAAAAAATTATTAAATATGATAACTTAAAGTCGGCCATACTATTTATACCATGTGTTGTAAGCACCGAAAATGAATTATTTAAGGAAAAAAAATTGATATTAAGCTTCCGGCAAGCAAACTATATAAGTACTCAAATTTCAAAGAGGACCTTTTAGAATTTTTTTCATTTGTAAATGTATAGTATCACTATATTAAGCTAAATTTATTGAATTCTGATATAAAATAATAGTTTAATACTAAAATCAAAAGTTGAAAGCTTAAAAAAAGTCCCACCAGGGAGAAATTAAATCTAGGAAGTGCAGAAGAGTTAATAAATACATAATCTTAAAAAGAAAAAATCACCAGAAAAATTTTTTTCTTGATTATTTCATTTTTTAAAAAAGATTACATGGAATTGCTAGGTGGAAAATTAGTTGACCGTATTTTAAAACGGAGGAGTTTAATCACAACTAAATTATTATCTTGATTTATTGCTTTGATATAAACCATTTGAATTAATTTTTATTCACATTTTTATCAGAGCTTGTATTTACAATGAGCGAATAAAAGTTCCGTTATTGAAATCCAATAAATTCACAAAACCCGCCCTAAAAAGCAAAGGCTTGGAAACAAAATATTGGATTAACAGTATTTCATCCATAATTTATGCTATATTAATGTTAGTGATCTTCAAATAAAATCATAATTTTATTTCTGTTTTGAAAAAAAAAGTAATGCATACTAAATTTTAAGTCATATATGTACATATGTTATGAAAATCATAAAATCAATCAATACGTTCTTCTTTCTAGACATGTTAAACAATGAACAATATAGGATTTCTTAAAAAGTGTCTTTTGGTGACCCTGAGGATTTCATATGAAAGCTAGACCTTGTTTAAATTACAAGAATTATTTCACAAAGACATTCTTCAGAAATGCAATGTTAATTAATATTTTTTTTTATTAGACATTCATTAGATTAGAGATAAAATCAGATAGAAAACAGTCCCTATCTTGGTGTTTTCCTGAAGGTTTGTGATGATGGTGTTCTAGTTGTATTTTTAGAGTGGACTACTTCCATGATCTAATACTCAAGAATCTTAAGGACCCAGGTTCAAATCCCATGCTAGTACTGTCACTGATCAAGACAGCAACACCTGAAGAAGAGGGAGATTAATACCTCTCGAAATGTTGTGCATATACTAACCTGTTTGATGTGCTATTACTACTAACAGTGAATGTTGGAATATTTAAATAAAGTTAAATTTTTCTTAAGACATTCAATACATATATTAGATGATGGAAATACTCCAATATAAAAATACAAACAGTCCCTATCTTGAGGAGCATAGTGTAGTGAAAGTTACACTATAGAAATATTATTCATTAAATGGATAATCTCTAATCTAATGAATGACTAATAAAAAATATTAATATACTTCCATCAAGAGGTTTGTGTCAAAATTGTGAGGGCAGTAAGTTTGACACTTGTCAATCAAACTGTAGTAATTCCCTATATTTATAAACTGAACAATGATAAAAATGTGTGAGAGATTATGATCCCTCGGAAAAATATTAAATGCTGATAGAAACCAGTCCATACTTTCCATAAGAGTGGTGTAGTGAAAATTACACTACAGAATTATGCAATGTTGATTGTGTCCATAGAGCAGATAATATAATACAGGGGGGGGGGGCTTACAATTGGACATGGTGTTGAAGTGTTTCAGGATGTTTTCTGCTGAAGAAATTAAAAAGCAACATCATAAAATATCCAATAAACAGAAAAATGGGTCAGCATTTTCTATATATGGACAGAATTATTGTTCACAAATTGCTTTGCATAGTCATTGCAAAATTTATCTCTAGGGCAGTTTTTTCTCTCCTTGGAGTTGGAATGAACATATTCATTTACAAATACTTGCTGTGTGTATGTATATATTTATATAAATGAAATAAAACTAATTCCAATTTTACTTCAGTTTGTGTATTATACTAAAGACATTTGGCATGTGAAATAATTAGCCTGAGAATTGGAGAACATTTATTAAACTATCATATATATGTTGTATTTATATGTTGGACTATTTCCATCATCTAATATGAGTATTGAATGTCTTTAGAAAAATTTAACTTTATTTAAATATTCCAAATACATTCAACTGTTAGTAATAGCACATAGATTAGTATATGCATGACGTTTTGAGAGGTATTATTCTCTCCTCTTCTCCAGATGGTGCTGGCCTGACCAGTGACAGCACTAGCATGGGAATCAAACTAGGACTCTTAGATTCTTGAGTGTCGAATTTTACGGTAACGTTCTAACCAACTGAGCCATGTTATTATAAAATTCATGGCTTGATTAGAGCATTGCCTTAAAATTCAGTAGTCAAGAATCTAAGGTTCTAGATTCAATTCCAATGCTAGTATTGTCACTGGTCAGGCCAGCAATATCTGAAGAGGGGAGAATAATAACCCTTGAAACGTTGTGCATATACTATATTACTAACAGTTTAATGTGTTTAGAATATTTAAACAAAGTTACATTTTTCTAAAGACATTCAATACTCATATTAGATGATGGAAATAGTCCAACAAACGACTAAAACACCATCATTACAAATCTTCAGGAAAATATCATATATATGTGTGTGCCCACTACGTAGTTTACAATGGTAATTATTAGAGGGTTAAAAGTTTCTCCTAGATTAAAACTCAACATATATTTCAAGTGTTTAATGTTTCCCTTGTATTTGATTACAATAAACTATAAAGGTTTTTTATTTTATTTTATACGGATGTGTGTGCATATAAAAATGCGTTTTATTGATTTTGTATCACTGTTAAATTTGCTAGCAATAAGTGACTTCTATTTATTTATACAGTTCAATCTTCCCAAAATTTAAGCAAAAGGGATTGCGTTTATTTTCAAAATTCATTACCCAAATCGTGTCTGTACTGCAACACGGCAAGGGGAGAGGATGTTCCTGTATTTCTGTAGACAGACTTCCGCACATCACTTGAATTATATATGGGCTTATAATCGTCTTACAATATATAAATACAATATTTTTTTTAAAAAAGATAAACAACTGTGAGTTTAATTAAAATGATCGTAGCAACATATCTACAATATAAGTATAGAATTTCGTGGGAGAGGAAGACCTCGTTTACATTATAAAGATTACTTCAAAGACATTTTAAAGCAGTGTAATGTTGATTGTTTTCATTGGGAAGATGTAGCAGAAGACAGAATACATTGGAGGGGCAACAATTAGACATGGTGTTGAAGTAATTCTAAAAATGCGTTGCCCAAATTAAAAGATAACATCGCAAAATGTTAAATAATAGAATAGCGTCTTCTATATGTGAAAGTATTTATAGTTTACTGATTGATTTATATAATCATAGAAAAACTCATCCCTAAAGTATTATTTGTTTTGTCTTTATATATATATACTGAGTTTTAATGGTCATACATGTTTACGAGTCGATGCCGAACGATCATGAAATATATATTTATATATCTAACCCCAAGTTACTGAAGTACAGTTTAAGTACAAATAAAATAATAAGCAATATACAAAATAAAATTATGAAGAAAGGCGAAGTGTAATAATTTTTTTATATATATAAAAAGACTACATATAATAATCGCTATCTCTTAAAATGAATATTAATTTACCTTTGATATTCTTTTTACACAAATAATAGTGCATGTTTAAACTAGGTTTTACCATTTCTTACTTCCTAATAGTTCCACTGTATTTGGTTTTTATCCCAAGCCCGATCCTGGCAGGAACTAAGAGATTTTTTTTCAAACCGGTTAACGAATTTAATCCATTACCAGAAAGAAAGAAAATATACCATAGCAATAAACTTAAATAGACCCAACACTGACGCCTAACGGCAATCGCATGAAATACAGCTTACTCTAAATGTTAAGTGAACTAGCTAGTAGACTTCACTTAAAAACAACGGTAACTATAGAAACCATTTTTTAAACATGTTTAATTTATTTTTTTAAAAAACTCGAATCTAAAGAAAATCAAATTATTAATACAGACATATACAAATCTTTAAATTAGAAGATACTGAATGACTCCTTCTTAATCAATCTTTGTTAAAGAATTCGGATACTTTTTTCAGACGCTCCAAAATAATATTTTTTTTTCTTTTTACAAATATTATAATTTATTTTTCAATTTACATGAATTACAAAATAACTAATATATATCATAATAAATTGTATTGACGATTTCTTTACAAAAAACAAAACAAAGCAGTGCTATCGGATAAACTTTGCCTCCGTGAATATTTACATGTGTGCGTGCGTGAATTATAATACGTATTTACATTTATCAAAAAACACACACATATATATTCGGATACTATTGAATATTGTACAACATTAGATGCATGGAGATTATGTGTGTGAAATATATATAACAACAACAGTACGAAATAGATATTCTTACAACGTACAAGCTAATTCGCGAGATGAAGATTGGTAATACCTACCAAGAATGAAAGAAAAAAAACTAACCGATAAAAAAAATAAGATGTGTTTATCATTTTCTGAATTGCCAAGCGGTTTAAATGAAGCGATAAGACAGGCAATTAAATCTACGAAGAAAGCAAAAGCTGCAAGACACTATGAAATCAATATTGATATCTTAAAAGAAAATGAAGAAATATAAAAAATTATGGGCAAAACTATATACCAAACGACTTAATGATACACAACAAAACGCAGTAGTAATCCTGATATTAAAAAAAAAAAAAAAGTGGTGAAGTTATTAGGAATACCAGAATTATCAGCCTTCCATCACTTCTATACAACATTTTTATTTAGATAATTATAATATTGGCTAAAATGATCTTTAAATTCAACTAACCAAAAAAAAAACTGGATTTAAAAGTAGTTTTATAGCACAATGCGATCATAGTCAAAGTCTTGAGAAAAGTCATGGAAAGGATTGCCATTATACTTTGGATTCATAGATTATAAAAAGCATTTGATTCTATAAGTGTTTTGGCGATGATTATAGTTTTGGATCATCAAGATATAGAAACAGGATACTGCCATACTCTGAAGAATATTTCCCGAAATGCAATAACAGTGATTAGATTATACGAGGACAATAAGATTAACATTGATTAAGGATAAGTGATAGGATGATTCCATATGTTCAAAAACTTCTTGGCAGTTTGACGAGAAATATTTTGTGAATTTTTAAATGGGAAGCATTTTGCAGATAATGTGGTTGTTTTCACAAATAATGCTTTATAAAGAGCTTCAACAAATATTGCATGAGTTATCAGAAGAAAAGGAAGAAAATAGGGCTAAAAGTAAATCCTAAAAAAAGATTAATGTTCAATAGATTTTCTCCAAAGAAGGATATAAAAATTGACACTCTTGAAATAGAATAAGTTTAAAATTACAACATCGAGAGGATTAGTAATACAAATAAAAACATAATGAATGAAATTAATCATAGAATTAACTTTAATGAGTATTTTTGTTAGAAATAATTTAATATTAAAAAAAAATATGCCTATGTCTTTGAAAAGGAAGATTTTTAAAATGTTTGTCTTATCAAATCTTACTTATGGATCTGAGAGTTTGACATTTAACAGAAGAGCAATAGAGAGATTTCTGCTAAATGAAGTGTGGAGAGATATATGCTGGGAGTAACATCAGGGAATCAAAAACAAAATAGTTGGGTGAAAGAACAAACTAAGTATCATTGACATCAATGAAAGAATTTAAGAGACTGAAGTCGAGCTGGGCTGGACTGTCAACAAATGAACAATTGAAATCATAAACTGGATCCCAAGAGATTGAATCTAGAAAGAAACTACATGTCAGAGAGATGAAATAAGAAAAAATACTGATATATTGTGGATAAGAAAGGCTATGGATCAGAAAATATATTAATCTTGGAGAGAAGAGACCATCTTGCAGTAGAATGATAATTCTTTAAAAAAAAAAAAAATACAATCTTTGTTTTTTGCATTCTTCTTGTGATCAAAATTATTGATGAAATGCAAAAAGGTGCAGTGCTTACTTTATACTAAATTGTAAAATTCTAACTACTAAACTCATTTGCAAAAAATAAAAGCCCCTATTTCTCTGAGACATTTTATGATCATAAGGCTGGAAACTGCATTCTGAATTAATTCCATCATCTTATGTATGTATGTTTCTTTGGTTCTGTTTTACGATATTATTATTTCTTAAACTTATTTTAAAATCTTGTTTATAATTGTTTAATTAACTATGCCAATAATTAAAACATTAAATATGTTAATAAAACAATGCAATATAATCGTGTTGATAAAATAACAGTAAAATAACTTTTGGGTCAACGGGTGTAACAAATAGCTTTAATGTTATGAGTGGATTGGCATAGTGGCATAGTAGCACAATCGATGTTAAGCTTTTCGAATTGAGCATAGTTCTGTCATTTCCGGCACTCAAAGTTCTTATGGACTCCTAGCAATAGATTAGTGAGTGAAATAAGATCTAATTCACTTAGCCACAAATTTTGTTCTTGTTTCTGCCATTTCTGAAGTAATACTTAGAGATTTGTTTTAGAATCAAAAGAGTAAGAACAAACTATTTAGATAAAATAAATGCTGTTACAGAATAATACGTATACTAAAAATATATATCTGTATAGTATTATGTTGAAGAATTTCTCACTAAAAATCACGCTGGTCAAATACTACATAGTAGCCATAAAAACTTGGCTGTTTTTACAAAATAACTCACTTCAGTAAAAGTCCAAAGCAAAGCCATACTTTTTTTACAACTTGCCCGCAATCAAATAGTGAAATGCACAAATCAGATTTGCATAAATCTCATTATTACCAAACACCAAATTGGTTTTTTTCTGATGCTAGATATATAGCACACACACCACACACATGCATCTACTCTTTACGTCTCCTCAATAATTTTTATCACAAGAATGAAAAAAAAAAGAAAAGAATACTCCATATAAACATTAAAATGTCTGTATTCATGCATACTAAAAATGTAAAAAATATTCAAATTTTTTATGCACATTATTTTTGTTGCTATCTTAATATGTGTAATTTATAAATTAAATTGTACATAGGCATTTACATACTATACATATATATATATATTAACAATGTCTGTTCTAAATATATATTTCAATCTAAACCATTAAATCAACACATGACCAAAATCATCATGTGAACTTCTTCTATTCTTATCACTTTTATATCATCTAGTGTAAGATTTAGTAATCAGTAGACGCTAGATGGTAGTGCTTAATAAACCTTATCTAAATATCCCCAGACTAGTTTCCGGCTTACGGCTTTCATCAGTGAAGAACGTTTCGGATTTTTTTTAATTGAGCACTTTGATTTTTTTGGGATCTAATGCACTGTTTTTCTAATGCTGATGAAAGCCTTTAAGCTAGAAATTAATCTGGACAGTGTTATATAGGGCAGCAGTGGATAAAGATTTATTAAGCATTAGAGGACAGCACATAATAAGGATTTATTAACTACTAGAGCACAGCACTGAATAAGATTTATTAAGCAATATCATCTGGCACCTTTTGATTTCTACAGCTGACACTAGATGGCATAAAAGTAGTAAGAACAAAAACAATTACTAATAATATATGAGTAGTAATGTTAAAAACATGGATCGCATAGGATTTTCTAGTGTCAATGTTGGTATTCACACAGACGTTTGGAAGCAAACAATATGGATATAAAAAAGGAGGGAAGGTTCCTATTTAATAAAATAGTCACTTACCAAAATCTGATAATTCATCCTTTCCATTTATGAGATATATAGATAAATAGAAGTGATAATATTATAGAACTTTATTGGAATTAAAAACAACAACTTTATACTCAGGTTTAAACAATAAAATACAACACTGTAGAATTTTTATTTTTACCAATTTTATAATGCCTAGAAAATGTATTTAACTAAACAAAATGTTTTCAAATCTCTTTATTGCATTTAAACATTTGGTTCACATTTATTTATTTTTACTTTTCTTTCCTTTTTGTATTGTCAATATTTGTTTTAAAATTTTTTTTCAAATTAATACAATATAATGAGTCAAACACCCAAAACACTAACGTTTTATGGCGGCAAGAGTTCTAGTCATTTCATATTTTTAAGAATTAAATTAATTATTAAGTGTCATAAGCACCTATATACATGCTCTTAAATGAAATATGCCAATAAACTTCTTCCTTTGCCCATATTTTGATTTGTAAATTATAATCTAAAATATATGTGTGTGTTATATCTATTGGCATAAATATTTTTCAAGATTAAAAAATGTCAAATACTCTTTCCAGTTTTTTCTTATGTAAGAAAAGCTAAGACACTAGTTACGTTGAAAAAGATCAGTCGATTTTCAAATCTAGTTATTAATGATGCCATATATGTTACCCAAAATTGTGTAATGATTGAAGTTTCACTAACATCTCAGTGGACTTCTTTAGAAGTCTACTTATTATTGCCCTGAAGAAAATAAAATTTACGGCAATTTGGCAAACAAATCTGAATATCACATGTAGCCACAAATAATGACAAAAATTGTCCATTTATAGGTTTGTCTTCGTATAAATTACCTGAAATTATATAATAATCGATGTTTCAATAACATCTCAGTGGACTTCTTTAGAAGTCTACTCATTACTGTCCTGAAGAAAATAAGATTTACTGCAAATTGGCAAACAAATATGAATATCACGTCTCCACAAATAATGACAAAAATTGTCTATTTATAGGTTTGTCTTCGTATGCATTACTAATGATCGATGTTTCAATGACATCTCGGTGGACTTCTTTAAAAGTCTACTTATTACTGACCTGAAAAAAAAGATTTACTGCAATTTGGCCAACAAATATGAATATCACATGTAGCCATAAATAATGCCAAAAATTATCCACTTATGGGTTTGTCTTCGTATGAATGCTCTCTGGTTTCTCACTACATGTGAAAAAAGAACATTTGGCATTAATATATTTATTAATTTTATGATAATTTGTGCTTTGTGAAGATAATAAATTTAATTATTAGGTCTATGAATAAAAGGGAAAAAATATATTGAATTACTTACTATAGGGCCCTCGCTCTTATTCCGGGCGACTTCTCTCTGCAGCTTTGCCACAGTTAACTTTTCTTTTCTAACATTTTTCTTTTCTTCTTCCAATTGCTTGTTTAGTTCATTCACTCTCCGCTCCAGAGATTCCTGTGGGGGAAAAAAGAATAAAAACGTCTTTAAATTTTTTTGGAATGATTTTATAAAATTAACAAAATATTTTTTTAAAATTAAAATAAAACAAGATGGCTCCTCAGTGTCAACACTGCATATATGTTTTCCTTCTTTAAATAAGCCCTTTAGTGAACATTACTTCGTATTTGCAAATTGATATGGCAACAGAAGTAGCCATCAGTATGTTAATGAATTTAAACAGTTTCTTAAATAATAATGATATTAAATTTGTAACATGTGATATAGAATTTAAATAACACCAATAAGATAAACATTTGGAAACAGTATATGGAATAAAATTGTTTATTATTATATAAATAAAAAATGTAAAGATTGTTTATAGTGCAGAGGAAATAAATATTTCAAATCAGAATCACAATTAATCACGGTAGTAAATTCAGTTTTTGTTTCCTGTTAATTATTTATAATGTATTAACTTATCATTTCCAAGAAAGATAAACTATCTATAAATACAAGAATGTCTCAAACAATGTGGCTAACAGACCTCAAAAAAAGATTATTTACTCTGCATTATGTTGTGAGAAAGTGAAAGACATTTCTTGACTATATATTACATCAACATTGTTACTGTAAATGGCTATGCAGTGCTTTTTTAGATATATTTAAATCTTTCTGCACAGTCACATATTCCTGAAACCTATAACTAAAGATATCGGGAAAGAATAAATGATGCCCAAGATTCATTTCATCCTAAACCAACACTCTTCAGTTGACCTGCGTGACAATTTCTGACTCATAGGCTCAGTATTTAGTTCAGCATTTGTTTAACTTAATACTGATCTATATCAAATTATGATGGAGCCACAAATGTGCTACATTTTATTTCAAGCCTAATACCCCTGCCTGTATATTATATATTTTGTTGATATGCTTTGATTACAATTTGTATTAATTCACTAAATTTGCATTGCATACTACTTTTCAACATGCATATATATATAACAGAAATGCTTCTGTATGAATAAAGCATGCATACATAACTTAAGATTATAGTATAAACAAAATGAAAAAAATCCATAAGATAGTTATTAATAATAAATTTAGGAGTTGAAGAGATACGTTTACATACATATTTACTGTGTAAGTTCACTCATTCATATTCACTCACAAAATACAAATAATAAAAAACTTATTGTATCATATTGTTATTTTTTTAAAAATAAAATGTACGGTGAAGTGTTAGACTTTTAACACAATGAAACATGCTCTAAATGATATTCTTTTTCTTCAATAACTTTTTTTCCTTAAAAAATGCTATATTATCAACTTATCTTTTCTTACGCATTGATAAAATTATAAAAAATCAAACAAATATAATCTTTTATTTTTTCAATGCTTGTTTTAAATCCATCTGACAGTTTCGATTATCCAGCAATCTTCCTCAGAGCTGAATAATAAGGAGGAACTCTGAGGAAGAATGCTGGGCAATCGAAACTGTCAGATGGATTAATTGTAATAAAATAAGCACTGGAAAAGTAAAAACAAAGGTGAATTTGTTTGAAAAAATGTTATAGCAGTTTTGTTTCAAAAGAGTATAGTCTCTTGATATGTTTTGATATTTTTATGTCCATATCAATTTCAGAATCTAAAATGTTATCCCTATTTGCCACCGATTCCAAGTTTTCATTTTATTGCTTGAATTCCATAAAACTATTAGTTTTATGTTTAGAAAACACCCAATCTCATTACAGAGAGCTAACTGATGGTATAAAAGATCCATGAATATCGGCCCCAATAATAAATAAGTAACTGAAAACTGTAAAGTAAAATAAAAAATGAAGAGAATGTGGACAAAAAAGGCAAGAAGATAACTTTCATTCACTTTTCAATCAATCATTGTTAAAAAGTTGCCTTGACAACAGATTGACATTGTTAATAGCATTGATATTGGGATTGTCTAAGTGTTGACTGGTTTTAATAAAATTTATTATGTATATTTCAATATTATATTTTTTTTTTTCAATTGAATTATAAAAAATATTAAGAAGAGTATATAAAGAAAAATCTATTCCCACAGAGGCTATAATAAGAGCAAATGATAGGTACTAATATAAAGTATAACTTTAATATAAATATTAAAATGAGCCTGACCATTTAGTAGCAGCGACCATTAAAAGGATTTAATTAAAGGAAAATAATCAACAGGAGAACAGTTTGCCAACATTCAAAATTATATAGATTTTGATAAATTACAATATTATGTAAATGGATTCACTCCATCAGAGAGTATCATTATGCTTTTAAAATGTTTATACACATTTGACCAAAAGTATACAATCAATAGCATATAAAGAAAATTCTATTTCTAGAGGGGCAATGACAAGAACAGATCAAAAAATATGAATATGAAATCTAAAATATAATAGAAATATTAAAAATTAGCAAATAAACCATAAAAAGTAGAAGATGATTGTTGTTTTGTTTATATTGCAGTATGACTAGGAGTAATATTCCAGGTCATTTAAGAATAACACACAACTCTAGAAATAACTATCATCATTTTCAAATGTTATCAATCCACTACAGGATAAAGGTCTTTCCAACTTTAAACCATCTTCTCCAAACTCTAGCCTCTCTTCTTCAAATCACTCATACTTTCTTAGTTCGTCCATCCATCTCACATGTCGTCTCTCTCTAGGTCTTTTACAATTGCTCAGAACCTGGTTTAAGATTTCAGCTATGCATGTATTATCATCTCTGTTAGCAATATGTTCAGCCCATCTCTACTTTAGTTTCTTAATTCTTTCAATGATGTTAGTAACATCTATTTGCTCTCTCATCTATGTATTTCATTTTCTATCTCTTCTGTTAGTCCTGTCCATAATTTGTTGAGTGTTCTGTTCTTCTATTAAGTGTCCAATTCTCAGATCTATAAGTAAAATCTGATAGAACACATTTATTAGAAACCTTCCTTTTCAATTGTATAAGTATATTATTTCCTTTTAATATGAACTTATTTCTACCAAAAGCACTCCAATCAAGTTTAATACTACAAATAATTTCACCCATTATGTTTCAATAACACAGTAGAAATAAGTATAAATATATTTATTAATATAATAATAATACAAGTATATATATTATAATGAGCCGGAGATATAGGAAACTAACATAATCTGCACTACAAGGGCGCCATCTAGGCATTTTAACCTAGAAAAATTTATAAAGTAGGCAGATACGTAAGTCAAAAAAATTTTTTTTTATATTGGTTGATTCCGGTCGTTAGCCCATTGTCATTAGCTCAGTGGAATAGCAGAGATTTACATTTTATAATAAATTCTTATCTAAGAATATATAAAAAAAGAATAAAATAAGCCACTGCCAGTAATTATACACACAAACATTTATTTACGCACATATATAATATTTAAAATTGTTTTAGTATCAGTTTACATTTTAAAATTTAACTTACATTTTTTTACTTTGATTTTAATTTACATTTTAATTTTTATAAATTTACATTTTAATTTTTATAAGTTCGCACAGATGGGTTTATAAAAGTTTGTTTTAAAATGATGAGTATAGATCGGTTACATAGATTACATGGTTAAAAAAACATTTCAAAATAAACATAAACGATCAAAATACAACATCATTGATACCGTCAATTGCATAGGGAATACAAGAAACCCAATGGTATTCATCATAAGATACCGCATTGACACCAATAACTTAAAAGACATATGAATAAATACATTTTAGATACTCACCGTAAGGTATCATTATTTACCGAATGTCTATATATTTTGATCAAATATGAAAACCAAAAACATAATTAACCGATAACGAATCCATGCAACGTCCATACCCAACTTAAATTTAATGCATTTTTATTTAGAGTGTCGAGTATGAATAGACTACATAGATTTGCATTTGAAAGAAAATATTCTATCCTTATTTAACCTTAGACCAAAAGTTCGCAGTCAAACCAATGTCAATTCATCTGATATATCAATGCATTCAATGTAATACAAAATACGGCAGCACAAAAGGTTAAGAGAAGAAATTGCCTCTCGTCAGATAGGAATACTACATCTATCTGACAAGAAGAGCAATAAAAAAAACTCCATAGGAAAGGACTGCGGTCATTTTGCCGACTTACGAATCGCATTCCATAGGCCAAAAAGGAAGTGTGTGGCATATAAAGCGATTCTGCCCATAGCGAATCTCGTACTACATCTACTAATTACACCAATATATCCAATCCATTGACCTAATTTAACTATGAAACAAATAACCTAAGATTACCCTCCCCTAATATAACTTTACAAATCTATATAGCCATTCACGCCTGACTTAAGTTTAACATTTATATAATATTAAATTAGCGAAAAACAAAAATCATAAATAAAACTTAAAAGAACCAAAAATAAATAAATAAATAAATGGAAATGATTTTACAAAAGAAATACATCAAACTAAAATTACTTATTAATAAATAAAGTTGGTCAGATAGGATTCTATTTCAATTATTTTAAAGATGGAACAAGTTTTAAAATTAAAGTTCTTATTGTTTAGCATACTGGAGTTTTAGAAATATATTTAAAGCTTAGAGTTCAAAAAGTCCTTACGATTTTAAAACGTTCCTTTTTATCCGTTGCTTGCCGTTTGAATGTGAATTCCCACGCCGTCCTAAAGAGATTGGTATTCTGTTGGCCGTTTTATTTATTCATCTGGAGGTCTTTTGCTTTAGCTGGTCCTCAATGTAGAAAAAATGATGTCATTTCCTTTTTTTTTTTAACAAAAGTGAAGGGATTGAAGAGTGTGTCTTTTCAATCTCTTCTCCTTCAACTCCGCACTAACACATATAGTCACATCTCTCTTCTAATTTTCTTTACTCACTAAAAAATTTATTATCAAACTTTTTCTTTTATATGTAACTTTAGGATCCAATGGACATTACGACATCGATGATGATGATCCTTCTGTTGAGGTCCGATTTCCCGATGGATTTCTCTCATTTGCTAGTAGTTTCTATTGTTTTCCTATCTGACCATTGCTTATACATTTAAATGCCCAAAGGCTAGTTCACTTGGACTAATTAAAATAATCATTTCCATTTTTCAATAACATTAATTAATTTGTTTTCAAACTTAAAGATATATTTTTATCTCTAAATCTTTTTTAAGTTTTTACTTTTAAAATACCTTTTCTATTTTTAATAAAGTTTTATTTTAATAATTTTTTTCATCTGTGCGATTATATATGAGTTTAGTATCGAATTTTAATTTTCAATTTTTAATTCTTTAAAAAAAAAAGTTTTATATGCAAACTTTTATTTTTTTCATGTTTAATAATAAAAAACAATGTAACGTACGTATGTGCCCGTTACAATATATATAGTATTTTGCCTCTAGTGTACTTGGTGAATTATATACGTTTAGCTATTAGAGGTGCTAATGTTTAAAAAGCATCCAATAACTTCCTTGTTGAGATTGGAGATTCTAGTCTATGAGTGTCTTGCTTCATGGCAGGCGTAGTAATGATGGTAGATAGCAGTTTCCAGTTCCAGGCTTAGCGTGCCTTCCTGTAGTCTACAGTATTGGGACAATGTTGTCATTAATGTCTGACAATGATCTGAATGTGATGTGATTAACTTCCTTGTTGAGATTGGAGATTCTAGTCTATGAGTGTCTTGCTTCATGGCAGGCGTAGTAATGATGGTAGCTAGCAGTTTCCAGTTCCAGGCTTAGCTGCCTTCCTATAGTCTAGTGTAGTGTGGACAATGTTGTCATTAACGTCTGACAGTGATCTGATTGTGATGTGATTATTCTCTCAAATGGTCTTCTACATACATCAAGATCCCTTACTGGAAATGGATTCACTGACCAGCTCTCCAATTGGCCTGTTTATGCTAATGGCTATTCATTTCCTTTTATTATTAGCTCATTATTCAGGCTTACTATCATTTGAAACTGATCTTATTAAGGACAAATCCGTTATTTGAGGGTAAGTTAATGAGGAATTAGAATGAGTTCGCGACAATCATCAAAAGGATGAACGTTATGAGACGATCAGTCGGAGAATGAAGACGTCAAGATTCGAAATTATACAGCTTTTAATAAATCACAACAATTCGTCTACAAAATGGGGTCATCAGAAAAGATATGTGAAAGGCACATACTTATATTTCAAAGCAAATAATAAGAAGAGTATACACAGCTGTACTTATTACTCGGGAGTAAATTCGAACACCGGAAGAGACAAAGCGGAACTGCGATCCGTGGATATTGAGATAGACCCCCACACTACCGCAGCGCAAAAAAAACACACGCAATCAATAGTGTGTGTAAAGGAAAAAGGCTATTCCCAGAGAGTCAATAATAAGATCAACTGGTAAATGCGAATATAATATATATATTTAATTTAAAAAAATTTAAAATTTAATATATATATTTAATAGAAATATTAAATTAAGCAGGCAAACAATAAAAAGTGGAAGACGACCGCTAAAAGGATGAATGTCATAAGATATTGGTTAGACAATGATATTGTCAAGATCCGAAATTATATAGATTTTTGGTAAATCGCAATATTATGTAAATGGGTTCAACTTTATCAGAAAATGCCTTGATGCTTTTAAATTGTTTCGATGTTAAAGATATATAAGCTTCAAAGTGTCAACTTATTAGGAAAAAGAAGAGAAACTGAGAATTGCTTATTATCAGATTTTTCTCTTTCATTAGAAACAAAGAGTGAAGTCAGAACTGAATAGGGAGATTCAGCTCAGCACTTTTCCAAATCATCTTACTGCCGATTACGCGATGCTAAATATCCCGACACCACAACTGAATGGGAGGAAATCAATCCCAGATATCATCAATCTTTCATTTTCCTTTTCTCCCCTCGCTTTCTGCGTGCAATATTTAATCAAGTGATAAAAGCGAAGCTTTAAAAAAAAAAAGAAAAATAAATTCAAATGTTGTGTTTAATTTTTTTTTTTTGCTTCCCCGTACAGTTGTAAGGAAGTGTAGGCTCGTTGTCATGACAATAGTAACGGAATAAGAATAATCGCGAATTCATTATTTATAAATCTTAGTATTAAGAAAACGTGATCTTAAATATGCAAATTAGTTTTATTAAAAATTCTCTTTACATATACTCATATTAAGAACAATTTTAAAAAGCATTAAACATTAGAACTTGTTAATTTGATGGAGTTCTAAATAGAATTAAGTGAAATAATTAATAAGGCTTTAATGTCGCACGATTTCTGGGATGACTAACCATTCGATTATATATACGTTACTAAATTATGATATACGCAGTGGGTGACCGGTGAAAAGATGATCGTGCTCTCTTTCCGCGTTGCCTGCAGCGTCATCGTTACATCTACACGTGTTACATACATAGTGGCATATTCATCACAAAAATTTTAAAGTTAGCTATGGATCATGAATTACATTATGATATGTTAGGATATACACACAACGTGTCCCAGTGAAAAGGTGACTGGGTGCTCTGTCTATGATGACTGCCACATCATCACTAAATCTACACCACACTGCATAATTTAACTATTCATCACACACAAAAAAAATTTAAGACCTTAGCATGTCTGGATCATGAATAACATCATAATATTCGATTATATATACATATAGGCATAGAGCTTTATTGCTTCAGAGTTCATAAGAAGGTCGCGCACCAGAAGTAATCCTGGGATCTCCCAACTGTGCAGGGCAAAAAGGCTAAGTTCGAACACCAGAACCGTGGGCATCAAAAGCGATTCTGAGACCTCTCGATTCCAAATTGAACCCTCTCCAACTATGCCAAACTGCTCAGGGCATATATAGTAAGTTATGATATATATATATAAAATGTGTGCCACAAAAATTTTAAGACCCTAGTGTACTTGGATTGTGAATTATAGCATAAAATGTGACAGTGTGTTTCATACCTTCATGGACTGCCTTTGATCCACTATCTGCCATCATAAAATCATCTTGCAAATCACTTGGAAAATGTTCTTGAGATTCAAGTTTTTTTTTCGCTGTACACAGTTTGAATCATTGCAATCGGTAACAATTTTCCCCAATTTAAAACAAAATTTAACAATAGGTGCTGTTTTGCTATCAATCAATATAAAATGTACTCGTAACTTGTAGCTCAGAGACACACTAGTAACTTAAAATCTTTGTGGTGAAGAACTAAACTGTTAGCCCGTGTGCTGATTCAGAGATGGTACTTACTGCGGGTAGTTTGGAAAGAAAATCGGAAACCAGTTTATTAGGACACAGTGTACTCCTACCTGCATTATTGTATGACCTTCATTAGATTCAGATATTTCCGATTTCCCACAATAAGTGTTCATTCTAAGTGCTGTTCTTTTGCGTTCACGGAGTTGGTAAAGTTTTATTCTATGACAGTGACCTTTGCCCTTGAATGATGCTTTGAATCTTACTATTCTAAGCTGTGAATGCAAAGACTTGTCCATAAGCAGATTTCTAAAAGGCACATAATTCTTGCATATAACATCACTCTTGTATGACATTCATTAGATTCAGATATTTCTGATTTCCCACAAGTTTTGTTCTCAGTGCGATTCTTTTGTGATCATAGAGTTGGTATTCTAAGCTGTAAATGCAAGGACTTTCCCATAAGCAGATTTCTAAAAGCGCATAATTCTTGCATATAATATTTCTAAAATAACCATAGTCTTATTTCATACAGCTTACTTTCAGACTTGCTTAATTTTCAAAAAGCAAAATCACAATGAAATAATCAAATCCTTATATGGCTCATTACCAACATACAAACTTTATTCAACAGAATACATTAGTGTTTGAGTAATGTCCATCACATTGAAAATTATAAATATCAATGTAAAATGTACCTTGATAAAACTCATTTTTTTGTTGGCTTTCTTATTTCTGTATAATCTGAAATAACTGTGGGTCATAGGATTGGCTCTATTGGAAAGTTACTATTAAATATGATGCTGAAGTATTTTTTTTAAAAAAAATTTCCTGCAGGGAAGAAAACATCGTAAAATTTCAAATAAGAATAATAATGGAGTAGTGTGTTCTCTTTGAGAGCATGTATAATGAATAGAATGAAAAGATCCTTTTTACAAAAATTTAGAAAAGAAATGAAATTGGTAAATATGCAAAAATCATTATTATTACAATTACCTTTTGTTCTTCTTTACCTCCTGTGCATTAATTAGTAACATATGTGCTTAATAATACCTTTCTGTTTACACTTTATTCAACGCATATTCCATGAAATAATTTTTATTTCCTTTCTAATAATTTCGACTCTCCGGCAGCCTTCTCCTGAGTGAAAACTATCTTCAAAATTTTAAGTTTCACCAAAAATTGGCAAAATTTGAAGCTAATAATAGTTTTGAAGAAGATTGCTGGACAGTTGAAATTGTTAGAAAGTAAATAAAATTAATTGGAGAAATAATGTTTACACTGAATAAATTGTAGAGAAAGGTTGTTAGTAAGTATAGAAATTATTATCATTAGTAACTACTTGTAAATGAGTATGACCATTCAAACTTCAGAAGAAAAACAAAAACAATGAAATAATACTAAAAAATTAAAAAAAAAAGTGGAAAAAAGTTGGCATTACAGAAATAAATAAAGATATTCTGCAGTCATATACTTTTTTCCATACAAAACTTTATTAGCAAAGACATTTAGCATATGGTAATTAAGCATGTCAAATTCAACACCAATGGTATTTTGACAATCAAGAGCTGCCTCCTCCAAGTTATAATAGAGCGAAGAGGCCAACAGTTGCTTGGCAAATTGGACAATATGTATCATGGTTTATGGACTTCCATACAGTTTGGAGCCTATAAATTCCCACTTGTGTAACATATGACCACATCTACCCTGATTTTGTTCATCTTCAATCAGAGTTTTCTAGGAAGGGAAAAACAAAGTACTCAGGGGTAGGGTTACCTATTAGAGCATGATTACTAATATTGGGATTATTCCAGTCACAGGTCCACATGCTGTTAATATCAAGTGTGGATAGCCACTCAGAATTATCGGTAAGTCAGAAAAACAAAACAGAATAACACTGATAAATTATCTTACCACTTGGTCACAGTACTTTACTTATGCATTTTCTTCAAATAGACAATTTGCCACAGAGGACAACAGTAACCCCTTTGAAATCATTCATGAAATGTTGACAAAGACTAATGAACTTTCTTATTAAAAGCTTTGCGTATCTAATGTAATTGATGGTACCCAATAAAGAGCAAACAGCAAAAGTGTCATATATCAGAACAAGTAAACATTCCAGGATGATATATACAATGTGAAAATCTATCATCATTTCAAACAAACTTCAGAATATTCCTACAATTAATCTAATTTCTAGTTTTGACTTTAGAACTTGCATTGATAGATCTTTTATTAAAACAGGTATAGTCATATTTGTTGATTTTGTATAGCTATATATTAGACTTCAGTTTCAATGTGACCTTTAGCTCTTCTAAACAAGTTTTTTTTTTTTTTTTTAAATCTAATTAAAAAGTAATGCTTAATTAAAAAAAAAAAATGAGAAGAAATAAGTAAATAGTCAAAATAAAAGTCATAGATCACATGACCCTATCTCTTAAGGTGCCAAAACACGAAACCATGGTCAGGGGTTTGGGAGGGTGGGTTCCTGGCAGATATTTTAAGTGCTGGCTCTGGCTAAGCATTTATCACAAAGCTTGTAGAGGAATTGGCAATCCTCATTATTTAAATAAATAAGTATTTTACATTTTTTTCTTTTTTTAATTGATGTACTAAACTACCCCCCCCCATTATTAAGATGTGAATAAATGTTCACGTAATGCTGGTCTCACATTTGCAAACACAAGTGTTGTACTTATATGCTGGATTGTTTCAGTCAGGAATGTCTTTAGAAAAACATTTAAACTTGATTTAAATTTCTAATTACATTCAAATGTTAGTACTAACACACAGGCTAGTATATACACAATGTTTCCAGTTGTATTCTTTTCCTCTCTCCTACATGGGTTGCTGGTCTGATCAGTGGTACTACTAGCCTTGGAATTGAACCTGCACTTTTCATTTCTTGAATATATAATGCTCTAACCATCTGAGCTATTCTGCGAAAGGCAACAGTCGTAATAATTTCACATACTTATCTATGAGGTTTCTCCTGATTTTTCCACTTTTTCTTAAGAGCAAAGTTCATTAGTGCCTCCCAGTGATCACATATTGTCACCCCTGAGCTGGCTTAGGGGGTTATTTGTGAATGTCACGCGGGCAGCTTCTTTGAATTTTCTTCCTTTGCATCTTTTTCCTCTCTATCCAATATTTTGTATTTTCCCAATTGAACATACATGATCTGTTACTTTAGACAATGAAGAAATGTTTGATTGGGAAAGTACAAAAATACTGGATAAAGAGGAAACAGTACAAAAAATGCATAAGCCAGACCAGTGTGTGATACATAGTGTCTAGATGCTACTAATTAACTTTGTTCTTAGGGGAAATAGCAGAAATCAGAAGGGACTTTGTAGATAAGTATATGAATGACTATTGCTTCTGGCAGAATGACTCAGTTGGTTAAAATGTGACCTCGAAATACAACATCCAAGAAATGTAAGGATCCAGGTTTGATTGCCATGGTAGTACTGTCACTGGTCAGACAAGCAATACCGGAAGAAGAGAGGGAAACCATACCACTAAAAACATGTATATATTAACCTGTGTGCTTTTAGTAACAGTTGAAGGTAATTAGAAGATTTAAATAAAGTTTTAAAAAGTTTCTAAAGACATTCATGATTTAACGTGAGATGTTGAAAATAGAAAAGCATATTAATGTTATATGTTGAAAATAGATCACCATATAAATACAACTAAAAGACATCATCACAAACCTTCAGGCAAGTCACAATGTAATTGTAATTGTACGTTGGGCTATTTCTATCTTCTAATATTAACTGCTGAATCTCTTTTAGAAATAAGCAAACTTTTTTTTTACAATGAAAACTTTTACATATAATCAATCATTAAACAAGGTCTAGTATCTCTCGTTCTATTGAGAGTTGTAATCATGAATAAGACATCAATCAATGAAGATTAGAGGTCCAAGAGTGCAGTGTTCAAGTATGACCATGTGCCTTTGATCATTTTTTTTGATGAAAAGCCTTTGTCCCTTTTCTTGATTTTCTCCAAACTGTTACAAAACAATTGAACTACTTCTGATTCCGATTTTCCAATAACTATCTTACATCTGGTTTCCATAATAAGAATACAATGAAGATTGCAATTCTAATCAGTTCCAAAATTTTGTAATTTATACAATATCGTATTGAGGTGAAATAAGCAAACTTTGTTTTGATTTTTCTAATACATTCAACTGTTAGTAATAGCACATGGATTAATATATAATTTAACCTTTCGAACTGAAAATTTGAAATTTTCTACGAAATTTGATCCTGAATATTAGAGAGTGGAGATAATCTGTCAAAACACCATGGCTAAAAATTTTCAGACAAAAACATAATAATGACTTGCTTCAGAGATTGTGTGATGCTTCTTCCACTTGACTGACTGAATTGTTAGATTTTAAAATTTTATTTTAGACAGCTGAGATGAGGTATGTAAGAAAATATTCCAAAGAAAAAAAATTGTTATAGAAGTCAAAAAATAGCATCACAAAATAGTAAATAAGTTAAATATTTATGACTCATGACGTAATCATTGCAATACTTGTTTCTAGAATACAAGGTCTGACAATTAAACTAACAAACTTTGACCACATACACACAATGGAAGTCCTGTACAAAGAATGTGATAAAGTTTCATAATCTTGGTATATAAGTATCTCACAGCTATATACATGCCAACAACGTTTCATTAAGTAGCAGCATTCGTTATTATTGTTGTATGCTTTTGTGTACTGTCATAAGAAGGCCAGAGCTTAAAAGCAATAAATAAACATTAAATTCCTTGTTAAACTTGGCAAGAATGAAACTGTAAGCCCACATTTATGGAAATAATATCATGAAGAAAATGGCCTTATACAAATAGATTAAACATTTTTCTGAGAAAAAGTGTCACTGATGAAGATGTCAGGGTCAGTCAGTAAAGAGAAGAATTGATGAAAATATTGCAGAAACTGGCCAAAAACTGTGTTTCAAAATCATCAGCTGACTGAAATGCATAACAGATTGATCAAGTAAACATTGATAGAGAAACAGGAATATCTATACTGAAAATCTGGTCATGAGAAAGATGTGTGCAAAAATGCACTAGCTCTCATGACATAGTCAATGAGAGTTCTGGTCTCCAATGTTTGTTTTCTTTACCTGAAGATCAAGAAAACATTGAAATGAAGATATTTTGGTAACATTCAAGACATCAAGGATAACACAATTCCAGGTCTCTATGGCTATTCCAGAAAGAGAATTCCAAAATTGCTTTGAAGCGTGGGTTAGGCATTAGTGTTGGAGCATAGATTCTTAAGGGGAGGAGCTTTAAAGGTGGCCATAGTGACATTAGACAATGAAATATGTAGCTCTTGGAATTGGAATGGCCAAATTTATTTGCGATGGTGATTAGTCAATTGACAATAGATTAAGAACACTATTGATTTTTGATTTAACATTCTATTACAGTACTACACATGTGCATTAACAACAAAAAAATGAGGGGCTAAGACTTGCTATTATAAATAATATTTAAAAAAATAGCCCACTGTAGATCAAAAGCTTTTCCAACAGGCCCTAATCATGAAGTAATGAGGTAAAAGGCATAGCTTGCCCCATCCTTGTTTTACTCTCCAGCTAAAGGTGGATTGATATCCATTTACCAACCAATATTGGATGTTTTGTTGGGTTGGTTGCCTGAGAAAAAAAACTTTAAATTTTACATTTGATCCGTATTCAAACTCGACGTCGCAAGCTAGGCAGGAGGATATGCTGTTTTTGACCTCACGAGCTACTCCTACTGCTATTGTAATCATATCTAGAAATTCATTTACCATCAGTATGGAAAGGGTAGCTAAATTGGATAGCTATCTAAGAAAAAAATCACAAGCCTGTTGAAATTCACTCGATTTGTAACCCTAGATCATGCCCATAGCAGGCGGGTGCGTTAATGTTATCATATATATACACAGTGTACATGTTTTACGAATTAAAAACAGTCTCAGCCCTCTTTCTCTTCTTGGAAGCAAGTTCTTTTTTTTTTTTTTTACTTGACTCGGAATTAATTAATTCGGTTGAAAAATCTTTTGTGGAATTTTTAAAAGTTTGCTGCTTTCTTTTAAATTACCAGTTAAAACCATTATCTTCATTTACGCTAAAATATACTAACATTTAATTTTGTTTATTCATTAATTTCAACTGTATGATCTCAAGATCTATAAAGATTTCATTTGCCTGCGTAATGAATACATAAGAGCGTGTTTACTTTAAAAGTATATAGTATACTCTATAAACAAATCCGAAAATCTCTGAACTTTTGAAACAACTCAAGCAAGCACAACTCGAGAATTCTGTGTCAATTTTCTTTTAACCTCCTCAGTAAACACGTGAGCCTCAGAGATACAAGAAATCTAATTAAAAAACATTTTAATCAAATATTTTTTCCAAACAAATCCCTTTTCTATTTTAAAATGATAGAAATATGTAAATATGAAATCTCATTGAATCAGTTTGCGTCAAGAATTGAAATGTGGAATCGCGACTACGTTAACCCTTTATGGTACACTGATCATTCCCAAGTCTGTAGTTTTCACTCACTGCATGTTTAATGCAACAATTTTGCAGTTTCAATTCAGGTCATAAATGAAAGGTTCTTCTACACAAGTTTGTCTCACACATATATTATATCACTTACCTATATATCTACACGCTAACATACAGGTCTCAACTGAAAAAAAGCTCGGTAATTCAAGATCTTTTCAACCGCTATATTCGATCCCAAAATTCTGAGCGAATGGCATATCGCACAATGTTTATAATAAATACTGTTTACTGTACAATATAGAGTACTTTTCAATCCCTTTCTTACATACAACACAAATTATTTTTAAAATCCACATATACATATCTAGTTTAATTATTACTGTACTTACACAAATTAAGACTATCATCAAAGATACTTGAAAAAAGAGAATAACGCAGTTATGAAAAAAGACTGCGGAATAATAATTGAGGTAATACAAGTAAAATTGTAAATATAGGGGATTTGAACTCAGACTTTCAAGCAACCTTCAACTACACAAAATGATCACACACATGCATTTCGTGCTGAACTAGCACTCATCAGTTGGTCCAGATTATCATCTTCCACATATATATATAATCAGTGCAGACTTATCCACCCTATCTCATACTACTGATACACATGATCACACACATATGGATTTCATGCTGAACCAGTACTCATCAGTTGTTCCAGATTATCATCTCCCACAAATGTATATAATCAGTGTGGGAGATGATAATCTGGACCAACTGATGAGTGCTGGTTCAGCACGAAATACATATACTGGAGATTATTTATCTTTTCTACATGTGTGTAGTCATGTGTATCAGTAGTATGAGAGAGTGTGGATAGTTGAAGGTTGCTTGAAAGTCTGAGTTCAAATCCCCTATATTTACAATTAAGTTCCAGGTATAAGAATGCCTGTATTTCAAATCTTATAAGTAAAATTGTGGAATTACTCTTAACATATATACTAGAAAATCAACATGCCCACTTGGTCGATAATTGTTTTAAACCCATTAGCAGTCAACTTATGGTTAGAGCTTATTTTTTAAACAATTGAACAATTATTGACTATGCCTAAATTAGGGCTTGAACTAATTATGAGTTTTGCCTTTTCAATTTGCATATTACTTGCACAAATTTGGTATGTATGTCACAGGGAACAGAAAATTCCTCATTTTTAACTACCTTCGACAATGAATTTTAGCATGTTCATTAAATTGCATTTGTAAATAAAAATAAAAGCTAATTAAGTCATGTGATGTAAGTCTTGCTTTCCTTACTATTATAGATTGACTTTTAAGCCTTTGCCAATGTTATATTGCTAAGGCTAATAATATATGGTGTATCTGAATTTGGTTCAGTCCCATATGGCTATTTAAGTTAGACAGCTGGATTTGAAGACATATGATATCTAAAAATGTCAGATTTCTGCTTAATAGTTGAGTATTTGATAAATGTTGGGCTGGAGTTTGTATTTTGCATCTAGTGTCTGAATGTCCTAGCCTCTCACTGATGAGAGCCATTAGCTTGAAACTGGTTTGGGGATAGGGATAATTCTGGATAAAGATTTTAAATGCTTTAAAACAAAAAAAGCTTGTTTAGAGCTATTAGCAGCATGCTCATTATATTACATTTGTAAATGCAAGCTAATTTAATCACGTGATGTATAGCTTGGGTTTCCTTATGATATATATATATATTTGTAAAATTGTGAAACAAAATATTCTTTACACATGCACTAGAAAAATGAGACACAATCTGTCAATAATTGTTTTAAAACCACACATATCCAACTATGGTTTGAGCCTACTCTTTAAATAAACCAACAATTATTGACTATGCCTAAATTAGGGCTGGAACTTATTATGAGGCTGATTTTTAAATTTGCATATTAGTTGCACAAGTTCAGTTAATTACCACAGGGAAGAAAAAAATTTCTCATTTTTAACTACTTGTGACACTGAATCTTATTAATTTGTATATATGTAATTATTAAGAATACTGTATAGCAATTTATGTGTGTGTGTGTGCAAAATTATGGGAGGAATTACTTTCCACACATGCAAGACAAATGATGCAGTTTCCTGTCAAAAATTGCTTTAAACAATAGATGGATACCTATCGTTAGAGCTTATTCTTTAAATACTCTTAACAATTATGGACTGTGCCTAAATTAGGGCTTGAATCTATTATGAGCCTGATTTTTAATTCTGCATATTACTTGCACAAGTTCAATTTATATATCCCAGGAAAGAGAAAGTTTCAGATTTTTAACCACCTGCAGCTTGTGGTTAAGACCTGTAGAGGTCCCTACCTTGGCATTTTCAAGCGTACACTCTTGAGATTTATTGCCTTAGTAAATATTATTAATTATTGCACATTTATATATGCAAGTTATAGTGTTGATACATGAGCTTGTAAATCACACTTTCTCTGCTGAAGACATATTAGAAAGCTGAGTTGCATCAAGTTGTCAGAAGAATTATCTGCTTTGATCTTTTTTTTTTATTCTACTGGAAATTCAATAACAAGTTTTATTATCAATAGATACAACCTCACTGGTAATTTCAAGATTTTTTTAAAGTCTGTATCAATTATTAAATCTATGTGAAGAGTTGTATTTTTATATTGGACTATTTCCATTATCTAATATGTGTGTTGAATGTCTTTAGAAAAGTTTAATTTTATTTAAATATTCCAAATACATTCAACTGTTAGTAATATCACAGCAAACAGGTTAATATATGCACTAACTATTAGTAATAGCAAAATACAACTAGAACACCATCATCACAAACCTTCAGAAAAACACTATGTGAAGAGTGGTTGTTATAAGATTCACTGAATATTTTGCCCAGCATTGTATGAGGTCGTGAACTGTACAGTTCTCAGATTGTTTCGGATCCTTTGACCAGTACTATTTGGGACTGTAATACAATGTCATACTCCAAACTGTACATCTCTCAGATTGTTTCCAATCCTTCACCCAGCACTGTTTGGGGCTATGATATAATGTCATATTCCAAACTGTACATTTCTCGGATTGTTTTTGATGTTCTGCCCAGCACTGTTTGGGGCTGTGACACAAAATCATACTCTGAACTATATGTTTCTCAGACTGTTTCCAATCCTTTGCCCAGCACTGTTGGAACTGTGACATAATATCATACTCCAGAGTGTATGACTCTCAGATTGTTTCTGATCCCTTCCCCAGCACTATTTGGGGCTGTGACATAATGTCATACTCCAAACTGTACAGTTTTCAGATTGTTTCCGATCCTGTACCTTTTTGGAACTTGAACTTCTTATGAATTCTTAAATGATAAATCAATTAAAATTTTATATTTTTCCATGAATGGCTTGAAGTTTTTCCTTCGGTGAAGTTTTCATATAGACTTAAAATTTTTTGATGCAATATGAGACCATTTATAGTAATGTTATTCATGTTCATCTCTTCTATTCACAAATTTGATGTCTTTTCATTTTTAACCAAAAAATTACTATGTGCCATTGATAAAACTTTAACCATAAATGGTCATCAATGGCAAGGATTTGTTTTTCTCTTTTCATTATTTCATTAATGGATGATAAACATCCCTCTTAAAAAGCCTGCTTCAGAATATGATATTTCTTTTTTTTTTTCTCATATGTCAAAGCATCGGCCGGGAAGCGAACCTATGACAACTGTCTGCAAGCAACTGCTTGCTTGCAAGGCAGCTGTTGACCTCTCGGCTACCAACACTTGACATGATGCAATTAATTACCATTTTATCTTTTTAAATTCTTCCACAATTATAAACAATAAAGAACAAAAGGCTTCTATTACTTTAGATCATGTTAAGAGTTTTAACTCAGTGCCTTTGCATATATGCATGCTGTTAATAGTGGTATCATTACATCAATCTAATTCAATGCCATCTATATAAATACGAATATACTAGAAATAACATGATACTTTGTCTTGATAAGTGATGAAATTGTTTATATATTTCTTACTGACCTCATTAATAAAATTAAAAGACTGAAGTGGAGTTGGGTTGGACATATTTCTAGAAGAGATGATAATAGATGAACAATTGAAATCTTAAACTGGATTCCAAGAGTGTAAAAGATCTAGAAATAAACCATATGTGAGATGGATGGATGGATGAAATAAGTAAGTGTTGTGGAATGATGTGATGTGAGAAGCAAGGCTAAATATAAGAGAAGATGGGTTGAAATTAGAGAGACCTTCATCCTGCAGTGGATCGATAATGGTTGAAAATGATGATAATGATTTCTTTCTACATGCACCATAGAAAAACTCATATAAAATGAAGACTTATAGAGATTGTTCAGTATATCCAACACTATCCTCTATATACAATTTGAAGTTTATATGTATTTGTAAAAGTCAAATATGCAATAGATATAACATACTTTTTGCATTTTCGATTTACAAGCATCTAGTAACGACAGGCACTCATGGGAACTCCTACTAAGATAAAAAAAAAAATCTCAATAAGATCCACTGTGTGGTTCATCAGGTACTTGAATGCACAG
Organism: Epiperipatus broadwayi; assembly: GCA_028023455.1. Taxonomy (NCBI): domain Eukaryota; kingdom Metazoa; phylum Onychophora; class Udeonychophora; order Euonychophora; family Peripatidae; genus Epiperipatus; species Epiperipatus broadwayi. The sequence continues at coordinate 2,399,522 of JAQFVV010000055.1, read as the reverse complement.
ATTTCTTAAATATGATTCAAGTTTTATGTACCAGGTAGAGCCATCGAAGTCATTCTGGAGAAGCTAATTGATAAAGTTAACATTTTCAAATCGCAATGAAAACTAATGTTCACGTAATTGTACTAAAAAAATAATTCAGTGCTGAATAATAGAAATTTTACATACCAGGTAGAGACAATGAAGTCATTCTGAAGAAACTAATCGATAAAGTTAACATTTTCAAATCACAACTCAAACTAATGTTCACATAATTGTACTAAAAAATAATTTAGGGCTGAATAATAGAAATTTGTGGAGTAAAAAATGTATTAAGACGGAAATTTGTTAATAATATCTTAATGAAGGAGGCAAATTTGCACAGTTTACTAAAAAATAATACTCACCCACGAAGACTTATTTTTTTAAAAACAGAATCACTTATTATTACCGACGATAAATGGCATAGTTCATTAAAAATTAAATTATGGCTTCATTATTTTGCATTATTTTTGACTAAATTATATAAGACAGTATTATTCATTCATTTTTTAAAATAAATTAAACATACTTTAATAGTCTGAATCGTATTATTGAAAAACTATGAATTAAAATTTACGTCAATACAACAAAGGCTTCTTTCCAATAAGTGACATGTAATGTCCGATTATGAAATTTTGTGAAAATCTAATGTCTGCTCATCCAAATGTTATTTGTAATTGTTCATTTCAAATATAAATTCATTTGAAAGTGATTAATTTTGCAAATATGTTACTTGTTTCAAAAATTATAATAAATAATGAAAGTTATCGACTGAATTGTTTTTTTTTTGTTGTTGTTGTTTTTAAATTGTAAATTCTAATAAGTAGTAAATTGTTTTCATTAAGGCTTTTTTAATACATTGTACAGGCTTAAACCTGCATTTATATATGTAATATATTGCGGATTCGAACTTAGACTTTCACACATCCCACTACTCTCAGTGCTATCTCATATTGCTGACCCAATCACCAATACACGTATTTCATGCTAAACCAGCAATCAGCAGTTGGTCTAGATTACTATCCTCACACATATATACAATCAGTGATCAGATTTATATTAAGATAGCCAATCTTCATACTTTAATGGACAGGCTTCAAACTATTCCAACTCACAACTCTTCAGCCTTCCATTTCATTGAAAATCTGATGATGAAACATTCAAAGCCCTTGTTAGTGCCAAGGTTGTCATCTTACCCATGTTGACATATCAGTCATTCTGACCCCTCATGTACAGGAGAATCCATTTTTACATACATGTGTGATCAGGTGGGTCAGCAATATGAGATGGCACTGAGAGTAGTGGGTCGTGTGAAAGTCTGAGTTCGAATCCTGCATATATTACGGCTTTTGTAGTCTTATCTGATATTTAAACTCAAATCTGTTATGCCAAATATCTGTGAAATGAGCACTGTTTCGTCATGTATGGATTGTTTTCTTAACATTTGCATCATGGCTGCTATACAGATCTATATAAGCAGCCTTAAAATCTGGATGCGACCAGTTAAATTTTACAATGCCTTCTACCTGACTCCAATTTCCTATAAACAGAATTTATGATTGATTCTGTTTTGTGAGTGCAGATTGAGATTTATAAAAATGAACACAATCCTAAAATGCTCAACTTCATGCCTGAGACAATTCTCTCTCTTTCTCTTTCCACCAATTATTTTCTATATAATGACATTAGCTGTTTATACTTCTTCTCTACAGAATGTAATAACAGAGATAAGTGCACTTATACACAACTATAGAGAAAGTTATTTCTATAAATTAATTACGGCTTAGTGCTTTTGAGAACTTACGACATTTTCATATACATAGCAACATGAACTATAATCATAATGGAGACATAAGTGTAATTGTATGGTTATAGTTCATATTGCTATGAATATGAGAACGTCGTAAGTTCTCGAAAGCGCTAAGCCATAATTAATTTATAGAAATAACAAGCTTCTCCATAGTTGCATATAAGCACATTTACCACAGTTATTTTTATATAAATATGTATTTACATTCAACATTCTGACATATTTTTAAAAATGTCTCAACATCCTGTCAGCTTTACTAGACTGAAAGCGATGACAGTCAGCTATTTTTAGAGTATTTATAAATTAATACATTTTTTTTTTGCTGAAAAAAGGTGATCCTTACCTAACCCAGCGTAGGTCATTGTTGATCTGAGAGATAAAATAAACTCTTTTCTTAAATATTATTCTATATACTATGAGCATAGGTCCAAGGTCATAACTAGTTGTGCATTATTATATGATTAAAACTGTCAGATTTAAGCTGTAAATCTGGTTAAAGTAAGTATTCATAAAGGTCCAAGATATTAAAAAAATAAATTGTATCTCAGAAATGAAAACAAATTTAAAAAATCACACATTATGTAAATATATGAAAGCAAATGTGCAGAGTTTTTTTTTTCCATATATCAGAACATTCTAATAATTCCTTTATTTTCACATGAGGTTAGCAATAGAAAATAACTTTGCACATTTCAGCTCTGATGAAGACTGCAGAACAGTCGAAACTTTAAGCAAAATAAAGACGGGGAATTATATATAAAAAAAGATTGCATAAAAGTGTATATGAGAAGATGATAAAAAATTTATAAGATTCTAATAATGAAGGTATCTCTTAGAAACACATAACTTCTGTTTCAATTTTTTGATGATTGCAGAACTTTATTTTTTCCCCTATTATAGTCTTCGAACATATACAATCTCTGCTATAATTTTTTTGATTGTGATCTTCGCAATAAGATTTTCTACAGTTTTTGTTTTTGCCCTCTTTTTTATAAAAGCTGGAATAATGACAAATATGGAAACATTTTATTCTTATTTCTATGTAAGTGTGTTAAATTTTTTTCTTACTCTCAAATTCCCGATTTTCTTTAATTATTCTTATCTTTTTGTCTTACCCAAAGCTAAATAAAAAAGAAAAATGTTTTCTATGGGTTTTGTTCATTTTATTTTAATGTCTTATTAATATAATAATAAATAAGAGATCCTACATATGGAAGGTTCAGAATGAGTTATGGTCAACATGGGTATGATAACAAAATTGGAAAACAAGAACGACTTTGCACATATGATCATCAGATTTTCAATGCTTTGGATGGCTGAAGAGTTGGAGAGTGGAAAAGATTAAATCCTGTCCATTGAAGTTTGAAGATTTGCTATCTTAATATAAGCTGGGCGCTGATTACATATATGTGTAGGAGATGATAATCCGGATCAACTGATGAGTGCTGGTTCAGCATGAAATAAGTATTTTGGAGATCATTTATCTTTTTTCACATATATGTGGTCATGTGCATCGGTTGTGTGGGATGGATCAGATGATTTGGGGGAGCTTGAAGGTCTGGGTTTGGATTCCTTCTAATTGCATCTAGTTTAAAGTACATAAATTCTACTTGCATTTAAATAATCATAACTTCAAATATATACGTAATTAAAACACAGGTAACTATCTTCCATTGAGTTAAATAACATCAACAACTTTGGAAGAAAAGAATGATACCAATCTATCTTTAAGCTCTGTTGTTGCTTAGTTTTTGGGGAGTAGTTTTAAACTATAGAGCGAATTTGGTCTATTATTACTTCAATTTATGTGCAGATTGAAGTGACCTAAATTGAACATCAGCGATAAAGAATAATATTGATGAAAAAGCTCACAATCATGACATATGCAGAGGATAAATCAAGAAAACCAATTGCAATGCAGATGGAAGTGGATTACTTACAAATTAACATTTTTAACGTTACAAAGTAAAGCAGATTGGATTAAAAAAATTTAAATCAAGAGAATAAGCTGTCTACGACTAAAAAAAAAAAAAAAACAATAACAAAATGAAATAATTATCACTACTTAAAAAAATGCAATATTGCAAAAAAAAAAATTGCAATGGACGTAATCCATTACGTCCATTACTGGATATAATGTTCAATTAAGACAATCTAAATAATGAAAGCATGTTAGATTTTGAATTAATCTTTCAAATATCCTTTTTCTTTTGGTTACATTCCAAGGCTTATCTAATTTTTTTCATGTTTTCTTCATTTAATTGTACTTTTATATATATAAAAAAACAATTATTCATACAAGAAAAATAATCTTTTCAATCGTGGACATTAAAAACATCTTGCCAAATAAAATTATTATATCTTTTACAAATTTCATTAGCAAGCGTAAATTCAAAAAAATTAAATTCATCTAAAAAAAATAAAATATCAACTTTTCAAACAAAAAAAAAAGAAATGAGATATAAACAGAAATAATTAATTCAAAAGATGCTGTTTCAGTTTTCAGTTAAAAAATTAATTTAATGGTGGGAGAAGAGATTTTCTCCTAAAAATCTGTTCATTTAAGAAAAATTTCATTAAAGTCAAAGATCGTATAATGAAAATAGTCTTTGAAATATTAAAATTCACTTTTAAATTTATAAAAAAAAAATTATTGATAGACATGTTCTATTATCAGTACACTTTTATTTAATAAATTTTCTGCTAAAAGCTACTACATTCAACTAGCATCTAAATGTAAATATTATATACATATTAAGAAACAAATATTTAATAAAGTTATAAAAATTAATAACAAAAGTTAACAAATTGAGAGAAAGCCAATGTTATAGGAGTACAGACGTGTACTTTTGCTTCTAAACATAAATTCACTTTTCATTTTCTTTTTATTCCTTTTCTGATTACTGATAACTAACATTTAAGTACTTTAGTTAGAATTAAAGTCATAGCATTAGTAATAGCTAAGATCACCCCAAACTTTTCCCAACTGAGATTTATACCATCAAGTGACTGAAATAGATTCCTGCCATTTAGCTCAATTAAGATCACTTGTATAATCAAAAGTAGGCTTTTGAATTAAAAGTTCAATTCTAAGATATTTTTTTATTAAATATATATATATAATTTTTGTTTAATAATATATCTATATGGTTTCATTTTTAATACTATTTTAGTGGAAATGCCATGTACACTCTATCAATATCTGCTACTTCACTTATACCTAACCAAAAAATTAGTACACACAAAATACACTCAGTATTTGAAAAGTAATTAGAAACATGTAAATTTTGCATGTAAATATAATTTTATAGCAAAACAATCACTTTTTTTTTTTCTTAAAGTGCTTTCTTTTTCTAACTTTTCAAACTCAAATCTCATACTTTCTGTCGCAATTGAAATAAAAGTGGCATATATGTTCTTTCTTTTTTTCACTCTCTTTAAAATTTAAAACTTCGTGTGAAATGGTTTCAATGAATAAGACTAGTGATGCTAGCAATTCTATCAAGCTTACAGAATTTATGAAATGCACATTGTAAGTGGTAAATTATCATACTACAAAAAAAAAACATTCCAAATTTGCTATTTGTTCCAGAAAAATGAATTGTCCATTCATGACATAATGAAAAGAAAAAAAATAATTTGTTATTATAACAATAAAAATAAATGTAAGTTGTTTTTTTTTTGAGTGATCATGTGAACGTGTGCACAGATGTTAGTAAAATGCATATGCAAACATATATGCTTTTTGCATTACTCTGCTTTCTTTAAATTATTATTAAGTATTTGTTTAAGTTGTATTGGAGATATGTAAATGTACATGCTAAAACGTGGCAGTATTCTATGTGTATGTGTGTGTTGAAAATTACTTCAAAATTACAGAACAGTATAGTATACAATAATTTTTATTAGTCATTCGTTAGACTAGAGATTATCCTCTTAATGAATAATATTTCTATAGATGTCTATTCTAATGAATGACTAATATAAAAAATTAATATACTTCCATCAAGTGGTTTGTGTCAAAGTTGTGAGGGCAGTAAGTTTGACACATCAATTAAACTGTAGTAATTGGCTATCTATATATAGTAAATAATAATAAAGATATGTGTAAGAGATTGTGATTGGATCTGGGTCACCTGATGAGTGCCTGTTTAGTATAAAATGTGCAACTTGGAGATCACATGTCTTCTTCACATGCTTTGGTCATATGTTTATGATTACACCCCTCTATAAGATGTTAAAAGTGGATAAAAACTAGTCCCTACCTTTGGGTCAGTGGTATAATGAAAATTACACTACAAAAATATAAATACACAGATCAAAATAAAATACCATTTCCAACCTTTTTATACACTTAACAATACTATTTTTATACCAAAACCATAATCTTACAGTTTCGCCTGTCCTGCAGCCATCATCAGAGCTTCAAGACAGTCAAAACTGTAAGAATAAAGTTTTGGTATAAAAATAGTATTGTTAAGTGAATAAGAAGGATGGAAATGGTATGATATGTAAATATAGAAATCAATACATAAAAAAGGAAGAAAAGTGAATTACTTCCATAAAAATAAAGTGTGTGCTATTATTCATTATTATGCATTAGCCACTACAGACCTTGAAACAAAATTTGGCAGATACAGCACTTCCAATGTACTTGTGACTAATATATATGGTCAGGCACTTGTCAGAAATAAATATACCAAAAGCCAGCTCTTATAAATAGTTCCTCTCAGGGAAAGTGTCTCTCAGTGTTCCTTTGTAGAGAGATGAAAACAATGCCAATAAGGTGGGTCAAATGGCACACAGTGACAGTTTAGCCTGTTTTATCCTCCAGTTAAAAATAATTAAATGCCTGACCAATAGTTCAAAAGCTAGCTGGATTGGTGATGATATTTGAAGCATAAGTTATTGGCATAATGAGCCAATATGCTGATCCTACATCATGTGATTCTTCAGTTGGCAGAGTCTATGGTTTAAAAAAATAAACAGCATTTCTTTTTTTTTTTTTGTTCAGTCCGAAAGTTTTGAATTTGTTGCTTCTTTCCAGTATATTTAAGAAACGGTTTAATTTATGCATAAAAATTAGCATTGACAAAGTTATTTTCTTTACAAAACTTGTTTATTCTATTGACATTTCAACTGCATTTGATAGTTATTTTCCAAGATCTATTTCCAAGTAATCCTTTTATATAGTCATTTTCACATTATTTTTACAATCATTTCATTTTTAGGTAAAATAAAAGTTTCTGTGGTCTTGAAAATGACCATAGATGTGATTGAAACACAAGTCACATAATAAGATGATATACATATGTTTGCAGAAAAGAGGTAAAGTGAAATGAAAGTGACTAAAAAATAGTAACTGAAAAAGGTATTCAGAATGACCATATGATTAAAATGTAATTGGAATTATAAAGATATATATATGGATGTCGAAAAATTTGGTCGATAGAATAAGCAAAATTTGTAAAAAAAATTGAAGGAGTGAATGAAAATTTTTATATACTGAATTTTTTTTAAAAACGAAAAAATGTTTAATGAATAATATTTCTATAGTGTAATTTCCACTACACCACTAAAGATAGGAATTGGTTTCTATCCTCTTTTAACACCTCCTGGAGGGGTGTAATCGTAATGTGTGAAAAAGATGTATGATCTCCAAGATGCACATTTTTGTGCTGAACCAACACTCATCAGTTGGCTCGGATCACAATCTCTTACCCATAACTTTATCATTGTTTAGTATATCATCATCATCAACCATTATCAATCCACTGCAGGATGAAGGTCTCTCCAAATTCAATCCAACTTTTCCGATCTTTAGCTTCTCTTCTCCACATCATCCCTGCACACTTTCTTATTTCATCCATCCATCTCACATGTGGTCTCTTTCTGGGTCTTTTACAATCTCTTGGAATCCAGTTTAAAATTTCAATTGTCCATCTATTATCATCTCTTCTAGCAATATGTCCAGCCCAACTCCACTTACAGATACATATAGTACGTATAGATACCTAATTACTACAGTATAATTGGTAAGAGTAAAACTGGCTGCCGTCACAACCTTGACACAAACCATTCAATGGAAGTACATTACTAATTTTTATTAGTCATTCATTAAACTAGGATTATTCACTTAATGAATAATATTTCTGTAGTAGAATTTTCACTGGATCACTTTCGTACAAAATAGGGACTGGTTTCTATCATATATTTATGATTACACCCCTCCACATGGTGCTAAAAGTGGATAGAAACCAGTCCCTACCATTGCGTGAGAGCCGTGTAATGACAATCACACTAATTATATTATTCATTAAATGGATAATCTCTAGTCTAATTTATGACTACTAAAAATTATTAAAAAAATGTTATCTGTTAAATTACGAATTTGTTTACTTTAATCAATGCAAAAATTCGACATGTCAAGCGTTGTTAGCCGAGAGGTCAGCGCAGCCACCTTGCAAGCAAGCAGTTGGTTGCAGACGGTTGTTGCTGGTTCGCCTCCTGGCCGATGCTATGACATATAGAAAAATTAGACATTATCTTTAAAATCAGCATAGGCATTTAACAGTAATCTTAAGTTGATCTAATCTGATAAACCTAAGTTCAAATAATTATAGTAAAACCTTTAACCTATTTATATTTATCTAAGGGAAATACAATAATTTATATAGATTTATAAACTGAAGTACATGCTAATTAAGTACATTGAAGTAAATGGTTTATTAACTTTGACTATTATATATCCTATGATCACGCACCCACACAAATGAATCACCCGGGCTATATATAATACTTTATTATGACTTATGACAAATTACTTTTGGAGTAGAAAAACGAGGATTAAAATTAAACTTAATAAGCTTACTCCTAATAAGATTATTAGCACTTTTATTGTTTCTATTTTTAAAAACACATCAAAATAAAATCTCATTTCAATTAATCGTGCATTTGAATAAATAAAAGTAGATATATAATATACATGCGAGCTTGCATGTGTGGAAATATATATCAAAGGATTATTGACTCAGATAGCTTAATTGCTTTTTATAAATAATAATAACATTGCTGCTAGATTATTAGTAAAGTTAGGTAGCAGAAAACTAATCTTAAATCTATCAAATGAAAAGTAGACTAATCCATTTTAAAATTTGCAATACAGTACTCTATTGTCTTCTTCAGTATCCACAGCATTCTACTCCAAGCCTTTCTAAATATAATAACCACAGCCTAAGCTGCACAGTGATAAAATGATGGTCAGATTAACAGGATTAAACTGTTAGAGGTGGTTGTTTGGATTAACAGCGATGAATGGTTAAACACTGATACTGTCCAACAAATACAGCTAGGATTCAAATTAATTAAAAACATATACATACCAATGTATTAACAAAAATAATTAATAGAAAAAAATTAAGTCAATGAATGTATTTCTGAAAAAGGTATGATAACAAACTGACAGAAAGCGATCGCATAAATGAGCACATGAAAAAATGGCCGACAGATACAGGCAGGTATGCACACAAAATTTCGTGAATTTTAATATTATTTCATATTTTTCTCAAACTGTATAAAGCCTGCCTGTGGATCATGGGAAGAGGGGGTACTGCACTGAATAAATAAAAATGAGAATAATAATGAAAGGTACTTACGTATTAGATCTGTTGATCATGTTTGCGATTGTGGAATGCCTGCCTTTCTCCCATTGGGGGAGGGTGTTTGCAATAGCAGAATGCTATATTAAAAGGAACAACTACCTGATTTTATTTAGTATCATAATGTGTTTATTACTATTATATCCAAATTTATGCAAAAATGACTTTTTAATATAGCATTCCACTGTCATAAACAATCCCCCCCCCCATCCACTGGAGAAAGGTAGAGCATTCTTCTATCACAAACATGAGCAGCAGGTCTAATATGTAAGTATCTAATAAAGTGAGAAAACAAAAGACAAACATGATTTTGAAAACAGTAAAATAACTGAAGGCGTTTTTTGCTCGGGAATTCACAAAAAGTTCAAAATGCTGAAAGTTCCAGAACTGGAATTAATCTGAGAATGTTGCTCTTCACGGTCCGACACTCTATCACTGGACTAAACCATGTAGGGCTAAAAATAATTGAATAGTGTTATTGCTCGGGAGTTCATAAGAAAGTTCAAATGCTAGAAGGGCCAAATTGGAATCAATCTGAGGACCTTATACTCTGGAGTCTGACATCATAACGTGCCCTTAAACTAGGCACTGAATTCCAAAACAATTAACCCTTAAAAATGATCTGAAAATGATTCATTGGGTTCATTTAACCATATGATATAGGAATATGCCTAGACGTCTACAAACACTTTCATATTTTTTTAAAAATATACATATTATTTATTTCATTTGTAATATATGAATTTTTTCTACAGTACAGCCTTTTTCATACCTGCACTCCAATATGTAATATATAGGGGTTTGAACTCAGACTTTCACACAACCCTCAACTATCCATGCTATCTCATACTGCTGAAACACTTGATCACACACATGTCATTTGTAATGAAATTTACAAGTCTAGCTCTTATCAACACTAATCCAGAAAAGAAAATAGATACTTTTCAGAACAAAACCATTTCCTGGCAAATTTATTCTACGTAGAGGAGAAATAAAGTATGGATATATTTACAAATGTAATATATATATATTCACAATAACTCATTTTCATCCATTATTTAGATATAGAAATTAATCTTTAGCCACCTAATATTCCCTTTGTTACCACACGATGTCATATGACCATGTTTGGTTTATTTAACATGATGACTTTCATCTATGAATGTAGTCTTTTTCAATAAATTATTTAACGCGTAAATTTAAAAAAAGGAAAAAACAATTATAAGAAATGCTTTTATTCACATTAACGTGCTAAATTTCATAAAACGTTTAAAATGTACTCCCTCCCTCCCTCCCTCTCTCTCTATATATATATAAATTGTGTGCAAACTAAAAAAAATATTGAGATCTATGCAGATATGCAAAATTTCAATTAGACTGGAAATCGTCAAGTGGGTAATAACTGTATTATAATATTTCATTGAGCGGACAGACTGATATAGTAAATTAAATAATGCATATAAAAATGAGTTAAACTACAGAAAAAAATACGATGTTTTCTAAAAATTATTCTTGCAGAATCTGCAAAATGTACTTTGGACTCCAACTAATATAAAAAAACAAGATGGACTTAATATAAAAATATAATAATTAGATCAGAGTTACGGATAATTCAAGATATAGCTTCGTCGCCTGGGATGCATCTCTAATCAAGATTTTTCCGAGAATTCAACCAAATATCTCTGCAATCAATAAAACAAATGTAATTATAAAATGGATTTTAAGTAAAACTTCTAAAAAAAATTTCCCCCGATTCTCCATAAATATATGCCCAGGTTTGATTTTCCTTGATATTGCTGGAGTCTTATCAGTAGACACAGGACCAAATCATAATAATTGGATGTACCTGTTCAGAAATGAAATTTAACAGCATTATGTCTGTGAAGAGTATTGCTGTACAAACAAGTACATATGCTAAAGAAATCAGTAACTTCCTGGGCCCATATACATTTTAAAAAACTTCAGCAATTTTAAAGCTAGATTATAAAATTTCTCCAGGTAACCCATTGTGGTTGATAATCTTTCTGTTTTGCCGTTTTAACTTCATCAAGCCAGGTATTTCAATCTAGATTTGAATAGTTCAGAAGGATTGATATATCAACAAAAGCATTCATCTGCACTCCTGAATCAATAGCCAAAGATAGTTGAACAAATCTGTCCGAATATCATTAATGTCATCTTATTGATTGACTCTGTCTATCAGTCACTATGTTTCAATGCATCAAAAAAAAAAAATCTACCATGGCCATAATTGATGAATGAAAGTGTCTTCTTTATAATGTTAAATTTGCCGTTCATTCTTAAATCTTAAAATTAGTTGAATTTTGTCTTTAAACCTTCATACTGCATTTTAATAATATGTGTAATTAATCCTCTTCTAGTGACTTTTGAGTTATCCCTGGGGAATGCAGCTCTATGCTGTAGAATGCCATCTGAATTTCCTTGGATGTGCAGAAAACCAATAGTCTTTCTCAATAAATAGAACCTTTTGTTCATCGAAAAAACTTGCAATTTGAGCGTCAAAATGAATTTAGGAAGGAAAACCTTAACTGCATATAATTTCATTATCTTCGATTACCTCTTTATTGCTCATTTGATTGTAATATACCATTTATTCCTTTTTTTGTTCTTTTAAAAATAATTTTACTTCCAGCTGCTTTTGACTAATTTTAAAAATAATTTTACTTCCAGCTGCTTTTGACTAATTTGCAGCCTTCATCAGATATCTATTTATTCTCTTATACAAAATGAATTTGTATCATCAAGTAATATTTTTATTTATCTGACCCATCGATTTCTAGTTGTGATTTCAGTTTGCAATGTCAGTTTTTAAACGATTGATGTTTTTTGTATCCCAATTGAATATTTTTAGATTAGTATGAGGAACGTCTCTTTATCACTTTCAGTACTTACATCTATATATCTGTGGAATTCTTCTACTCATTATTTGCAACTCTTTGCATATGAGAATTTATTTAAAAAATTTTTTTGAGAATTTTTCCATACTTCCAGTATTCCAACAGTCTGATCTATTTTCCTTATTTAAACAAGAATATAAACTAAAATTTGTTCGATTTTGGTTCGTAGATCAGTCAAACAAATGCAATTACTATTGCTACATGATGTGATTTCAATTTGCGATGCCAGGTTTTAATTGCTATTTGCCTAATTACATCATAATTAAAAGTTACCTAGATTGAAGATAGAAGTGGTTGCTAGACCACTCTTGTCTTTTAAATAAATCTTGTGTTAAGATTTGTAGAGGTCCCTATTGTTGTTTTCCAAGCGCATGGTCTTAAGTTATAGCCTTAATATATACTACTGGATTAAACATGGAAAATCCTATTATAACTTTCAATATATAATGAAAATATAATTAGCTTCATAATCGTAATCATGGACAAAAAAAATTTTTAAATTTTGCTTTTGGCTCTCTGGTTCACAATGTGTTTATTTTGTATAATAAATCGTGTGCCTCTTTGATCTTTTTTTTTTCTTCATAAATTCCTTCAACAGTGCCTGGATCAAATGTACATCCACAATTCTTTTCATGATCATTATAAATACAAATGCATTTGCAAAATAATTTTTAGCTTTTTAGTACATGGGCAAATATCTCTATCACTCTTGTGCTTAAATTTCCCTTAATTTTCCCAATAGCATACCAAATGAAAATCCACTTGCTTACACCTCATGACATATACAGCATTAAATTAGTCCAACTTATCTACTTTACTTTTTGCATTATAGATTATTTGCCATTTCTGATAATCCTGGGCACCAAGACTGATTATGGATATTTAAAAAAATATTCCATAAATTGATTATAAATTCCTGCTAACCTTAAAAAATAGTAATGTATTATTAATTACAGATAGTGTTAATCCTTCATTTCTAAAGATCACAGATCCAATATTTAAATAAAATGATTGGAAAACCATAGTAAATGTGTAACATCAACCAATACTTTTTTGATATCCATAATCACCCTTGATATCCATAATCACCCTTGATGTCCAAGATTATCCATGATGTCCAAGATTATCCATAAGTATTGACTATTCAAATTTATGGTGTTCTAAAGCCCATATTGAATATACATGCATATATCATTCCAATTTTATTTTCAATATTCAGTGCACATAGTAATGCTATTCCTCACTATCATTTGTAATCTTCTTATAATTTCTTTTAAAACACTCAATGTATCTATACATATCACTTTTGTTAAAAACAATCTTAGTATATCAGAAATATAAATTCCAAATTGCCAATTTTATTAATGGTTAAACAATGCAAAAATGCTACCTCAAACCTACTATTTATGCAACTTTGGCACTTAAGATATATATCCCAAATATTAAATGCTTTAAATGTTTAAATATTTAAACAATCACAGATCTGAAACTAAAACAGACAGGTTGCGCCTCTAATACTGTAAAGCATTGCACTTCTAAAATTTACTTCGATTAAAACTAATTTAACATTACCATGTATGTTGTACATGTGACCTCAGTTCAAGGACATGAGGGGAATTAGATACAAGAATGGTAATTTTCTATTTCTTTGCCACCCCAAAAACAGATTTTTCTACTATCCCAAATTTTGTGATATGACAAAGATACAACAGGGGGAATTTCCTATTTCTTTGCTAACCCATTAACGGTTTATCCTACTATCCAAATTTCAAAGTACATCATAAATTAGTGAGGACCCCTCCTTACATTATTAAGATGTCTAAACACCCTTATCTACCTTTGCGCAAGCAAGTCTAAATGTAAAAACAAAATTTCAGAATTTAAATTACCTTGTACTTGATACTATATATATATATAATTGCATTAATATGCCTATGTGTTTGAAAAGGAAGGTTTTTAACAAATGTGTTTTACCAATTCTTACTTATGGATCTGAGACATGGACACTTAATAGAAGAGCAATACAGAGACTTTAGACCACTCAAAGAAGTATGGAAAGATGTATGTTGGAAGTAACAAGAAGAGATGGAAAACGCAAAGTATGGGTAAGAGAACAAACAGGTGTTACTGACCTCATTGAAAAAATTAAAAGATTGAAGTGGAGTTGGGCTGGACATATTGCTAGAAGAGATGATAATAGATAAGAGATTGTAAAAGACCCAGAAAGAGACCACATGTGAGATGGATGGATGAAATAAGAAAGTGTGCAAGGGTGATGTGGAGAGGAGAAGATGGATTAAACTTGGAGAGACCTTCATCCTGCAGTGGGTTGATAATGATTGATGATGATATATAATTGCATTACATAATGTTGTCGTCGTTTTAAAAAATATTTAACATTTACAGTTATCAAGATAACAAAATATTAATTTTTTGAAACTATTTACGTACACGTTTACTAGAAATCAATTTCTTAAAAATATACGATTGTTTTCAATTTTTGTTCCCAAGACATATTAGTTGATCGCCGTCAATGCAGAAAGATATTAGCTTGGTAATAACATGCAACGGTAATTATTCATGAGAGAAGAAATACATCTTCGATGCCGCACGCAAGTCCAACAAATCATTCATCGTTGTAAACCATAAAAATAACAGTGACGAATAAGTGCTAATGTTCTGGATAATACAACATTAAAATCGATAATTTCCAAATAAAAAAAATAAAGAGGTCAACATTTTTTTTCTTTCTTATATTTTTTTACTGTCGTAGTCGAATATAATTATTTTTGCTAATGCTAATTTATCAATGCGGTTTGCATTTATAATTTTTGTCTATCTTTTCAATGAATTTAATAGATGAAAAAATGTTTATCTTTACAAATTGTAAATCTAGAATTGTTGTAAGACGGTTACAAATAATGGGAAATTTCGATCGATGATGATGAACAGCTATTTAAACAATATGCCTATTTAAATATTTTAGGAGACGGGGGGGGGGTATCTCTGCTGCAAATAATGTTTCTTATGAAACGCTATCCATGACGGACATAAATTTCAATTCGTATGCCTTTGGCGGATGTAGTAATTTCAACCTATATAGAATGCAGGCAGTTCTTGTTGCACATGATGCCTTTTATACTATATATTAGTAAGGTATCATAGATGTTCCACATTATTTTGTCGTAGCACCGTATAGCCCAACAATCAAACGATATTATGTTCAAATAACTGAAAAACAGGTCGACCATATTTTTGAAATGAGTAGAACTATTGCTGTATTTGTTATCATGGCAAGAAAGTCGTATATGGAATGACTTCATAATCCAGAAGTAATGCATCTGCCTGCCACACCTACAACCCTGGTTTCAAATATAGGGCAAAAAAAAACTATAGAAGTTTAGGATTTTACTCCCAGTTAAGTGACCGTAATGAATTCAGCTACCCATTCAATACTGATCAGTAAAGGAATATCCAGCTATCCTTATTTAAAAAATTTAAAACTTTTTGGACATTTTTCAAATCCTCACCACCCGGCAATTAGCAAGCCTTCAATGGCCCTCCCCCTGGAGGTCTGTTAGAGACGTCGTTGCCCTGCAGGGGCTTACCATTTTACATCTATATATAAACATCACAAGCCCTCGCAGAAATTTTTTTTCTTGGTAATTTAAATTTTGTTACTAGGTTACCAAAAATATCCAAACAGTATTCATATATGTATATATTAACTGTAGGATTAATACTTTCCAATTAAATCTAAATGTTTGTATCATAGTTTCAGCAGATGAAAAAATGAAAAATATTGATATTTTTACAGGTGTGTTTGATTTACCTGATGCCAATGCAAATATAAAGAAGCTTGGAAAACAATGGCTGAGAAATATCTTCCTCGGGGTTATTGAGAAATGGTATTAGCGAAAAAAATTTCTTCAGAAAGATTTTATTAACCAAATATTTTTCATAATATGACTAATATATATATATATTACTCAAATTACAAAATATATCTGAAGAATGTGAAAATTTACTTAATCTTTAAAAATAAAAATGTAATTTGTGTAAAGTTGGGTAATACAGTCTTCAATTAAACAGCTCACTACAGGGCATAAAAAAAATCTCGTATAAAAAGACTGAGGAAGAAAGAACCATGGAGAAAGAACAATTTACTGTAATTTGCTGACTACTAAAAGTCCAAGGTTTGAACCCGTTTGTTTAATCTTGCTTTACTCTCTATGACTTAGGGTTATCGACATGAAAGAAAAAAAATGTTTAAATTTTGCCTGATCTAAATTAGAGTTTCAAGGCAAGAAAATTCACTACTTGTATACAATAAGAAATTTTTGACGCTATATGCTATATTCGTATGCAAATATGTACAGCTAAAAAACTTCTCTTTAACCATAGTACTTCAAAAAGATATTGCAAGTAGGACTAATATAAGCATATTGCTCTAGGTAGTTTATTATAGCGGTAGAGAGCTTCTGAAGTAGGAGGACCTTGGGCTACAGCCCCACTGTGCGATTTCTAATGCTTGAACTTCTTACAAACTCCCAGTAATAAACCATTTGTTTCATTATTATTATTATTATTATTATTATTATTATTATTATTATTATTTATAATCTACAGCAGTAATAAAGTGGTGAATTTTGGAGCCCAAAACCATGGCTCACAGTATTTACTTACCAGTGATTAAACTTTTTACGAACTACTGAATAATAAATCATTCAGTTACTATAATCTCTCTTTCTGAGTTCCTAGCATGCATTGCTGCAGTGGCAGAATGGTGGATGAGTTCAAAGTCCATGGATCACAGCCCAGCACACTGCCACTTCTGATCCTTGAACTTCTTATATACTACTGACTAATAACTCATTCAATTAATATATTGTCTGAGTTCACAGAATGCTTTGCTGCAGTGGCAGACTCGAGCTCAAGGTCCATAACTGTAGTCCAGCTATCACTTCTAATGCTTGACCTTATGAACTCTTGAATAATAAAGTATTGCGTTACTATAGTGTGAGTTCCTGGCATGCTTTGCTGCAGTGGTAGAGTGGCAAATTCCAGAGCTCAAGGTCCATGGATCATGGGTCACAGCCCAGCTCTGCCACTTCTGATGCTTAAATTTCATTCCCAGCATGATTTGCTGCAGTGGTAGAATGGCAGACTCTAGAGCTCAAGGTCCATGGATCGCAGCCTAGCTGTCACTTCTGATACTTGAACTTCTTATTAACTGCTGAATAATAAACCATTCAATTACTATATTCTTTCTGAGATCCCAGCATGCTTTGCTGCAGTGGCAGGCTCTGGAACTCAAGGTCCATGGATCACAGCCCAGCTCCATCACTTCCAAAGGTTGAACTTTTTATGAACACCTGAATAATAAATCATTCAGTTACTATATTCTCTTTCCGAATTCCCAGCATGCTTTGCTGCAATGGTGGAGTGTCTGGAGCTTGATTGAGATCCATAAATTGCAATCCAGCTGTCACTTTTGAGGCTTGGATTTCCAAAACATCACATGATTACCATTTGCTACTGCTAATAATGATGCTAGAACTTTTTATGAACTCCTGAATAATAAATCATTCAGTTATTAGATTCTCTCTGAGTTCCCAGCATGCTTTGCTGCATTGGTAGGCTTTGGACTCGGGGTCCATAGATCATAGCCCCACTGTGCAACTTCTATTGCTTCTTATGAATTCCAAAACAATTAACCATTGTCAAGCATTGGTGGTCGAGCGGTCAGCACAGCTGCATTACAAGAAGTTGTCCTGGGTTAGTGGGTTTGCTTCCTGGCCGATGCCATGACACATTAAAAAAAACAATTAACCATTTGATGATGATGAATATTATATTTTAATCATTTCAATTATCTCTAAGATGTTTGAGAGGGTAGTCAAGGATAAAGTGATGTCTTCCTTAAGTGAGCATAGAGTTATTTCTGTGCATCAGTATGGTGCTCTTAATAATCACGTGCATAATTTGACATCTTTGTTAGATAATGGTCTTAAGACTGCAGTCATATATTTAGATCTTTCGAAAGCATTTGACTCTGTTCATCATAAAATTCATAGCATTATTAGTGATTTTGAATTGATAAATCATGAAGTTCCACCGGGTTCTGTATTTGGTCCTATGTTATTTTTGGTTTATATTCATGATATTTTTGCATCATCTTTACGTTCGGTGATTTATGGTTTTGCTGATGAATATATATTCTTCTGTCTTTTGGTACCGTTTCATATAGTCTTCTTGAGCACATGATTAATAAGAATTTGGCTTTAATTAGTAATTGGTTTATGTTAAATTGTTTGACAGCCGAAAGGTCAGCGCAGCCGCCTTGCAAGCAAGTAGTTGGTTGCAGATGGTTAAAATCAGAGCTTTTTTTTTTCTTACAAATTTGATACTCATTCTTTGATTATTTCTATTTGTAGCCAATATAGAGTTCATTGTAATAGCATGTGAGCGTGTGGCACTATTGTTTTTGTTGATAATCATTGTTATTTGGTTTTTTTTTATTGATTCTAGGTCATCTTGATCAAGTTTAGGTTATCTTGGTCAAGTCATATTGTTTATTTATCTTTGAGGTTATGTAAGATCATTTATTTTATTATTTAGTTACATTTTTGCCTAGATCTGTTTTGTTAACTATTTATGAGTCTTGTTAATAAAGTATATTGTCTTATAATATTTGGAATGGATGCACTGTTTACATTTTTGACATTATGTCTTTTACAAAATTACACTATGCATATTATTTTTGGAACATCTAAATCAACTTTAGTTCAGAATATCAATGGTAATGTCTGTGTTTTATCTGTCGTTAATCTTTATAGAGTAATTATTGATATATTTTGTCGCTGTTCTCTTTTACATGTAAGAATTTTTAAAATAAATACTCGATTAGCTAAAAATTTTCAATTGACATTGCCTGCTTTTAATTTGGAAGGTAATCGTAGGCAGTTCAATTACAATGGTATTAGGTTAATTCTTTTGTCGCTACTTATTCATTAGACATTGACCACATATCACTTGTTATTTTTAAAAAATCTTTGCGATTTTGGTTATATTCTATATGTTGTTATTTTGATTAATATTTTGTAATTTATTATATCGTTAATATTGTGACTTTGTAATTAAATATAAATTATTATTGTAATAAACTAAAGACCAGCCTTTCAAGCTAATGTACATGCGCTTTTTATGAATATTAATACTAATAAATGAATACTTTCACTTCCAACACAAGATAAAGTCTTTGCAAAAGAATAGAATGAATCCACCTATTCTTTCAACCCAAATGCTTAAATATGGGAAAATCTTAAGCACTGGAAATGAAAGCGTGAAGATAAACCAATCACTTTAAATTACTTTTTACTATGTCTAAATGAATGACACCCACAAAATTTTATAGAATTTACGAAACGTCATTCTTAAATGAAACTAAACATATGTAAATGAGGCATTTATTTTATATAGCGCTATGTTTTGTGGGCATCATTCAATCAGACATAGTAAAAAGTAATTTAAAGTGATTGGTTTACCTTCACGCTTTCATTTCCAGTGCTTAAGATTTGCCCATATTTAAGCATTTGGTCGAAAAAATAGGTGGATTCATTCTATTCTTTCTTTTGCAAAGACTTTATCCTGTGTTGGAAGTGAAAGTATTCATTTATTAGTATTAATATTCATAAAAAGCGCATGCACATTAGCTTGAAAAGCTGATCTTTAGTTTATTACAATTTATAAACATAGCGCTATATAAAATAAATGCCTCATTTACATAAATTATTATTATTATTTTGTATGTATTATTGTACGATTCCTCGCACAAGTATTTTCCTTGTTTGGAGTTATATTAATTTTGTATCTACCACTACTATTACTATTACTTTGTATAATTTAATACAGTGGTAGAATGGCAGACTGGAACTCAAAATCCATGATTTGCAGCTCCGCTCCAGTACTTCCGGTGCTTTTTATCATCTAAACAACAGACTGAAAATCAAAATCCATGATTCGCAGCTCTGCTCCAGTACTTCCGGTGCTTTTTATCATCTAAACAGCAGACTGGAACTAAAAATCCATGATCGCAGCTCCGCTTCCGGTCCTTTTTATCATCTAAACTATTTGCTTAATTTTTAATTTTTTTAAATTTATTAAACACATCTAATTATATAAATTCATAGAAATTTGTACACATATAAATACAGGGATTTGAACTCAGACTTTCAAGCACCTTTCAACTATCCATACCATCTCATACCACCAATACACATGACTAAATACATGTAGAAAAGATAAATAATCACAAATATAGGTATTTCATGCTAAACCAGCACTAATCAGTTAGTCCAGATTATTATCTCCCATTAATCAGTGCTCAGTTTATATTAAGATAGCAAATCTTCATACTTCAATGAACAAGCTTCAATCCACTCCAACTTCCAACATCTTCATACCATTGAAAATCTGATGATGGAAAGACAAATCCCATGCTGATGCCAATATAATTGCCATGCCCAGGTTGACCTCAAGATATGGAATTTGAGCTTTCCATCATCAGCTTTTCAAAGATATGGATGGTTGAAGAGTTGGAGTTTGGAGTGGATTGAAGCCTGCCCATTGAAGTATGAAGATTTGCTATCTTAATATAAACTGAGCACTGATTATATATATGTGTGGGAGATGATAATCTGGACCAACTGATGAGTGCTGGTTTAACATGAAATACGTACATTGGTGTGCTTGAAAGTCTTTAGTTCAAATCCCTATATTTACAATTAGGTTCCAGGTATGTGAAGTGTCTGTATTTCAAATATTTACACACACACATATATATATATAGCAAAATATTTGGTCAAACAAGATGTGATGGCTAGCTCATAAGGCATAACCATAATTATGACATTAAGTAGCTATCAAATAGTTTTATTGTTCAGAAATTCATAAGAAGTTTGAGCTCCAGTAATGGCAGAACATGAGGATTTTAGATCCAGAGTCTAACCCTTTACTATTGCACTAAGCCACACAGGAAAGTGGGAGATGATAATCTTGACCAACTGATGAGTGCTGGTTTAACACGAAATACGTACATTGGTGTGCTTGAAAGTCTTTAGTTCAAATCCCTATATTTACAATTAGGTTCCAGGTATGTGAAGTGTCTGTATTTCAAATATTTACACACACACACACACATATATATATATATATATAGCAAAATATTTTGTCAAACAAGATGTGATGGCTAGCTCATATGGCATAACCATAATTATGACATTAAGTAGCTATCAAATGGTTTTATTGCTCAGAAATTCATAAGAAGTTTGAGCTCCAGTAATGGCAGAACATGAAGATTTTAGATCCAGTCATAAGAAGTTTGAGCTCCAGTAATGGCGAACATGAGGATTTTAGATCCAGAGTCTAACCCTTTACTATTGCACTAAACCACACAGGAAAGATTCGCCATTCATTTACATACTAGAACATCCTCCTTGATATGGTTAAAGAATTCCACGAAAACGTGCTAATTAAGACTAAACAATTTACCAAGATGTAAGTGAATACCTGTTTTATTGTTTTTTCATCTTTATAAAAAAATTTTAGAACAGTTTTCACTCAAGAATAAGTGAGAGTTTCTATCGTTCCAGTTATGTAAATGGCTGTCATTAGAAATAGGCAAAAGCTACGTTAAATTATTTTAGGATTCATTAGAACAACATAAAACCTTGGAAAATAATTTTAAATCAAACCAAATAATTCTAAAAAGAATAGAGACACTAGAAATCCAAATGTTTTGTTAGAATAAATAGAGAAATCATTTGGACATCAAAGCTCATAGAAAACGTGGAAAATAAAATGTTAACAAAGACGGTTTTAAGAATTTCATCGTTGCATCTGATATTAGACATGTGAAACAAGTTTCTGTGACTACAAACCAGTCAGGGAAGACAGAAAATGGCCTAGGGATTATTATAGATACAAAAATTAATCATAAAACTAAAAAGAAAAAAAAGAAATTCCAGTGTTAAATTATTCATAGGAAAAAAGATACGACATTGTCGTGTCAAACTGAAAGTTGCCGCATGCGGCTAAACAGTGTAGATCGGAAAATTATTTAAATTTTAATTCGATCTCAATTTTAGAATTGAACATTATAGATTATAACTCAAGCTATCTCCCTGCACAAAAATCAGGTTTCTATGATGATCAGAACAGAAGTTATGAGCCAATTTCCGGTGGATTGGGGCCTCAAAAATAAAATTAAATTTTTTTTTTTTCACATCAACACAGAATTACAACGAAGTGATTCATGAGCAAAAAAGTAATAATTCAAAGACAAAATTAATACAAATGATGTTTTAGACCTAAACAGGGACATTGAAGCTGCAACTTAATCCTCTTTCAAGCAATATTTATTGAGAACATTCCAAAGTTTAATAACTTTCAGATTATACAACTGAATCCTTGATTACTAAGCAAGACCTAAAATTCAATCATAGGAAGCAGAACCCAATTAGTATCAACAAATAAGGTGGGTACTGATGAAAGGGAAGAAATCACTGATGATGAAGAAATAAGCTCGCAAGAGGAAAATTTTGAAGAAGACTCTGAACAGGAAGGCGATGGAAATTCAGAAACAGTTTAAAGTATGAATTCCATAGATGTGGTTTATACAAAGATATGCCAACATAGATGCTCTAAGGATCTGTGAATTAAAGGACTTGGCAATTCAACGTGAATCGATGGAGAAGACTAGGGTTATTGACTGTGGTACGATCTCAAGATTTCTTTAAACAAATGTATTTACATCATGTAGCGGGTGATCAGTCACCTGTATTTTTTTTTCCCTTAATAAAAAAAAAACAATATAAAACTATCATAATTTACCTTAATTAACTTTCAAAATAATCACAAATTCTTAATAGTGTTTTATTGTTAACATGGTTGAAATAGGTGAGAACAGTCATTAAATCGCTAGACACAGGGCAATAGAAGGAACAGTGAAAGTAAATGCAGTATTCACACCAGGCTTGTCAACTGCTAGCTGAGAATAATAAAATACCCATTCTCTGACCGATAATAAATAATTAATAGGCCAAGTTTTGCCTACCTAAAATGTAAAAAAAATCTCATATTTACTTAGCCCAGATTCAAATCCATATTGTAAACAAAAGTCTATTACTTTCACTTTATAAGATAATAGAAATGTTTAAAGGAACTTGGTTCATTTGTAAGTCATTTAAAAGTAATACTTTTGTCTTTGAAAATACAAGATAATGCTTTTATTTTTAAAATTGTCGTAGAAAATCGAGCAAATGTTTGTGCATCTAACATGAATAAACTTTTAATCATTATAAACATTAAGAGTAAAATAAATATATTTAAATAAATTTTAATTCACATTAAATAAATGGTATTACTGAATAAACTGACACACAGATAAGGTCAATTAAATATCCACGTTCTATAAAAGTAAATAAATTTTATTTGATACTGCATATCAATTCAGTAACAATTTAAATCACTATTTTGTTCTAATTACAATTTCCATTTCCAATACTCACTCTCATCCCCTTATATAATTAATTATTTAAATAATATTTTAATTTGCGAAGCGCAGATAGTTGAAAATTGAAATAAATCGAGATACTGCCAAATCTCTAGCGCTCATTATAATATTTAACTGACAGCCAATCAGATGTCATGGATAGCATCCAAACCTAAACACACAACAAAGATTTTACGAGAAAAGGGTGACCACCCTTTTCTCTACTTTTCTTTCTATATATCTAAGCCAGTCATAAGCATTTAGGTTTGAAAGCTTGAAGCTTTAAATTATCTTCACAATTAACTCAGTGAGTCTAAATCATAAACGTACAACGCGAAATCCTATGATTTACTACAAAGTAGTTTTTAGAATACAAAAGCAGATAAAGTATGTAAATTGAAATAAATCGGGATACAATTTTTATTACTAATTATTGTAGTAATTTTTAAAAAATGGTGGCTATTTTATAATACTGTTATAGTAGAATGTAGATGCCATTAAAACAATGTTTTCCTCATATGATAAAGTGACAAAACTCTTACCATAAAAATTAAAACTGGTATACCCCTCCACAAAGTGTTAAAAGCAGTTAGAAACCACCTTGAGTGAGAGTGGTGTAGTAAAAATTATACTATAGAAATATAATTCATTAAAATGGATAATCTTTTATTCTAATGAATGCGTAATGAAAATTATCAATATACTCCCTCCCATTACTTGCTTAATGTTTGTTTAGCCCATAATGGCTACAACCGGTATGTGGGACTGGTATAAATTTTCAAATGCCTTAATTTTATCTAAATTTTTTAAATTGCATATGATTTTTTTTTTAATTGAACAGGTGTCTATCTCAATACCTTCCTGAATATGTCTCTCTTTTGCAGAAATCAAATTAGTTTGAATTTAGCTTACTTGGTATAAATATTATGCCCTCACGTCCAGGTTTAGCAGTATCTCATGCTGGGGTAATGTAAATGGCTGTAAATATTTTTCATTTCTTTCAAATGATTTCTATTTTTTTCTACTTTTTAAGTCCAATATTATAAAACTTATTATAACTAATACTTACAATAATAAAAAGCAAATTTATTTCATTATAATAACTGATTGCAAGAAAGCAACAAACTGAAATTAATTAAACAAAATTAATTTTATTTCTCCATTTTTACAATTTTATGACTATATTTTTTTTTATACCAATGTTTTAATACATATTGGAAATAATGCTTATGATAATAAAAAATCAAATTTGAAATATTTATCTAAAATAAATATTCTTCTTAGGACTGGTATGAGATACCACTTGTAACCTTTATATTAGTATATTGCATGGTAGTCATTGTGGCTTAATATCTTTGCAATAATAATAAGAATCACATTGCTTTATTGTTCTAGTCTTTATATGAAGTTGGAATGTCACAACTAGAATTGTCTGAGGAGTCTATGCTCCAGAGTCTGACAGTTTATCACTGCTCTAATCGCTCATGGCATATAACTGGATGTCTTTGTTGCTCAAGATTTCATAAGAACTTAGGGTATCAGAAGTTCCAGAAATAGAATCCATCCCAGGACCTTATTCTTTAGAGTCTGATCTTCTACTACTGCTCTAAACAACACAGCACCAAAAATGAAGACATACAGCACTCAAGGTTCCCAAGTGATCAACCATCCAAATACTAGCTAAGCCTAACATTGCTTAACTTCAATAGGACAAGTGTGATCAATGTTATACGATCATAAGTACAAAATTATTTAAACCATTGTCTTCCATCATTGAGAATATTCTTGCCAAAAAAAAAAAAATCAAAAGTTTTGATATGCAATTTAAAAAATCTTTAATCTCATAATAAACAAAGTATGTTAAAAATAAATTATAATGTGTATATTATATTAGCTATAATGTATTTATTTAATTTATTTTTATTTAAAAGCAATAACAATAAACAACCAATGTTTACACTACACAATGAAATCTCAGTTTACAACTAAAAATAAATAAAGTTTTACTCATTAAGTAAATACAAAAATATATATAAACCCACATCAAAAATAGAAAATATTTTTTCCAGCAATGGTTTATGTGCCATACAAAAAAACCTTACTTCGCAGCCACATAATTTAACATTTTAGTTGTTACATAATTACAAAACAAAAAATTGTTTCAATGAAAGTTGAATCAATAATAAATTACAAACTGTCTATTGTGTTAATTTAAATCCTTTTTTAACGATGAACTGTGATCCAAGCATGATGTCAACTTCAACATCATTTCAAACAATGCAGCAAGTGCACTTGATAAAATGTTTAAAATAGCAACAACAAAATACACAGCCAATGTGCTATGCTTATTAATAAGCATTTAACATATTACATATATAGTAGTTTTAGCTTAATTTTTTGCATTAAAAATATTTTTTAATTATTACCGACTCGCAATTTTATTTTATTTTTCTTTTAAAACAAAAATATTCCCAGTTTATGACACATTTTAAATCTGTGGCAATGAATTACATTTTTTACCACAAAAATTTGTTGCTTATTTTATATGCAATTTTTTTAATTTATACAAGAATTTGGAAACAGCCTGGCCTCGTTTTAAAATAAAAATGTAATTACAAAAAACAAGAAATAAAATGCTTAGAACAATTTATGTATGCATGTACTATTTCATTAGCAAAACAAAAT
This sequence comes from Epiperipatus broadwayi, assembly GCA_028023455.1. Lineage (NCBI taxonomy): Eukaryota > Metazoa > Onychophora > Udeonychophora > Euonychophora > Peripatidae > Epiperipatus > Epiperipatus broadwayi. The sequence continues at coordinate 2,372,879 of JAQFVV010000055.1, read as the reverse complement.
TACTTGTATGTAAAATATTTTTTTCATTCTTATTCACTACCATAGAAACCATATCAAAAGTTCATACAATTTAACTGAATACCTTTTTAAAAAACTCCACCGTATGGTATTTATAATATTCATGGTAAGGAATAACTTGAATAAATTTGAATATGTGTTGAACAACTGTAGCAATAAATATTTGTTATTATGTTTGTGATTTTTATTGTTGATACAGGTTAAATATGAATAACTTCAGTACAAAATATACTAAAAATTAATCTTTTTGTTTTTCATTACATTTTATTGAGCGGAAGTCAAAAAAGTGAATTTGCATCTACTGAACAATTTTGTGATCCTTTTTTTTAGTTATAAAATTCATGTATATTTTTTTCCTACTACTTTAATTTCAAAAAAATTCAAAAGATGTCTCGAATAAGCAGGTCTTCAAAGTTTCTTAAACTCCCTAATGATGGCTGACTATTATATATTTGGAAATCTCAAACTTTGTGAGATTACTTTGAGAAAATATTACAATGATCTAAAAACTTGATTTTTTTGGAAAGTTTATGATTATTTTGTTATAGTAATTGTGTAATAATTATTGGAAATCAAAAATATATATTATTACATATTTATTATTTACAAAAATGTTTTATTTTTAAATATAAATATAAAAGACTATATTTTTCTGTGTAATGTTACCATAGAGATTATGGTCACAAGAAATACAACTGTCTAGAAATGTCTCCACTAAACAATCTGTTATAACATTTAGTGATATCATAAAAGATACAAAAAAAATGTAAATTTTTAAAGCATAAATTGATGGATTTACTCAATATTAAATATAATTCTTTCAGATTTTTAAAACAATTCATCAAACAAAAAAGACTTAATTCATTTTGCAAATTGAATCTGCTCCGCCTGAAAGTTGATGATAAAACATAGCTTTGTTTTAATTAAAATCTAATTTTTTAAATAATTCTGAAAATTAAACGTGATTTTTTAAAAATTTATTTCATTTCTAAACAAAAATATCTATCAAATGATGTCAAATGTATTATATTCTGATAAATAACAATGGTTTAATATTAAAGTAAAAGTTGAAAGCTTAAAGTGAGAACAAAAAAATCTGTCAGAATACAGGAGGGTTAATAAATGGTTTGACTAGTTTCATGGAATAGGGAGTATTCATGACCAGCAGTGAAATGAGCACTGATCAAATAGAGTGGAACAGAAAAAATTAATTCACGTTACTAAAAATGCTAATCCAATGTCATTTAAGTGATATTCTTTTAACAGACATTGCTTTCCTTCCTACAAATTGAATTTATCGAAGATTGCAAAAATAAAACTGGGGCCAGATTTGAAAATACTAAATTTATAATTGAATGACTTTATTGTTCGAGAGTTCATAACAAATTTGAGTGCTGAAAGTGTAGGAACTGGAATCAGTCTGAGAATCTTATGCTCCAATGTCTGAAATGACCACTGCACTATGTCACTCAGAGCAAATAGCTGAATGGCTTCACCGCTCAAGATTTCATAGGGAGTTTGAGTGACTGAATTACCAGAAATGGACTCAAACCCAGAATCTTAGGCTCCAAAGTCTGACATCACCACTGCATTAAACTCTGCAGAGCAAAGTAATGAATGGATTTATTGTTCAGAATTCATAAGAAGCTTGAGAACAGAAAACATCAGAATTGGAGTCCAATCAGAATACTTTATGTTCCAGAGTCCAACATCTAACCACTGCACTAAACCATTCAGAGTTTTGAAAAACTGTCAGTAGTTTTAAAACAGTAAAAGATCTTCCATAATAAAGTGGCATGTTACTAAAACAAAACCCAATGAACGACTTTGGTCGATGGATATTAGTAATGAATAGAATGTAAGCAAAATGATCTACAAATCACAGAGTTAGCAATGGAATGATAATTGATATATATGATTCTACATGCTACCTATATTTGCATTCCTAGTAGGATACCAATAATTTGTGTACAATTTTAAAATGCTAAAAATAAAACTATTGAAACATCCATCACATGGAGGGAGAGTGGGTGAATTAACTGCTATAACAATGTGAACTTTTGACATCACTAATGTATATTTTATGAATGATGAAAGGTACGTTATACATTATAAATTAATGACACTACTGTTTCTGTTTCAGCCACCTGCTGGAGATCCACAAGCAATTTGGCCACAAAACATTTGATACAATCAGAATGGAATTAGGAGGGTTAACTCATTCTCTATGAACTTCAGAACCTCTCTTGACAAATTGTTTGACATAAATGACCTGCTCATTGTAAATATTTCATAATGCAGACACAAATCTTCTGGAATGACCATTGCATAGTGCTTCTGACAAGACAGGCCTCACTGATACTAGCATGCTTCATCAATTCGGGTTCTGGTTATGGGGTCTCACTACCGGAATCTACCATTGCCTAATTCTTAATAAGTCTGCAGCATTTTGCCAAAGTAGGGTTCAATATTGTGCCTAAAAGCAGTCTGTCATTCCCTGATAGCACGTTTATAGGAGAAATAATTATTTGTTTCATAAGAGAGACGGGCAGAGACCAAGTAAGATGAAAGCAATTTAACACAGACTCCTCAAATCAGAAAAAAAGTTCAAACCAATAAACATACAAATGATCCCCATTCTTTATGCTTACACAAGCTGTTTTTCACAGAGGCAAAACTCTCTATACAGTAGTGCCATTCACTGCGAGCCAAAATAATCAGTGGATGCAGTAAGGTTTGTGCATAAAATCCCCATCTAGGTGCAGTGCTCTCAGATCCAAGGCTCCTCATTGATGAAAGCCACAAGCTAGAAACTAATCTGGGGATATTGGATGAGTAAAGCACTAAATAGATTTTGTGCACAAGCCTTCCTGCATCCATTGATGACTCTGGCTTGCGCTGAGTGGCGCTACTGTATGGAAAGTTTTGTTTCATGCTGGGTTTGGGAAAAGACAAGGTGGATTTAGATATAAAGACCATGAAGTTGACAAAGATTATGTTGTGGAAATGGGATGGAGCAGGATAGAGAAGAATATGCGAAAACAAGGTGGAGAATGGAAAGGGAAGTCAAAGTGATTCACGTGTTTCTGTGGGCATAGTTACCGAGAGATTCCAGATTCCCTATAAGGAGAAGTCATAGTGCATACATCACATCACGTCGCCTAAGTGTAAGAAAAAAGTTCTGAAGAAGATCAATCATCAAGCATTGCCCAGAGAGCATAAAAGATTGTGTTCATAATGTTTGTTTATATTGTGACCGAAAAATATTGAATTAATATTATTTTGGACTAATTTTTAGTACAGTACTCTATTTACATTTCACTAAAAATTAATTAATTAAATTAATATGTATCATTTTTCTGATTTCCTTTTTTTTTTTATCTTCGGATCTTAAAAACTAGAAGCTGGGAGAATGCCCCCCCCTTGGCATTGCCTGAATGCGAAAGATATTTATTACTTTTTTTTTTTGACATTTGATGTGCAAAAATACTAAGTTCGATATTATTCAACCGGTAAAAAAAAATGTCAACAGGCAGAGCTTAACCAATTCTAACATTAGAGGTAATTCACAAGAACTTATTTAATTAATGAATACCCCATGAAGACGCTTAACTAAGATAATTAAAATGCGATAGCAGATGCTTGAATGTGTAATGAGATATCAAAAGCTATAATCGAATATCTATCCGTTAATCAATGCATTAAAACTCTGCGCGGTTTGATGCAGAGATAGAGGAGCAAATTCGAAGTTACCTTCGCTAATCGAAAATTCCTGACAACTTCTCAGTAATAAACTGTTCGAAATATTTAAAAAAAAAACAACAACTCCATATACTGAAGAAAAATAATACGTTAATTTAAATAATAATAGAATAAAAAGAGATATAAGCAAAAAAAAACTTCTAAAAAACAGAGAAAGGTACAATCTAAACAGCTATTGTATATACATACGTATGGTAAAGAACACATCCTATAATAGCGGTGAAAGCGTTAGTTACTTATGTTTTGCTTTACAAATATTTTACACATTTACACAAGTTATCATTCCATATACAGTACACACATATAGATACATGCTATATACTACTGTGCAGCATTTTTAACTTTTTGCTTTCTAACATTATAACAAATAATTACAGGTCGCAACGCATTAATATAAATAAGGCTTCTTACCTATAGGTTTAAAAGAACTATTGTTATTTCCCCCTCATAACACTGCTTGCCTCTGGAATATTGGCATCCGAGTGATTAAAATCCTGCGCCTACAATCCAACAGAATTAGCCTTTACATTTCCAACGACATTTTTAAAAGTCAAATTTGATGATTTTAGGTACAATTTCTCCCAAAATTGACGAATTTTTTATATAACGGTAAATATAAATTAATCACTTCTAAACACATTTAATGAGGACTGACTGTAGAAATACAATAAATCCAAATCCACAAAGCGATAACAATAAAAAAAGTAAAAAAAAGAGGAATAATTTTAAGCTCTTCTTTCTTTACTCAGATACAAGATTTTGGTGGAGTAAAAAAATAAAACGCACATTTGGAAAATCGCTTTAACTAAAGGAATATCTGTTAGCTCGTAATGAGAGTTTACAAGGGTGGTCCTCCGCGAAGAAAAACCTGAAAAATGCATTACTGTAATATAATAGTATCACTTTTCTTATTAAATAAGTCCAGACAAGCGCAGCTTCTCGATTTTTCCACCAGATACTAGCCACTGCGTAAAAATAATTCAAAGAGGCTTGTACAAACTATAAAGCATTTAACAACTCCGGTCATTAAAACCATTACAGGGCAAACACATTTCAAGTATTGGGAGAGAAGCTTCACGTTGCATTTCTTGGGAGCTGTTTTCCCCCTCCGAAATAAAATAAACAAATAGAAATCATCTTTCAAATATCAAAATAAACAAAGCTACGCTTTAGAAATTTTACTCCGGTTCGACTCTTAAAAAACTTGATATGAGTGGGTGGGGGAGGGGAAAAGAGATTACTAATCAAAAACTTCTTGATCTGCGGCGTTATTTGGAAACTGTGCAGTTTTTAACCGGCTCTCTTCATTTGCTGAAGATGTGTTAAGGAACAAACTTGCGCAAAAGCAAACCAACGATCTATGAAAACACTGAAAATTAATGGGCACGTGCAAGAAGCTGATAAATCCAACTGATCCGGTCTTGGCGCCAGCAACAATCAACAGACATTCCAACAGTTAGAGCTGATTCTACCTGAGAGTAATAAACTAGGAGATGCATTGGAGAAAGAAAAAAAACTGATCTAAAATAGATAGGTTAAATCAATGTTAAAATTTACAGTCTCTGCACGGCGAAATGTCAGAATTTATAGTTAAGAGCTTAATAAATAATAATCACCTGCTAATAATTAAGCTAATTGAATAATTATGTATAAGATGCACGCGTGTATGTATGTGTATTCATATAAAAATAATATATATACATTTTGAAAAAAACAAATCCAGCACAACGTACAGACAATCTACTTAAAGTTTACATATATAACAATTACGAAAATGCCTATCAATGGAAGAAAAGTGAGGTCACGGTCCACTTGTTGGAACTTTAAAGCAATGGACGGGTCAGTTGAAGTAAATCATAAGCCATGAGATGTTACTTCTTTTTTCCTCAATCCGTAGGTTAGTGGACAACATAATTTAAAATTTTTTCAGTCTTCGCTCCATTGCCATATCTTTTACAAATCTATATGATTATTTCTCTAACTGAATCCATATATACCATCCTAGATCTGCCACTCGACCTTTCCACCATCATTCCCTACAATAACAATGCATATCGGTCTAAATATCTCACTAAGTGGCCAACCATATTATTTCTTCTTTGAAGATGAGGTCCAAAATACTTTTGACTTCTTGGATTAGTATACATGGCCCAAAATCATAAAATAGGGAAGGAGGATAATAGAGGACGCGCTTAAGGGTCAGATGGGACAATCATGATTCATTATCATCATCAGCTGTGATCTCTTACTGTTTGCTTAAATTTATTTCCATATACATACGTAGTTATGAACCTGCCTTTAAGCTATCCTTCCCCTGAATTTAAAAAGATATATGCTATTTATTCACCAGTTATAAATAAACGCAGTTTTGTACGGTTGTGAGAATAGCAAATTCAAGATCTGAAGATTCAAAATTGATCCACCACTCAAAGAAGTTGCTTTCTGCTATGTGTGTGTGTGTGTGTGTGTGTGTGTATTACACATACACACAATAATAATAACTCTATGTATGTGTGTGTATTAACAGATACACGCAATAATTATATTAACTCTTACAAATATTCAAGTATGTGCGTGTATGCTTATTAACAGATACACGCAATAATAATGTAACTATTACAAATATTCAAGTGTGTGTGTGTATGCTAAAAGCATCACAGTAAAGATTAAAGTTGGTCAGAGATAACCAAACTGACCACTTTGTACCTCGTGTCATGGGATGACCAATGGAAATAAACTGTGTTACATCCAGGACGGCGGGAACAAACAAGGTCAGACTTGCTAGGTGAAGTTGAGGGATGGATGCGTTTTCTTGAGTGCACGGACACTACTTTACTTTCAGCTCGTCTCGCGGAGACGTCTACCACCGAACGTACTAAGGTAGACCTAGGGACCATTACAAGTCGTATAGACTTTATTATTATTTATTGTAAGCCTGCGGGCCTGTAAGACTAGAGTTGTATAATAATGTATTAGTCAGTTTATCTTTGTAATAATTGTATTATATATTGATCCTTGTATATGTATTTATATATATAAACCTATTAACTCCACTACCGTGTTCGATGTGTTTTATTATATAATTATTTGTCACTGTTGAGTGCGATAAATCTCACTCCTCGACCATATATATATATCCGACTAGTATATTGCACTCTCAAATCATCACCTTACTTGACCTCCTATGCAACTATTGCACGTCTGTTTTATTTTATCATTAAAAATAGTAAAGCAGTATGTAACTATAAATTCCTATTCACAAATAGCTCATGATGCAGAGGCTGCACCCTCACTCTATACTGTCTATGTTTTGAGAATACAATCCCAGATAAAATTTGTTTTCAATCTGGTTCTGCTCTTAGGTAGTTGACCATAGCCAAACCCAGTCAATCACCAGTAAATGAAAGTTTAGATATTCTTATGGAGAGAGTAAAACGAAGATGGAAAAAAAAAGTCAAACCCAATCAACCATCCAATATTGGTCAGTAAATGGGAATCTAGATATACTTATGGAGTGGGTAAAACAAAAGATGGAATAAATGTTCAACTCATACTGCCCTGCAATTGTATAGCATAGTCAATACTGCTACTGCTTCACAATTCATCTTTCAGATAGGGGAGGTCTGCTTGGGATATCTTAGTCCTGCAGTAGATAGGTCATGAAAAAGATTTTTTTTTACCTATTTATTTAAAAATAAATCAAACAAAAACGTCAATTTTTCAGTTTAAAAGTATATGATTTTTTATTTCAAATTTATTAGAGTAAACTTGAAATCATTGGATAGAATATAAATATTAATGCACTCCCATATTGAACAAACCTTAAATGAAAAACCAATCAGTTTTTCCACTCCATTTTAACAGGTGACACTGTAAGAATGTGCACCATTAACTAACCCAATCACCCTAAGGTTAACAAGAAGCAGGCAGAAAAAAATTTAAATTGCAGACCAAAAGCAGAAAATAGACTATGGAAAGCATTCCTAACTCATTCAAAATCGAACAAATATTTCCATATATCTAATTTTAAAAAATGAATATGAAGTGAACGAATATTATGGATTCAATATACTCTTAAAAGTCCCCCACCCAGTATACAGGTATTTTTTTAAAAATGTACAGGGTAAAAAACAATCTGCAAACAGCATCAGTAAAATCATCTCCTAGAGAGAAACAACAAAGGCATTCTTATATAAATACAATTTACCACTATTTTAGACAATTTTAGCAAGCAAAAACCTTTTATTCTAGAGCTATAATACAATGAACAACATAAAATACATAACTATATAAATAATACCCTATAAAATGTAAACAATAAAAAAATAAAACATAAACATAATAAAACTAAAATAAATATAACCAAACTTATTTTATTAATTTTTTTTACATTTTTATAGTATTATTTATATAGTTATGTATTTTATTTTATGTTGTTCATTATATCATAGCTATGAAGAAGACTGCAGGATAGTTGAAACAAAATTGTGCATGAATATAGATCAATAAAATGTTTTTGCTAAAAAGTGTTCAAAGTAGTGGATAAATTATATTTATATAAGATATTACAGCAATGATGAATTTCCAGGAGTGAAGATTTGAGGTTTTCATCTTTTATTTTACTCTATAGATGAGAGCAGTCAAATACTTATTTGCTGGTCAGAACCATTGTTGAAGTAAACTGCTCTATGGGTAATCCAATCTGCAAAAATTCGAGCTTATCTGGCCCAGATTCAAACACATAGCATAGTAATAATTTACATTCATTCCTTGATGATGATCATCCATCATCCTTTGAAAGCTTCCAGACTACTTTCCCTTGTTCTGCTCTTTCTTAAAACCAATTTCTTCCATCTCTTTTCTCTCCTTCTAATGTGTACTTCATAATTTTCCCACATCTAAACACATGACCAATCTGAATCCCCCTTTTAATTTCTTCAATAAATAATCATTTTTACATTTACTCTTTTGACCTATCAACTATAAGAAATGAAGATGAAATGATTTAGTAACCAAATATCATAACAATTTTATCTTTACCAATCTACTTCATCCAAATTTCAAAACTCTAGATACTTAAATCTTTTTTTGCTAAAAATCCAAGTCTAATGACTGACTAATAAAAATTATTAATATAAGTCCAAGTCTCAATTCCATATAATGAATCAAATACTTCAAATAAAATATGACAATTTAGGAGTAACAAAAAGAGATCAAAATTGAAATATATGGATAAGAGAACAAACAGGTGTTACTGACATTGTTGAAAGAATTAAGACTGGAATTAGGCTGGACATATTGCTAGAAGAGATGAACTGGATTTCAAGAGATTGTAAAAGACCCAGAAAGAGATTATATGTGAGATGGATAGATGAAATAAGAGAATGTGCAGGGGTGTGGAAAAGAGAGGCTAGAGATCAGAGAAGATGGATTAAAATTGGAGAGATCTTCATCCTGCAATGGATTGACAATGATGATGATGAATGTAATTTTAACTACACCACTCTCACATAAGGTAAAGACTAATTTCTATCAGTTTTTAAAACCTTGTTGAGGAGGGTAATCATAAACAAATGACCAAATACATGTGAAAAAAGATGTATACCCCCCCCCCCAGAAGCCCATTTGATGCTAAACCAGCATTCACCAGTTGGGCCACATCACCATCTCTTACATGTATCTTTATTATTGTATAGTATATATAGATAGCCAATTACAATAGTTTAATTAATATGTCAAACTTAATGCCCTCATGCATATTGACACAAACCACTTGATGGAAGTATATTAATAATTTTATTAGTCATTCATTAGACTAGAGATTATCCACTTAATGAAAAATATTTCCATAATATAATTTTCACTACGCTACTCTCATGCATGATAGGGACTGACTTCTATCTGCTTTTAACACCTTGTGGAGGGGTGTAATCGTAAACAAATGATCAAAGACATGGGAAAAGATATGATCCCCAAGATGGACATTTGTGCTCAACCAGTACTTATCAGATGATCCAGATCACAATCTCTTACACATATCTTTATCATTGTTTAGTATAAATAGGTAGCTCGTTACTACACTTTAACTGATAAGTGTCAAACTTACCATGCTTACGACTTTAACATAAACTATCCAAATAAAAGTATATTACTGTTATTAGTCAATCTTTAGACTTGAGTATTATCTACTTAATGAATAATATTTCTATCATGTAATTTGCACTTCACAACTCTCATGCAAGATAGGGATTGTGTTTTAGCTCTCCACAAGGTGTTAAAAGTGAATAGAAACCAGTCTTTACCTTGCATGAGAGGGGTATAGAGAAAATTACACTCCAGAAATATTATTCATTATTGGATGATCTCTAGTCTAATGAATGACTAATAAAAATTATTAATATACTTCTATTTGTGAGGGCAGTTAGTTTGATATATGAATTAAACAGGTGTAATTGGTTATCTATATACATTCAACAATGATAAATATAGATGTAAGAGGTTGTGATGTGGGCAAAGGGAGGAATGCTGGTTCAGCACAAAATGTACATCTTGGAGATCATGCATCTTTTTCATCTTTGGTCACATGTTTTTGATTACACCCTTCCACAAGATGTTAAACGGGAATAGAAACCAGTCCTTACTCTGCATGAGAGGGGTATAGTAAAAATTACACTACAGAAAAAATCAAAATGTGACATTTCTCTTATTTTAGTTTTAATTTCATAAAGTCATAAAAGAACCTTCTGTTTATCAAAGGCCAGTTTCTCATTATATTTTATAATTTCCTTTGCCAGTTCAGTTGCTATCCAAAAACCACACTTCCGTATGTATTCTCTTTGCCTATTTTCGTTGGTTTAATTATAATTATACCTGGGTCTTGTTTTATGCGGTAGATAGGTTCCGCAAAAAACACGCATAAAAGAAATTGTATAAAAATAAACTTAACTTACATTGAAAAATGTGGGATATGTTCCATAATTTTCAAAAATCGCATAAAAGCAAAGCAACAAGGGAAAATTACTTTAAAATTCTCATAAAAAAAATAAGGAAATAAAGTATGACTAATAAAAAATTGATACAAGACCAACTTTTTTACTTTTTTTATTAACTATTTAAGTTTATTCAAAACAATATGTTTTTATGTGTAATTTATTTTACATTTTTTCAAACATATTTTAATCATTATCGCTATTTGACAATATGTGGATACATTTGAGAACTGATAAGAAATCAGATTCGTCACAAGAAGAAATACAATTAGAACCATCTTCAGTCTCGTGCTGTGTTTAATAAGTGCACCAACTGAAAATTTTCATTCATGGCTTCAAGTCGCTCTAAAACCATCATTATCGCAGTGAATTTATGGTGTTTTTTAAAATGTACCGCAAGGCGCTGATTTGTTGCTGCTCATATTGAACCAAAAGGAGCGCTTGACATTTAAAATGAAAATGTATATTTTAGAGTATTTTTCCATATTTTTTTTATATATTATAAATTATTTTGATAAAATCTGCTGAAAATATAATTATTTTAGAAAAATAGTTAAGATTTTAGCAAAAATTCTTTACTTTTACATGAGCATAAATTGAGAAAAAAAATCAACGAAGTACACAGCATTTTCTAATAGGTTACGAACATTCTTTTTAGGTTATCCACTATAGAATATTTTTATAATTATAAATAGAAATTTATTTTTGAAAAAACTTTCATTCACTTTCATAATCTGACAAATTATTAATTTGCTTTTTACAAACTAATCTAATATTAAAAGATGAATATATTTTTACTACTGATTCTGTAATTGAACCAATCAAAAGTTTAAAACTTTAATTCACTCAGCCAATAAAAAAATTTTCAGTCTAAAAGTTAATGGTTTTCTGTCGACAATGTAATCAATGATTAAGCTTTGAGACAATGATTTTACTAATTGTTTATGAAACTCATGATATCCAGACATACAACTATTTAGCTCTCATTGGAATTTAAGAGTTCATTCATAATTTGTGTCTTTAGCAAGAAAATGATTGTCCAATTGATTAGAAAGTTGAAGACTTTCTCGAATCATTTTTGCTGTGAAACAAACAGGTTCCAATTTTGTTTCATTATCTTTTTCTAAATCTTCTACAGTATCTAAATTTATTGCCAAACCTTTTTCCAACAGGCATTTAAAGTACGTAAAATATAATGTGTGTATATAAAGTGGGGAAATACCGATTTTAAGTGAAATATGAACTTCTTTATTGGATAAAAAGATAGTAAGAAGTTAACATGAATCACATAACTTCAAAATCACATTAAAAAAATCCATATAAAATGAGACCCAGGTGTACATTTATTCCCAGTAAAATAAATTTAACCTATCTTTATTTACGGTCTTAGGGTATTGGTTAGATCCTTATCAATAGATTTATTTCAATAAATATGTAAGCAAAAAGAGTAAATTACTTTTCTCCAGGCTATGACTTAAAAGCACTGTAAATGTTGATCAAAGAATCAAGAATAGAATGAATCCAACTATTCTTAGTTGTTCTGATGTTTATAAGCATACCTTTGTCAAAATTGTTGGTAATTCAAAGTGAAATTAATTTATTAACCAGATGGAATATGACACTTAAGTGTTGTTAAACTCAAAATTAATAATACAAGGCTGGAGATAGCATTTCATTTTTAACACTTTGATTGTAATTACCAACAATGTTGGCAAAGATATGCTTATGAACATCAAAGTAATTAAGAATAAGTGGATTCAGTCTATTCTCCATTCATTTGTGCAACATTTGGATTGCTTTTAGGTCATAGCATGTGGAAAGTCATTTACTCCCTTTGCTTACATATACAGTGAGTTATGTTTAATTTAAAAGTCTCATTAAATATAATAGAAAGACAGTATCTTTCCTTTATAGTTCTTCCTAAATACCTTTATCCTAAAAAGGGGAAAGGGAGAAACATTTAATTTTACAAATATCCTTACATTCAACTAAAATATCCTAATAATTATCTTTTCTTCCAACCTATACTTTTCTAGTTTCAGAATATGTTAACAACAACTTTTCCAAAATCAATGAAACAAATATGTCTAATCATTATCATTATTATCATTTTCAACCATCATAATATTACTATTGGATGAAGGTGTCCCTGAATTTAAACATTTATTCAATCTCTAAACCTTACTTTTCCACATCCCATCTCAAAACTTCCTTATTTCACCCATCTATCTCACATATGGTCTTTTTTTTTTGGATTATTTATAGCAGCTTAGGATCTAATTTAAGATTTTAAATGTCTGCACTCTTCCAACAATATGTCCAGTTAAGTTCCATTTCAATTTCTTAATTCTTTCAATGATGCCAATAACCCCTATTTGTTCTCTCACCCACATATTTCAAATTTTGATCTCTTTTTTGTGACTTTTAATATACATCTCTCTATATTTTATTGCTTGGTTTGAAGTATCTGTATTGCTCTGCCAACAATTACCCACACCATTTCTATTACTTCTTGGTATTTAAATCCAAACTGCAATTCAGATAAAATTATGCCTAAACTATTAAAAATTTAGCAGCATGGGGCATTAGAGTGTTATAAAATCAAAAAACATTAGTTGCTTTATAGGAGCTGACTCTTTGTACTTCACTGTTTCCATACTATGGTAGGCTCAAATAGCAATAGATACTCGACATTAGATACAGATTCTAAGTTCTTCACTGATGAAGACCATAAACCAGAAACTGGTCTGCGGATATAAATATGGTAGTACTAAATATAGATTTAATATTCAGGACTAGCAGCAGAGTTGTAAAAAATAGTTTACTTCTTGAAGGTTAATGATTCTACAATTCTTATGTTTACAGCAGATAAGACATTTTCTATAAAAAAATAATTATAAATACTGAAAGAAAGTTTCTACTCACCATGCTCCAAATTATAAATTACTCTGCAAACACCACACAATTCTTTCAATAGCATCTTGCAATTCAAATTCAATTATCCTATATTTTCTAAATTTCTCAAACTTCATCTGATCTACTGTCTTTCCCTATCTTTATTATTGCATACTTCTACCTACATATATTTTTTAGATCTATCCTAACCAGTTTTGTATACTTCTTATACATGTACATCTTCCAATGAAAAGGTAACCAGTTCTCTCACCAAGCTGCCAATAGTGCGGACTCCTAGTTTAGCCATTCACCAACACAAATTTTAAAGGCTAAAATATTTGGATCACAAGTTATGACATGAACTAAGACAGTGTGTCACATATCTTAACCCATGACTGAATAGCACCCCTCCATTAAATTTGAATTTAAATTGGGAAAAACTGCTAATGAAATTTTGAATTAATTCAAAATGTGTACATGCTGCGAATACTTAAGTCGCAAGATCTTTCTCAAATAGTTTGCAAGTTTTCATGATCTATAAAGGTATGAACTTTACTGTCACATTTCTTACTGTAACTTACAATCCAGACATGTTAGTACCTTAAAATTTTGGTGGAGAATAGATGTTGCTATGTAGCACATGTATTCATTTAAAGACAATACTGAAGGCGGCTTGGTGAGAAAACCAATAGCCTTTTCACTAGGAACAGTGTACATTTTTTTTCCAAAATATAATGTCATATGCTCATAATGTATAATCTTTATCATCCATAGCAAAATTTATTACTCCCCCCTCCATGACCATTATAGATTGGTGAAGTCAGACAACTTTCAAGAATCTGGCAAATATGAAAAGCATATATGTAACAAAATTGATTAAACATATGACACACAAGTATGTAAAGAAAAAAAGGAGCTAAATACCTGCATCAATAAAGCATAGAGTAAGTAGCTAGATACCTGGATCAATGAAGCATAGAATATACTCCCCATCCCACAATAAAATGAGAAAAAGAGAGAATTCTTGAAAAATGCATATTAGCACAAATATTATAAATTACAGTTAGTACGTCAGAGACTCTACCCCATTAAACTAATTATTATGTATAAATTATTGTTATGTAATAATTAAACACATACAGTACAATTCCTAACTCAGTAATTTGTAATTTTTAAAAGATATATTTTTCAAGATAACCCTTAAGCTTTGAAAACATGTTGGACTGTTTCCATCATTTATTGGTGAATGTTGGAAGTCCGGAAAATTTTAAACTTTATTTAAACTTTTCAAATACAAATAACTTGTTAGTAAAAACACACAAATAAAAAACACAGGTTAATAATTACAAGTTTTGAGTAATATTATTCTCCATTCTTCTTCGAGTGTTGCTGGCCTGATCAGTGACAGTATTCACATAGGAGTTCAAACTCACACTTTTAGATTCTCGAATATCAAATTTAAGGTAAACACTCTAACTGACTGATCTAGCCTGTCAAAGGCAACAGATAGCGAATGAAAGAACATAAACTAATGATTAAAATAGAAAAAAAAACAGATGTGTCTACAGTAACAAACCAAGTATGTTCTAATGACCATATGTTTAATTGGGAAAATAGAAAAATATTGGGTAGAGAGGAAAAGGTCCAAAGATCATATGTTTAATTGGGAAAATACAAAAATATTGGGTAGAGAGGAAAAGGTCCAAAGAAAAAAAATTCAAGGAAGCTGCTTATCTGACAATGGCAAATAATCCTATAAGTCAACCCAGTGTGGCAATACACAGTGTATGGAAGCCTCTAATTAATCTTGCTCTTAGGAAAAATGTTGAACAATAATAAGAAAAAAAACTAATTAGCCTTGCTCATATAAAGAAAATTGAAGGACTCAGGAGGATTTGAACCAACCCTCATATATAAATATATGAAATTTCTACTATGTGTTGACTTTGACAGGATAGTTCAATTGTTTAGAGCATTTGCCTTAAAATCAATAATCGAGAATCTAGGGGTGTGAGCTTAACTTCTATGTGAATACTGTCACTGTGCATATAGGCCAGCAACACCTCAAGAAGAGTGGAGAATACTACTACTCGAAATGCTGTGTAATTACTAACCTGTGTTGTCTATTTGTGTGTTATTAACTAACAAGTTGTATTTGAAAAATTTAAATAAAGTTTAAAATTTTCTATACATTCAACATTTACTGATAGAAGATGATAAATGATGGAAATAGGCCAACATATTATCACATCTAAAATACCATCATCACACACCTTCACGCCAATACATTTAAGCTTTTCTTATTTAACATTTCTAGTACTTATAATTTAAAAGATTTTATTTTATTTACTTTTTCTCTTTCTTGAATAGAATCATATGCTTCTAATTTAAATATTAAAAATTATCATTTTTAATTTTTAAAATAAAATGTTCAGATATTCATTGTGGCAGTTGCCAGTGGGAAACATTATCACATGGAATACAGATGGCCAATGGTCCTTCTGTTCAGTAGCATTATATGTAGCCTATACTTATCAAATATCGAAAATAAAATTTATTTCTAAGTATACTTCCCCATCTTCCATCATACTTTACTTCAGATATGTAGATGATACATTGTTATGCACAACGGACACTCAAATCATAGATATTCATCATGATTTGGAGCAGGCATCGAGATGTGATCCACCCCAAATCAAAAACAACTTGGCCCATAAATTTGCTAAACTTAAAGACTTCTACATAGGAATGCAAAATTGTGAAATTCAAAATTGATCGCAAAAATAACATAGATGAGTATATTAAGGATCTACAAAATATGGGATATAATAATAAAATTTATAGTATGATCAATAGATTCTCATCACCTGACCACCACTTCTTATGCTTGTGTATAACTGTTGTTAAAACAGGCGAAACTCACAATACGTATTGCCACACACAGCAAGCTAGAGTAATCAATGGATGCCAGAAGGCGTATGCATAAAATCCCCATCCAATGCCTACTCATACAATATCCCCAGACTAGATCTAGGTGCAGTGCTCTCAGATCCAAGGCTCCTCACTGATGAAGGCCACAAGCCAGAAACTAGTCTGGGGATATTGGATGAGTAGGCACTGGATGGGGATTTTATGCACAAGCCTTCTGGCATCCATTGATTACTCTAGGTTGCTGTGTGTGTCAATATGTATTGCGAGTTTTGCCCATTTTATCAATAGATTCTACAACAAAATGAAAAAAACAGCGGCAGTCTAAACCTGAAGATATTAAAAATGGATAAGCTTGCTATATATACCAAAAATTTCTAGCAAATTAAAAAGAATTTGTTGAAAGAAATTTAATATAAGCTTTCATTCTCCCCCATTCAAAAGATAAATTGTCCACTGAATCGGCTCATCAAATAGTTTACAAATTCTCTTGCACTCAAGACTATATGCCTATTATGGTGAATCAAAAGCCAATCTATCTACAAGATTGGCCCAGCACAACTATCTCTGTAATAGAGCTAAAAGAAATTAGGAATATTCCATTTTCATAGAACATGAATAATGCCTGGCCATAAATTTGATTTATCTAAAGCAAAAATTATTTGAATTGAGAGGGAGGATAAAAAAAAAAAAAATTAAAGAGATTTGGACCATAGCCAAAGATCAATTCGTGATAAATAAAAAAGATACCAGCAACCCTATCTCGAAGAAATGAACTCTTAAGATTTCAAATAAAATTTACATAACTATTCAACAAATTAAAATGAATTTGAATATAAGCAAGTATCCTTAAACACCATAAATAATAGTAATGTAATATAGCCATGATTATGATATGCATGGTACTGAAAGCATGCTCAGCATGAGTAAAACCAATTTTTAAAATCATATGTCCACCTTTTCTAATTACATGTGCAAAGAAAAGAGATAAGATATTAAAGGAATTATGTAAAAATCATCATGTGTATGTAAGAAGAGAGGAGAAAAGCTGTTAATTTCCAGAGTCACTGGATGAGGTCCAAGTTTCAAGTTGAAATACTTTATAGTTATGAAGTGACTGTTGCTTTTCTCTGTGCATTGATTCAAGGATCTGTGCTTGAATTAATAAGGATGGTTTGATATATATCTTGGATATATTATCTGTCTAAGATATATCCAAAACACATATCAAATCATGCTTACATTTGGAACATAGTTGGTAAATCAATCCAAACATAGATCTGTGAATCAATGCACAGAGAAAAACTGCAGCCATTTCAAAATTAAACAGTATTTCAATCTGAAATTTGAATCGCAAATGTATAAGATTTACAGATAATATGGCTTTTATCACTGAGAAGGAAAAGGGTCTTCAGAATATGTTGGAATAAATTGGAAAAAGGATGTATGGCATATGGAATGAAGACTAATATTGAAAAGACTAAGTGTTTATGGATAGGGAGAGATGCAAAAAGACTGCAAATTAGAATCCATGATGACATGGTTCAACAGGTGAAGGGATTTAGATATTTGGGTAGTTGGTTGAGTGAGGATGGAAGAAGTGAAGATGAAGTTAAAAGAAGAATAACATGGGAAAAAAAGCATTTATTAAGAGAAAAAAAAATATTTTGTGGATTTTTGAAAGAGAATTAAGGAAAAAAATAGTTAAATGTTATGTGTGGAGTGTACTATTGTATGGTTGTGAAATGTGGATAATGAATAATAAATTTAGTAATAGATTGGAAGCCTTTGAGATGTGATATGGAGAATAGTGGAAAAAATTAGTTGGATGAATAAAATAACAAATAAAGAATTTTTGACAAGAGTAAATGAAGAAAGAAGATTGGTTGAGGAAATTAAAAAATAGAAAGAAAAACTGGATTGAAGATATATTAAAAAAAAAAAAAATAGTTGAATGAAAGACGTTATGGAGAAGATGGTGAGCAGAAATGGAGAAAGGATGGGAAAGATTGACATTGTTGGATAACATAAGAAATGGGAAGTTATGTGGAATTGAAGAAATGGGCAATTTAAGATTGGAAAAATGGATAAATTGGTGATGTGACTAATCTCTGGACCTGTCATGGGATATAATAAAATTTGATATTATTTGTATCTGAGTGTTTCATATACATCTATATTATTTAAATACGTGTATATTTTCTATATAAAACTTAATGTAATTAGAAGAGATTTGAACTCAAGACTTTCAAGCTCCCTACAACTATCCACTCCATTTTATAGAACTGATACTTATGACTACATATGTGAAAAAAACAAGTGATCTTCAATATACGTATTTTGCACTGAACCAGCACTCATCAGTTGGTCTAGATCACCATCTCTCACACATATATACAACCATTGCTCAGTTTATATTAAGAAAGCCAATCTTCAAATTTTAATGGACAAGCTTCAATCTTCTCCACCCTCCAACTTTTCAATTATCCATATTGTTGAAAATCTAAGGATGCAATGCTCAAAGCCCTTGTTGATGTCAATATTACAATCCTAGGCCAAATTTCGACCACGTTCGAATTTGTGTAATAATAAATTAACCATAAATACTTGAAAACCAGGCACTCTTCACAAACCTGGAGCTTAATTGCAAATATAAGAGATTTGAACTCAGGCTTTCAAACACCTTTCAACTACTCACACCATCTCACACAACTGATACACATGACCACACACACACACACACACGTGTGTATCAGTTGTATGAGATGGCGTGAATAGTCGAAAGGTGCTTGAAAGTCTGAGTTCAAATCCCCTATATTTAAAATTAACCATAACTTAAAATCTTTGAAACGTAATTATTTTTTCAATAATCTATCCGTGAAAATTAATAAATCAAATTTTGTACAGTATATTTATTCTTTAAATTGGTTTCGTATCAATAGTAACAAATAATTAAAAAGCGTGGGTTCTAATTATTAGTTGCAACATATATTATCTAGTTGAGTAGTCGTGTCTTAAGGGCAGAATTCTCTCACACACATATCTATAAGAAGTTAATTAACAAAATCTAAATTTTAATTATAAACTGACGTTTTTAATAATAATAAACCTGGCTGTTTCATCTTAAATCACGCTAAAAAAAAATATTGAAATCTCATCTCGCTAGTTAATTACCTTGTAACACAGAGTAAAAGATCTAAATAAAAAATACAATAATACAGAAGGTTTTGTTAATGTTAATAATAAACCTAATTTTACTAAAGATGGTTCCAGATTTTTTTGACGAAGATAATTACATACATTTCTCATTTTTCCTTAAGCAAAAAAGATTCATTTATCTATTCTTTGTTAAAAGTCTGACAAAAACTAATCTTATTAGTAAATCAAAAGAAATCGTAATAACAAAAAACTCTTGACACTCATATTCAAAGTTGAAAACAGCCTTCATTTCAAATTTCTCAACTCTTGAATCATATTGACAACTCATTATACACATGTCACAATCCCTTGAAAAGCATGCATTATTTAAAATATATTACATATATAAAAAGAGATAGGGATACATAATTCGTATTCAAATGTGTACATATATATATATATATGCAGAACACACTAAACGCGTTAGCATCTTAGCACGTTCTTTCCTGATAAAAAGGCAATGCCGGTTGTAAATATGACGTCACAAGAAAGGAAAAACAAACTGCTACGTGGCTTGTTTATAATGTTTGCCTTTACATATACAGTATATAAGATTTGAAATACCAGTCACTCATACCTGGAACCTAATTGTAAATATACGGAATTTAAACTCAGACTTTCAAATCCCTTCACTATCCACACTATCCCATACTACTGATACACATGATCACACACATGCAGAAAAGATAAAAAATCACCACTATGCGTATTTCATGCTAAACCAGCTCTCATCAGTTGGTCCAGTCATCAGCATGGAATTTGGAAATTCTATCATCAGATTTTCAATGGTATGGATGGCTGAAGAGTTGGAGTGGGTTGAAGTCTGTCCATTAAAGTATAAGGATTTGCTATCTTAATATAAACTGAGCACTGATTATATATATATGTATGGAAGATGGTAGTCTGGACCAACTGATGAGTGCTGGTTTAGCACAAAATACATATATTGGTGATTATTTATCTTTTCTGCATGTGCGTGATCATGTGTATCAGTAGTATGAGATAATAAGGATAGTGAAGGGACTTGAAAGTCTGAGTTCAAATCCCCTATATATGCAATATATATATATATAATTTTAACATCATCAAATACTATACTCGTACTATGAAATAAAATAAAAAATCATAATATTAAAAGTTAGTAAAATAATAAACTGATATCTTGGCCTCAGTGTGGCCTTTGAGCATTCTATCATCAGATTTTCAATTGGATGGATGGTTGGAGTGTGAAGTGTATTGAAGCCTGTCCATTAAAATATGGAGATTGGCTATCTTAATATATATCTGAGCACTTATTGCATATATGTGTGGAGATGATAATCTGGACCAACTGATGATTGCTGGTTTAGCATGAAATACATAGTATATTGGTGATTATTTATCTTTTCAACATATATGTGTTCAAGTGTATCAGTGTTATGAGAGTGGAGGGTGGTGGGTCGTGTGAAAGTCTATGCTCATATACCCATATATTAAACTAAAATTCTATCTTGGCCATGGTTTCGCCTATTGCACAAGTAGACCTTAGACGTTCTCAAGTGAAAATCAATTAGGCAAAAGGACATGAATTATAAAATGAATTTCGGGAATGGTTCGTCCGGTATATATAATGTGCTATCCTTTACTGATTTTTATTTGGCAAGGTGTATTTGTATAATAAGCAGAACAATGTTCACAATAAAATTTTTGTTTTAAATTTGCTACATTATTAGTATTTAATGTTATATATTTCCTATTTTACATACATATGTAAATAATGAAGGTTTTGATGAGATTATCCATATACTAGTATGTCTCATTTTACCATACACTAATATGTCTCATTTTACTCTACACTTTAATCACATGAATAAAGACATCGGAAAAAGATGAATGACCCTCTAAGATGTATTTCAATCTTAACCAGAACTCATTGGCCCAGGTACAACTTCTCAAATACCTTCATTATCCATTTACCAATATCAAATTATTTAAAATTTATTGTGAAGAGGATTAGAGATGAAAATTATAAGTACATTAGAACATATTGGGGGATGGGGTGAAATAAAAGTTAAATTTATCGTTTCTTGTAGGTGTGTGCGTGGATAATAAAAGATATATTCATCTCTGATCAAAGTTTGAAGTGTATATCTGGACTAAAAATGATATGAAAATTTCTAGACTAATAAATGATCAGTGGAAATCATCAAAATATTCATCTGCGAAGAGAGGTGTCATAGTTGTGCCTGCAGTAAGTTTGGCAACTTCACACTAAGTGGTAATAATTCTGATAATGATAAATATTGCACAAACGTAATAAAGACTTAGGAAGTTATTGCCTTAAATACTGATAAGTTCTGGTTCAGCATGAAATGTATCTTGGGGTCATGTGATTAAAGTGTAATTGGTAAAATGAAAATTATATATATATGAAAAAAAGGTGGAATAAAATTGAATTAATTACCACATGTAATTGTGCTTGATAATAGATATATTCGTCTTCAATTATAGTTAAAAGTGTATATATGGCCTAAAAATGATAATTTTTACCTTGAAAAATGATTAATAGTAATCATTAATGTATTTATCAGGTGAGGATGTTGTCATAGTTATGTATGCAGAAGATTTGACATCTTACCACTAAATTGTAATAACTTGAAGTCTTTTGTATACTTTTCTAGTTAACAGATCAATTGTGATGTAACAAAATCAGAAATTAATTAAAAAAACTGACAATGCAAACTGAAATCACATCTATAAAGTATTTATTTCTCTTACCTTTAATGAGAAAGAATTTGAACCCAGACTTTCAAGTTCCCTTTATTCACCCCCTCCATCTTATATGACTGATACACATGACCACATACATGTGAAAAAAATAAATGATCTCCAAAATATGTATTTCGTGCTGAACCATATCTTTTTCGAATATGTGGCCATGTGTATCGGTTGTATAAGATGGAAGTGGATGACTAAAGAGAGCTTGAAAGTCTGGGTTCAAATCCCTTCTAATTACATCTAGCTTAAAGTATATATACTATAAATGTTTTCTTACTCTTATAATCCAAAAATAACATCTTTCCCCTTTTTAAAGAGGTGAAGGGGGGGGGGGTAGATAAACAGATATTACAAGATGATGTGATGTCAGTTTGTACTGCCAGTTTTCAAATGTCCTTGCCTACTTATAGCATAGTTTAAACTTTATCTAGAAAACTTGCATCTTATTAAACTTTCAATATTTATAAGAATGTGAAAATAACATTTCATAAGAAATTGTAAAAAAAACTAGTAAAAGACCACATGTGAGATGAATAGATGAAATATAAAAGTTTGCTGATGTAGTGGGGAGGAGAGGCTATGGATCAGAGACACTAGATTTATCTTGGAGAAACCATTCTGCAGTGGATCAATAATGATTGAAAGTGATTATGATGGTGATGAGTATTATGTAATCTCATTTATTACAATTGGGCACTAAAAATAATCTTATGGTAAGTTGCTTGGAGATCATGTAACATTTGAGCACTAGAAATGCCAAACTGAGCTTCACGGATTACAAAGTATTTTATTCTTCTTACACCCTTTATCTCCTTTATGCAATGTTTAATTTTATAAACAAATAAATAAAAATACTCTTTTCTTTAATCACTTTTACAATGCCATATTTTATTTTTAATTTTTTATTTAACCACTGTTACGGTTTCGACTAATCGGCTGCTTTCTTCAGCTGTTGAATTGGTCACTAAAAAAACTAATTGAATGATTTGTTGTATGGAAATTTGTAAGACATTTGACCTCTAGAAGTGACAGATTGGGCCTTAATCCGTGGATTTTGAGTTGCAGAATTGCAATTTTAGTACTGTACCAGACCATGCAGAATGCATCTATCTCTCTATTACTGTGATAAATCATACAGGGCATTCAATTTACAAAAGAGATAATAATCCAAAATGATACTTTCTAAAATAAGGGGTATTGTCTTAAAATGACTTTTCTTTTATTATTAAAATTAAACAGACATAATTTTGAGGCAAATACAAATAAAATATACTGACATGTGAAAATGAGTCTGTGGAATTTTAAAAGGATTCCAAAAGTTATATATCTTCATTTTCAGCAATGTCCTCCTCAAGTTCAATGGGTATGCAACAGCAATGGTCTTTCTTCTGTCTTCTATTAAACCATTATAATAAAAGTTAACTATACAATTTTTTACATTTAAAATCAATGAGAAAAAATATATCAAATACTATATAGGTCTCAGATCAAAAGTTCAATTTATGATTATCAAAAGGTACGAAATGATTAATTCTTCCCAAATAAGATAATTAGAGATATTCAAATATCTGGATTATCATAGATTTGTTTAAAGCCTCCCTATAGGCTTTGCAGCCATAATGGCTCCCGTGAATCCTCAACCTGCATTCTGATGGTAAAAGAACTACTGCGTAAAGATAACCAGTTGGAAAGCACCAACATATAAAGTGTAATGAATCCAGAAAAGAAAAAATTTCTGAAAATTAAGAGGACAAAAAAATAATAGCACCATTAAACACAAAGCCTTCATTTGTGAACTCTATTCAGAAGATCAATAACTTAAAACAAAATATGGATCCTTCCACCTGTATCACTTGGAAAAATTTTGCAAGTTTTTCTTCTAGAACTTTGAAGAAAATAAAAATTGCTAATTGCCTTCATCCATCATAAACATTGGCATGTGCCTATTAAATGAATTTGCTACCGATTATGACAATATCATAGATGACATTTTGCCTATGAATTTAAATTAAATTTCTCTTATTAATCTGGCTAAACAAGGAATAGAATTAAGAACCAAGAAAATAATAAAACCTATAGATACAACAATAAGAAATAGCCCTTTGCTTCCATCTCTATACATCTTGAATGTGGTTGTACTTTTCAGAGAGGAGCTAAGTTCTTCTTTCAACAATTTTGGAGTAATCTTTACAATTAAAATATTCAGGAAAGCATCTTATCAAAAAAGAAGCAGAGATGTGTCTACAAAAACATTTTCTGAAATTTGAAATTTATAAATGACAGCATTATTTCATGGACCATATAGTGAATAGCTAATTGCATCCTCTGTAAACCTCCTAATGTGACTCTTTATTAGATAGCAACTAAGTTTTCTATCATCATTTTTGGATGAATCTATACAGTACTTAAAAAGATATCATTTCTGTGGATCTTCTGAAATATGTAAGACTTTCTAAAATTTGGAATTTGAAATATTATCATTTCTTCAGCAGATACTGCAGACCATACCATAAGATTCTTTCAAATTCTCTTTCCATGCCAAAAATAAATATATCTTTGCTTTGCACTATGATAAATGGCAGCCGAATAAAAATCACACTTTCTCTTACTGAAATTCATAGAATAATTGCTCACATTTTGGTGCCATTTTCCTTGTCACTATCATTTAACTTTTCAATAAAACAAGATGGCAAGTTTTAAGACTCAATGTTTAATCCCATTCCTACATCAAAGCAATCCCTTAGACAGATATTTGAACAATACTGCATATTAGTCTGGGAAACCCATTGTGAAAAGATTTTTTCATGTAATTTAAAGTTCTTCATTTTAATGGTGTTTTGCTGGTTCAAAAGATGCATGCAATATATGCAATGTTTTGAATGTGACATATAAAGACTTCAGTTTATTAATCAATAAGAGTACCAAACTCCATGCAGTAATGCCACCAAGTGCAAGCCTTCATAATCAATGGATGCATGAAGGTTTGTGCATAAAATCACTATCTAGTATGCACAAATCTTCCTGTGTCCATTGATAATGAAGGCTTTGCACTTGGTGGCACTATTGCATGAAGTTTGGGACTCTTATTAACAGCATGTGTAAGCATATGAAATGGTGATCATGTGATGTTTCGATGGTTTTACTAATTAACATTTTAAAAAACTGAAATCTTTTATCATGCCGTGACTAAAGAAAATCCTTAGCAACTTTTAGCTTGGATGGTTAACAACTTAAGGATGTAAACTAGTTTAAATATATTTGTAGTTTAATAAGTAGAAAGGTGTGGGTTTTGAAGTATCACACAGGTTCAAACATCTTGCTGCTGCTTTAGATTATTTCATCACAGTAAAATCCCTAGTGCAACTAAATTACCCATACAGGCAGCTGTTAATTTGCTTGATTTATTGTATGCCATCAACACAATATAAAGGGATTAGAAAAGTTTCACTTAAGAATGCTCCGTAATGTTTTAAAAATGCAATGGCAAAATCACAAATCCAATCAATATGTTCAACTTGCTGGACACAACACTATCGGATCCAATATTGTAAATTCGTACTTTTGTTGGATTGGACATGTAAGAAGAATGAACAACATAAGATTTCCTAAGGATATTTTACTGTGAACTTGAGCATAGATTTTGTAGGGAAGTATATCCTGTCCACATTTTAAGAATTATCTCAAAAACATTCTAATGAAGTCCAATGCCGATTATTTCCGTTGGGAAAAATAAGGCAGAGAATAGAATTCAGCGGAAAAATACAATTACGATAAGTTAGTGAAGTATTTCGGAAAGAGGAGTTTTCTGCTAAAGAAATTAGAAGACAATATCACCCAAATATCAAGAAAAAAGAAAAAGGATCAAGCATGTTCTACATGTGGATGTATTTGATAACAGATTGGTTTGTATAGTTATCACAAGACTCATTTCTAGATGGTTTTTTCCTAATCTCTATCTCCACTTCTTCCTCTTTCGAGGGGGGGGGGGTAGTCATTGCAAAAGTCTTGATTTCAATCCATTACTTCCTTTTTTGTGTGGATTTTTTGGAATTAGAATGGTCATAATTATTTACAAGTGGATGTTTGTTATTATTATGTCTAAAGGATAATCACACATCTTCTTTGGATGAAATACACATGATAGTGATTATTAATTGAGTCGTTACTTAAACAAATACTATTATCACAATTAGAGAGCATGAATAGTTGCTTTTATTTAGCTAATAAAGTGAATAATTAAATGGTGTTTCTATTAGGAGACTACATAACATTCACATACAGCTTTACCATGATCTATGGAACCTTGGAGTCTGTGACAAGACCATTGGACTGAAACACACAGAACATTTTATTTGGGTGATGAAATTATTGGCTCACTAGCACAGTTTGCATATACATGAAGGATGAAAATACTTTAAGAATCAAATAATATATATGAGAATTGCGAATTCAACAGCATAACTGTCTGCTATAAAATATAATATATGCCCAGCACAATAATGATCTTTTTACTGATCAACAGATAGCTGGTTGAAGTTTAACAGCCATTTTGGAATTTAGATTCAAAACGCAGAGACTCAAATTAAAATGAGTTTCAGAAAAAAAAAAAATTAATCTGTGATAACAGATCTTCCAAGAAAATAAATTCTTTTGTATTATTTTTTTAAAAAAAAACAAATTTCACTTCGTAATTGAAAGATGGAATTTAAAATAAAAAAAGGAAATATAAACAAATAATATAAAAAATAAATATATTTAGAAAAGAAAAAAAAAGCAAACAATAATATAAACCAAAAAAAAATAAGGAATTAAATTTCAAAATTTAATAAGTGATAAAAACTTTACAATACCCATAAAGAAATCAAATCATTTTAATGTTCAAATCTCACTTGACGTTCCGAGCAACTAACCTTATGAGTGATTTTAAAATAAATCCCGGAATGTCTACATAATTGTTTTTTCCCCCACGATTTTTATAAAAACATAAAATATGTTAAGTATTATTAAAAAATTTGTTATTAATTAACTTTTTTTTTTTTAAAAAATTATATATACATATTTTCAAAAGAATATATATTTCTAGAAATTTAACAATTTAAGCAAATTATAAAACATTATTAAGCTTGTATTTCAGTTATTACATAGTAGAGATTTCTGCCCATCCCTCGTATATGTATTAAATGGATTATGTCCTGTACATGAGGGGCCAGATTGACTTTAGGTCAACATGGGTATGACGAGAATCTCGGCCTCAGGGTGGCCTTTGAGCCTTCCATCATCAGATTTTCAATTGGATGGAGGGTTGAAGAGTTGGAATGTGGAGGGGATTGAAGCCTGTCCATTAAAGTATGAAGATTGGCTATCTTAATATATATATCTCAGCCCTTATTGCATATAGAGATGATAATCTGGACCAACTGAAGATTGTTGGTTTAGCATGAAATATGTATATTGGTGATTATTTATCTTTTCGACATATATGTGTTCAAGGGTATCAGTGTTATGAGATAGAATGGAGAGTGGTGGGTCATGTAAAAGTCTGTGCTCATATACTCTATATAAAACATTATTTAACTTAATGTTTGTGATGATCGTGTTTTAGTAATAATTACATGTTAGACTATTTCCATCGTGTATTATTAATTGCTAAACATCTTAAAAAAAATTCAACATCATTTAAACTTTTCGCTTACATAACTGTTAGTAATTAACACATAGATTAGTATATACCACAATGTTTCGAATATTATTTGCTTCTTCATGTATTGCTGGCTTAAACAATGGCAGTACTAGTGTGGAAATTGAACCTGGACTTTCAGATTTGTGATTATTGAATTTAAGATGACATTCTAACCAACTAGACTAGCATTCATGACTCTAAGAATCCAAGGTTCAATATTCATGGTAGTATTGTCAGAGTCCAGGCTAGCAACATCTGAAAAAATGTATTATATAATAATGTTTGCTATTACTAACAGTTGAATATATTTGAAAAGTTTAAATAAAGTTTAAATTTTTCTAAAGATATTTAACACTTAATAATGCATATTGGCTCTATTACTTGGGAGTTCATAAGCAGTTCCAGTGCCAGCACCATGAGCATCAGAACCAATCCTGGAACCTGCCGATTCCAAGTCGGATACTGTATCAACCATGCTAAACTGTGCAGTGTTTAATATTAGATAATAGAAATAATCCAACATATAATTATTAATATTTAACTGGATAAAAAAAATTACATTGTCAGTTGTTGCTAAATTTGAGTGATGTTTGAGCACAAAAGTGAATATATGAATTTTAAAATATATATATATTAATGGCTTTATTGCTCAGGAGCTGATAATAAGTCTGAGCACTGGATCATCGACCCACCGTGCCAATTCACATAGGGTATAACTCAATTGATAATGACTTAAGGAGATCCTTAAAGTTAATTTTATAGTCCTAACTTTAAAATGATAGAATAAATTACATTAACTGAATGAAAAGAAATGACAAATTGATAACTAAATGTTGAAACTTGATTCTGATTGGCCAATATATCTTTTAGCATGAATTTACACCATCCATACATATATATATATAATTTTCATTTAACCACACACACTTTAATCACATGAATAAAAACATCTGGAAAAGGCAAAGGACTCCCAAGACGCATTTCAATTTGAAGCAGCATTCATTAGTTGGCTCAGATCACAAACATCTCATATATCTTCATTATCTTTATTCAATCTTTATCAATATCAAAGTATTATTATTTATTATGAAGGTGCCAAAATTAATTCAGGCATAATTATGACACTCTTCCACCCAGATAAGTTTCTTAATGGTTATTATTAATCATTTTGAGAGCTAGAAATTATAACATCGTTTTTAGATCAAACATACACTTTAATAATTAATTTGACTCCATTTCACTTTTTCCCTGTGTAGTAATGAACGTTTAACTTTCATTGTACTGTGTATATTCTAATTGCATTAATAAAATCATCTGGAAAAGTCAAATGGTCCCAAGATGTATTCCATGCTGAAATCAGTACTCAACAGTTGGCCCATGTCACAATCTCTGTTATATCATATGGCTGTGTTTAATAATAATAGGAATAATCACCTTTAATTAAAGTTTGAAGTACAACTCCGGACTAAAAGTGATATAATACTTTTTTGCTCTAGATAATCAGTTGTGTGTGCCCAAAATTTGGCACGATCACAATGAATTATAATTATATATTTTTACTTCAACGGCAAATTTTTTGATAACAGTTAGTTATGTAAAACAACAAAAAATTGTAATTAAATTTTATATTTATTTATTTAAAGTATATGACTTTTAAAATTAAAATTTATATTTATTTATTTAAAGTATATTACTTTTAAAATTCTAAATTGCAAATATAATAAAATTTTATGACCATCTGTTAAAGTTATATTTTCCTATAAATGTATTTTTTTTCTTTTTGGTGACGGGGGGGGGGGGACTTTTGCTGGAATAAGATAGATTAACTTTTTGGTAATAAGTTCACATGTAATACAATAGTTATTCGACCGTATAATTTAAACTCTAAATTGATAAAAAATCAAGTCAGATGACCTAATTTTAATAAAGCTCGTATTTACAAATGTTATATATAGAGTAAGTTAAAAACAAACTCTATATATAACAATTTAAACTCTCTTTAAAGCCAACTTTTTTAAATTCTAGTAATTTTTTTTTTCTTGTGTGGGTGAGTAAATGATTATATAGAAATAATTCCGTTAAACTAGCTCCCAATCTTGTGGTCTCTTCAGAATAAATTACAAGATCCCTCTTTAAATGCAACTGTTAAGAACTATTTAAGGAATATTTTATTTATATGCACACATTTAAAAATAACAAACATAGATCAGTAAATAAATTAACATTAATAAGCTTAAAACGTAATTAAAAAGAAATTAAGTTTAAATAAATATCTGTGAATTAATAAACATAAACAACATGACTGCCAGTTAAGCGTTGTTAGCCGAGAGGTCATCGCACCAGCCCTGCAAGCAAGTAGTTGGTTGCAGACGGGTGTGGGTTCGCGTCCCGGCCGATGCTATGACATTTGGAAAAAAAACAACATGACTGCCATATTGGTATGATAATATTCTGACAAAATTATGGAAAACTTTAATTTTTCATAATCGCAACAATTAGGGATTATTAAATTAACACGTTATTTTTTCCCCATGTGTCACAGTATCGGCAGGAAAGCGAACCCGCTAACCCGGGACAACTGCTTGTAAGGCAGCTGTGCTGACCTCTCGACCACCAATGCTTGACAATTTATTTAACCTTGCATATGGAAATAATGATGATAATGACATTATTATTATTATTATACATAAAAAAATACATTTAAATAAAATGTCCATAAAATAATGACCGTAATCAATATGACAATCATAATAGTAAATAAAATAAAGTCATACATCATGTGCTTGTAATTGTAAACTAAAATAAAGAGCATGCTAATATCTCTAATAAGCTCTAAATGCCACAAGAGAAATCATTTAAAATTCTACCTAGAAATTATCCCCATCTCCAGACCGGTTTCAAGCTATTGGCTTTCTTCAGTGAGGCTCCAGGATATTTCAGAGACTAAATCCAAAATATTAACTCAAAGACAGCACTTATCTGATAGTTAACTTTTAAGTAAAAAATCTGAAATTTTCAGAAATCCAGCTATCTAACTTAAATAGCTATATGGGGCTGAGAAATCTTCAGCCATACCATATATTAATAGCTTTAGCAATATAACATCACTTAAGACTTAAAAGCAAAACTATAATAGTAAATAAAATAAAGTAATACTTCATATGACTTAACTTGATAAGCTTGTAATTGTAAATTAAAATAAAGAGTGTGCTAATAGCTCCAACAAGCTTTATCAATAAATGTTGCAAGAGAAAGCATTTAAAATCTATATCTAGAAATTATCCCCATTCCCAGACCGGTTTCAGCTATTAGCTTTCCTCAGTGAAGTGAAAAAATATTTCAGACATTAGATCCAAAATATCAACTCAAAGCCAACTCTTCATTTTTTTTTATCAGTTTTATTTTTTTTTAAATGATTTTATTTACCTTAATACTTTTTTTTATTTGGTTCAAATCTTGTAATCTATTTTCAACATATCTTTATTGAAGTTTTTCTTACATTAGAGATCAATGACGATATAATATTTCAGAGTTGTTGTCAGTTATCCAGTCAAGTCAATTCTGATCATTGAACTTACGAACTCTTGTGTAATAAATTATTGTTGTGACCCATGTGATTTAGTGCGGTGGTAAAGTGATGACCTTTGGTGCTCAAGCACTGAACTGCAGCTTTGGCTACCACTTCCAGTGCTTGTATTTCTTCCGATCTCCCAAGCAATGAACCATCGCCATTTTATTTAATCTTGCATGTGGCTAAATATTATTAACAGGTCCTGAATAAAGTTGTTACTAACAGATTGAATATATTTTTATTTGAAGAAAAGTTAGCCTTTAGAAAAAAAAAGATAGGAAAATAAGACTAATACTAGGAATAATTGAAGATATATAGAAAGCATGAATGAATAAGAGTGACATAATACTTTTCATATATCTTTGAATATTCAAAAACTGCAAAAAATATTATTTTAAAATTATATTTGTAAATTACAAAAAAAAAGCCTGTCATACAATGGAAAAGATAACTATAAGATAAATATTTAAATAGCCAATATTTTCAGTTCTTTCATTCTTGCCAAATTTATTAAATAATATTAAAGGTCAAAAATGGCAGTTTTGATAAAATGCATCTTAACCGTTTCAATTATTTATCAATTATCATCATCATCATTTCCAACTATTATCGATTCACTATAGAATGAACGTCACTCCAAGTTTAATTCAGTTTCTTCAACTTCTAGCCTTTCTTTTCATCCATCCATCTCACATGGGATCCAGTTTAAGACAATCTATTATCATCTCTTTTAGCCAACCCAGCTTCATATTGATCTTTTAATTCTTTCAGTAGATGTCAGTAATATCTGTTTGTTTTCTTAATCTTATATTTCATTTTTGATCTCTTCCTGTTACTCTTAACATACATCTGTTGATACTTCATTAAGTGGTCTAAAATCTTTTTATTGCTTTTGTGTTAAGTGTCCAAGTTTCAGATCCATAAATAAGAATTTGTAAAACACATTTGTCAAAAAAAAAAAAATCGTTTTCAAAGCCACAAATATATTTCCATTCAATATTAAGTTACTTACCAAAAGCACTCCATCCAAGTTTAATTCTATGATTAATTTTGCCCAATATGTTTCCATTTGTATTAATAATCTGATCAAGATCTTTGTAATTGTTATCTTCTAATTCTGAAGGCTAAACTTTTAGTAGTATCATTAAAAATATCTTTATCATTAGACTCTATTTATTATTTTAGTGTAAAATAATTTCAGCATTAATGGCAAAAATAAATTCTTTTACTCGTAGACTATAATCAGAAGTGATGTACCCTATAGTTTCCTGTAGTTTAGCATACTGATAGAGTGATGGACTCTGGATCTAAAAGCTTCTGAATGTCAGGTTTCATTCATTACTTCAGGTTTTCAAACATCACGGACATGTAATTTTTTTTTTTTGCTTGACGTGGTTTAATGTAGTAGCAGAGTAGCAAGTTTGAGAATTAAAGATTTTGGAAATGTCAAAGCTCAAGCTCTTATTACTGCTGTTTGAATGTCACATGACAAGCCATGCAAACAAACGTGATTATTATTAACTAGCAGTATGCTTATGAAATTATTTTATCAGAACAATATTAAACTTCAAGTATATATAAATATAAAATTTAAAGACCAAAAAACTGATCAAATATAGATAGACAATTCTATTTTATAGTTATCAGCTGCATTTTAACTCTCAAAAGTATGGTGCTAAATGTACAAATTTTCTACAGCAATGCAGTTCTTTCTGCACCAGTGTTTAATTTAATAAAGAATCTCCAATGGTCAATTGGTCAGGAGTTCATAAGAAGTTCGAGGAGCACCAGAAATATCAGAGCTGAGCCACAAATGGAGGAACTTATGCTCCAGACTACGCTAAACCATAAAGTCAATGTCTAATGTCAATATAACTCAAAACATATATAAAATATTACCTAAAATAATATGTAAAAAATCCAAGTCAGATGTCACATGACCTATACTAAACTTAATATATTTATAAGGACTTCAATACGAACTTTCAAGCTATCTATATTTATCCAATCCATCTTATACAACTGATATACATGACCACATAATGTGAAAAAGATAAATGGTCTCCAATATATGTATTTTGTGCCAAACCAGCATTCATCAGTTGGTCCAGATCACCATCTCCCACACATATATACAATCAGTGCTCAGTTTATATTGAAATAGCACATCTTTAAACTTTAATGGACAGACTTCAGTCTTCTCTGCTCTCCAACTTTTCAACCATCCATATTGTTGAAAATCAGAGAATGAAATTCTCAAAGCCTTTGTTGATACCAATATTATTGTCATACCCATATTGATCTTAAATCAATCTGACCTCTCACACATAGAACATTAATAGGTCCATTTAATTATACAGAAGAGGGAAGGGTAGAACACAGGATAAATTTATAATATTTAAATACATGTATATTTTTTATACTAAATTTAATGTAATTATAAAGGACTTGAACACAGACTTTCAAGCTCCCTACATCTATCAAACCCACATTATATAACTGACACACATGATCACATATATGTGAAAAATATAAATAATGATCAATATATGTATTTCATGCTGAACCAGCACTCATCAGTTGGTCCAGATCACCATCTCCCACACATATATAGAATCAGTGCTCAGTTAATATTAAGATAGCAAATCTTTAAACTTTAATGGACAAGCTTCAAGCTTCTCCACTCTCCAACTTTTCAGCCATCGATATCATTGAAAATCCGGGAATCGTGTGTATCAGTTGTATAAGATAGATTGGGTACATGAAGGAAGCTTGAAAGTTCGAGTTCAAATCTTTTTTAATTACCTAAAATATAAATATAACAATAAATACAAATATTAAGTGGTTAATATAGGAGATTAATTTAGGAATTTCGCTGTGTTAATTTCCTTCTTTCGTCTTTTTTTTTTTTAACTATAGTAATTTCATTCTTAAAGTTAGATAAATTTATTTGACGATTTTCTTACATGAGTTCGAGTACAGAGAATTTAAGCAGACAGTTGTGAATAATTTATTTGGAGAGAGGGAGGGAAATGACAATTTAAAGGCTAAATATAAAATGCAATTATAAATCCTAATGCTAAGCTATATTGATTCGATAGAAATTTTAATATGAAAAAAAAATCAAAGACTTAGATAAAAGCTTGATTCTAAATATATACACGTATAAAACTGTTGCCATGACTACTGAAAATATTCTGTTTGTCCATACATCAATAACTAGTTGTATTTCACATACATACAAGTGCATATCGATTGCTTAATTCTGTATATAATAATCCTAAACTTAAATCCATGGTCCAGATTTTCACGGAACCGACTATCAAATGTAAGCATCTTTATGAATTCAAGAGGGTCATTTTTGATTCACATATGATTGTAAGGAAAAATTAAAGAATGAAAATGATACGAGAAGAAAAATTAAAAAAACCAGATACATCGTTAATTCTAATATTTTAAATCAAAAATTTAGTAGCATGCATCTGAGCATGCTTTGGAATTTTATTTACTAAACAACATTTTTTTTTTTATCATATCGGTAGCAGATTGCTATGAATCGAATGTCTGCATAGAAAAAGCACTCGTTATTCATACTTTTTTTATAATTACTCTAACATACTGATGTATATGAGTTTTATTAAGTACAGATTATACATGCAGATTAATTTATTTTTAGATTTGAAAAATTACGAAATTATTATTGCTATTATTAAATGAAGAGTTAATCACTCCGGGTGTCATGTGGCATTCGAGCGCCGAAAGTGACAGATGGAGCGATCCTGGAATCTTTAGCTCTTGAGTACTTTGAAAGTGACAGATGGAGCGATCCTGCAATCTTTAGCTCTTGAGTATTTCTGTGCTAAATTGCAAAGACTATTGAATGAGTTGTTTTATTTTAATTTCTTTTATGATTTTATTAGCTTTGTGTCTTTAAATTTATGTTAATCTAAGTATAGGGGATTTGAACTCAATTTTCAAGCATCCTTCAACTATCCTCACTATCCCATACAACTGATACACATGACCCTACATGTAGAAAAGATAAATAATCACCAATATTTGTATTTCGTGCTAAACCAGCACTCATCTCATACACACATATATAATCAGTGCTCAGTTTATATTAAAATAGCAAATCTTCATAATTTATTGGATAGGCTTCAATCTACTCCAACCTCCAACTTTTCAGCCATCCAAAATCTGATGATGAAAACCCAAATCCCATGCTGATGCCAATATTATTGCCATGCCCATATTGACCTGAAGTCACTCTGACCTCTCATGTATAGGACTTTATCCATTTAAATACATAGAAGAGGAATAGGAAGCATACAAGCTTGAAAAGTAAATATTTGAAAACCAGGTACTCTTCACAAACCTGGAACTTAATTGTAAGTATAGGGGATTTGAACTCAGATTTTCAAGCACCCTTCAACTATCCACCCTATCTCGTACAACTGATACACATGACCACAGACATGTAGAAAAAATAAATAATCACCAATATACACATTTCGTGCTAACCAGCACTCATCAGTTGGTCCAGATTATCATCTCCCACACATATATATAATCAGTGCTCAGTTTATATTAAGATAGCAAATCTTCATATGTTAATGGATAAGTTTCAATCTACTCCAACCTCCAACTTTTCAGCCATCCATATCATTGAAAATCTAATATGTATTTTTATTGATATATCTCATAAGAATACTATTCCCTTTCGATACAAAAAAGTTATTTTAGGCAACACAGAAAGTTAATATTGAAATTTAATAAGAAAAGAGAGATACATAGTTCCCCCAAATTTTTGAAAAACTTAATTACTTTAAAAAAATAATAATAATAATCTTAACATTCCAACCATTTCATTATAGTTATTGAAAGCCTAAAAATCATAACGTTAAATCTGTCTCACTTTGATTTTAAATATATTCTAACAAATAAAAAATCAAATTCCTCCAAAATGCTTGCAAAACTTAATTTTATTCTTGAATCAATTCAGTCTCATCTAAAACTGCTCAGATTATAGTAAGTTCGAGTGCCATAAATGCCAGTACTAGAAATGATATAATGACGTTACTCCCCAGAGACTGCCACTCTTACTACTGCACTAAATCCCACAGAGCAAAAATAATCGAATGGCTTTACTGCTCAGGAGATCAAAATAAATTCTTAGTGCTGGAAGTGCCAGTATTAGAAGTAATACAAGGATCTTACTCCCTAGAGTCTGACACTCTTACTACTGCACTAAACCACATAGGGCTAAAATAACCAAATGGCTTTATTTCCCGAGAGTTCATAAAGTTTAAATCGCTAGAAGTGCCAGCACTGAAATTAATCGGAGGACCTGACAATCCAAAATCTGATACTCTACCACAGGACTGAAACCACACAGGGCTATTTAATTACAGGAATGTAGATTTTAATATTGTGATCCTTACCCTTGAGGATGATTATAATTAAATAGTTGAAACATTGAGATAATTGTGTATTTCTATAAGCTGGTTCAGAAATAAAATCAGATTTCGCTAAGAATGGAAGTTTATTTAAATATACTATAACATAAAAAGAGAAAATATTTATGAGGAAAATCTACTTCCCACTTAGCATAAACATGAGCGATCAATACGAGCCACATGGTAGCATTTCATAAATTCCTATTAAGGATTACCTTTTCCATATCTCCAGACTAGTTTCTAGCTTACAGCCTTCATCAGTGAAGAGTTTGAATATGGATCTAGAGCACTTGGATTTTAAAATCTAATGCACTTTTCTTCAGCTGATTGTTTATTCCTTTTTTATTATCAAACTGCCAGTTCAAAATGCAAAAAAAAATTATTATTTTGAAATTTAGATCAGAAACTGGTCTGAGGATGAGGATTTAACTATGATCTAGTAATCACTAATTACTCAAGCTTAATATGGATGTCAATTGAGAATTGATAAGAAGTTCAAGTACCAGAAAAGACAGAACTGGATCACAATTCAGAAACTGCTTAGCACCATATGAAACTATGCAGAGCATCAAATATTGGTAAGCTAAAAAAAGCAAATCATGTGCTATAATCTCATGATTTATAGTGAGTGTGTGCATAAGTATATATATTTGGGTATATAAGATACAATGTATGTTCATATATATGCATCATTATTCATCACTTTCAACCAACACTGATCCACTATGGGATGCAAGTCTCTCCAAGTTCAACTGACCTTCACCGATCTCTAGTCTCTCTTCTATACACCAACCCAGCACATTTATTTCATCCATTCATCTTACATGTGGTTACTTTCTAAGTCTTTTGCAATCTTTCAGAATTCGGTTTAAGATTTCAACCGTCTACCTATTATCATCTCTTCCAGCACTATGACCAGCCCAACTCCCACTTTAGTCGTTTAATTCCTTCAATGATATTAGTTTCACCTATTTGTTCTCTCACCTTCGATCTGTTCTTGTTACTTCTAATATACATATCTCCATACTTCGTTGAGTGATCTGAGGTCTTTGTATTGCTCTTCTGTTAAGTGTCTAAGTCTCAGATTCGCATATATATATATATATTACGCATATATAAAAAGTGAGTTTTCGAATTTAAAAACAGAGAACAAATTGAACAGCTCAAAAAGTGAGTTCTGCCACCATGACAGTTCAGTAAATGTGAATATTTTTAAGTAAATTATAAAGTAAACAAGAAAAGTGCCGCTTTCCCAGTTGCCAAAGTTCTGCCTCAGCAGAAAAAAGATGACAGAACGAAATTAAAATGTTTTATCAGCTCCAGAGCATTCTACTATTTCAGAATAGACAGTTAAACATATAAATTACGGAGAGAATCTTTAGCCTTTGTGAATTCACCAATAACAAACAAGCAGAATGAGCGGTAAGAACTCTCAGAAAAAAAAAAAAGAAACCAAATGTTTACATAAGAGAAATCAGAGAAGCTAGATTGGGTTAATTTATATAAATTACATATGTTTTTTTTTTTAAGCAAAAATGGCTTTAAATTTATTTATTTTAAAAAAAAAGATAGCATATATATATTTTCGCTCATACATCGTAACCTTTTTTTAAAAATTTTTTTAAAGAATAGAAAAAAAATATATGCGTGTTATCTACATCTTTTTAAAAAAATAAATCCTTTTTTTTTTCCGAAAAAAATCTGGTGCGTATTATATGCTCGAAAATACGGTATTTTTGCATTTTATTAATGTTACAATTCATTATTTAACCTCAGGGGGAATTTTTAATTAAAAATAAAAAAATAAAAATCCAGAATGACGATGATCAACAGTATTGGTTGCTTGGACAAAGTACCTTTGAATGTTTAACCTGCCTGTGCAAAAAATTTAATTTGCATGTATAGAATGTCTTAGAACAGGAGTGGGCAATTTTTTGCTCGGGGTGGGGGGACGGGACGCAGAGGCTGGTGAAGGGCTGCATCAGGAACTACTTTGTGGAAACGAAGGTTAACGGAGGGCCACACCTTTTTTTCATGACACAATATACACTGCTTTATTCTCTGCATTACCAAATAAATATTTATTTGTCCATTCTTCATTAAACAATGACCTTCATCACCGATTTTACATTTTTTCGAAGGGTTCATGGTTTCGCTAAAGTTGGAAATGTATATATTTGCTAATGCAAAGACAAAAATTAAATTAACCAGATCAACTGGAAAAGCAGTGTACAACATTGTATCTACACTGCACTTGTGTATTGATGTGGCCATCCTAGTGGAAAATATGAGACGAATCTTCGGTCGCGCATGGGAAGGAAATCTCATTTCATGGTACATTTTTCTGAATATCTTGGCAGACCACATAAAAACTCTTAGTGGGCCGCATGTGGCCCTTGGGCCTCTATTTGTCCACCCCTGTCTTAGAAGACTAAGCAAGCTTCCAAAATGTTTCAACAATGTGACGCGACTTTCGCTCACCACATGAACCCAGAGTTTGCTTTAATCTTGATCTCATAACTTTGGGTATAATAATCGATAGCAAATACAGTCCTTATGGGTGACAATTTTCTCTTACTTGATAAAATAATAAGAATGTTATCGGCACAACACTCATCCAATGCAATAGAGTGCAGTTACGTGATGGATTTTGAACTCGAGGTCTTTTGTTGCAGCTCTGCTTCAGCACTTCTCATACTCTTATGAACTCTGGAGCAATAAACCGTTTAGTAATTTTTTTTTTATTAGCACAAAAAAAGCAAATGCCTACACAGTTGAAAGTGATAGGTTTAAAAGTCTCTGGATCAAAGCTCAATTTCTGCTATTTCCAGTGCCTGAATATCATATGACCCCCCCTCCGTCCTTTTATTACTAGAAAGAATGCCTTGCAGAGTCAAGAGTGATGGTTGCAAACATTAAAGATCTCTCAATCCAAGGCTTACTTTCTAGATAATTGAGATCTATATCAGGGTTGTAACGTTCTCACTCATGACCATTTATTAGAGTATCATCTCTATTATAAAAAATAAACTAAATGGCTTTATTTCTTCATGTATTTGCCTGCCAGGCCTGCATTCTGGGATTCAAATATGGGTGATGTTTTGACATTTGTTTCATCTCATAAACAGGCTTAGAATTTTCCCTTTTGATAGTTATCATATACAACTAAGGTATCCATCTCACAATTGCCAGTAATTAAGGGAGCCATACTTATTCTATGGCCACCGAACATAATATGGTGCTGTCATTAATATCAGTTGGCAAAAAAAATCATGGAGTCACATTTCTCCTATAGACATGAACACAATATAATTTGATGTTATCGTCAATATCAGTTAAAGGCGTGATCACATTCCTGTGGTTGAATATAATATGTTGTCATTAGTACCATAAGATTAGCTTCTTGCATTATAAACTTCAAAATTAGATTTAGCATGAAGAGCTCTATCATAAAATATGAAAATATATAAGAGAAATGGTAAAAATCAGGTTTGATGACTCCGAATTAATCATTGTTACCATAAACACTAGTTTTCCTGAGTTCTGTCTTATCCGTCACAAAATAACTGTAACATTTTTGTAAATATATATTAAAATATTTCTATTATTTAGTTAAACTTGTTTGATATTTTGGCACTTTCCTGCTGGTTAATAGTGATGATGATGGTATAGTTGTGATAATATGTTGGACTATTTCCATCATCGACCATTAAATGTTATTTCAACTTTTCAAATACAAATATCCGATAGCAACAACATACAAATAGATAACGCAGATTGCATGTTTTATAGTCTTATTCTCCGCTCTTCCTCGGTGTTGCTTACCTGACCATGACAATACTAATGTAGGAGTCAAACTCATACTTTTAGATCGTGAATATCAAAATTTTAAGAGAATGCTCTAACAATTGAGCTAGTAGGTTGCCTTAAAATTCAATATTCAAGAATCTAAACATACCAGCTTAACTCTTGTGCTAGTATTGTCACTGGTTGGTCCAACAACATCTGAAAAAGAGCGAAAAATAATACCACTTTAAACATTGTGCAGTTTTCTAACCTGGGTTGTCTATTTGGGTGTTGTTGTTTGTATTTGAAAAGTTTAAATAAAGTTTAAAATTTTCTAGACATTCAACATTTAATGGCCCAATGATGGAAATAGTCCAACATATCACAGCTTAGATTCGACTGTTAGAAATAACACCCAAGTTAGTACCGTATTTCAAATGTTAATATTCTCATCATTCCTTCAGGCTAACCTGATTAGCAAGAACGAAATGAGAAGTGTGCAGATAATCATTAGATTCATTTATTACTGAATTTAAGATGATGTTCTAACTATTTAGTAGCTCAGATCATCTATATAAAAGCATTTTTGTCTATTTAAATTAAATACTGACCAAGCATTCCAATAGGCAAATAATACTAACATCTATTTCTAGTGGGGTATATATGCTGTTTATTAAATAAAATGTTGAATTAATACATGAAGCAAAAATATTTTCTTGTTTCAAATCATTTTTATAAACTATATCTTACATAACCCACTTTTATATCTTGCAAATTCAGAAGTGATATCAACTAATATCAAAACGTATTACTTTTAAAACTTCTTTGGTTTTAAATATTTACATTTCTAATTCAGAGTGCTGTCAAAGATGATGTCTACAGGTTGTGGTTTATGAAATATTTGTAAAACATATAATATTAATATAATGTATGTTCTTTATTACTTTTCACAATGCTTTTTTACAACCCACTATTGACAGTTTTGATTGCCCCAGCAATCTTCTTCAGAACTATCACAAACACAACACAAATACATAAATAGAATATACATGAACATATAATTTTATA
This sequence comes from Epiperipatus broadwayi, assembly GCA_028023455.1. Taxonomy (NCBI): domain Eukaryota; kingdom Metazoa; phylum Onychophora; class Udeonychophora; order Euonychophora; family Peripatidae; genus Epiperipatus; species Epiperipatus broadwayi. Next base: position 2,330,768 of record JAQFVV010000055.1, on the reverse strand, counting down.
AAATTCTTCAGAACAATGACAAACACAATACAAATACATGAGTAGAAATATACATGAACATATAATTTTATTTCTATTCATGTATTTGTATTGTGTTTGTTATAGTTCTGAAGAAGATTGCTGGGGAAATCGTAGTAACTGTCAATAATGGGTTATAAAACAGTATTGTAAAAAGTAATAGATGATATTAACATGATATGGATTTGGTAATGCAATAAGAAAGATAAAGTTTGTAAAACATAATATATATATTTTACTCAATCAAAAACATTTGTAGCAATATTTGAAATTAGTTGGTTTTCCACCAAAGTTTAGCTGTATTATACAACATGCGATATACACAAAATATGTGACAATATTCATGTTTTATAATGATATATACAAAAATATTAGCACTAAAAGATATACAAGAGAATAAAAGTTTCAAAAGTATAAAACAACTTGCTACTAAATAATGTTTTGATAACAAGAAAAAAATGGAACAAAGAACTAGAGAGCAATGAAGAACAAGAAAATGAAGCAGCCATATGATTACCGCATCTGAATTGCAAAGAATTTTAAATAAAGAGGCAAGATATGCAAATTAAACCTACAAAAAAAAAATCTTCAGGAAAAGAAGAAATTATTACCTTAAAAAAACAAATGAAGAAATAAAAATGTTGGCAAAACATCAAATGTCTAAGTAATAAGTCGGATGATTGGAAGAATACAGTAGTGATACTGATGGAGTGATACTGATGGATACAAAAAAAAGTGAATAAAAATATATTAGAAATTATAGATCTATCAGTTTTCTACTGGTTCAATACGAGATGTCAGCTATAGCAAACTTTGTACTCAGTCCAACAAAAAATTGGATATAAAATTGGTCTTAGTACAGTGGATCATATCCAAATATGCATTACTGGAGATAATTTATTTTTATTTTATCTTTATTTATAGGGTTTCAAAATAATGTGTGGAAATTATTTAATACATTCACATCACACATGGGAAACAGAAATGGAATAACTCCATGTGTGTGTTTAATTAAAAAACACTCATATTTATCTAAGTTAGAGACAAATTCTAGTTTAATAAATGATTAGTGGGCAATCATTACAGTATTTATCTGGGGGGGGGGGGTCAAAGTTGTGGATGTAGTAAACTGAAAAGAGCAATGAGTATGAGCTGACATTTTACTTTTGGACCATCAACACATAGATATAGAAAAATCAGGAAAATTATCATATCCCAAAGAACGCTTATCAAAATGTAATAACAATAACTAGATTATGGAAGTAATTTAAAAGTAAAATAAAATAATGTGAAAATTAAAATTGGTTAAAAGCAAAATAAATAAATGCACACAGAGAGCGTACCAATAGCTCAAGCAAACTCTTAATTAATAAGTGCGGTATGAGAAAATATTTAAAATCTCTACCCAGAACACTCTCATCTCCAGATCAACTGTTTTTGAACTTATGGCTCACGTTAGTGGAGAGCTAGAATATTCTCATACCGCACTTATTAAGAGCTTGTTTGAGCTATTGGTACACTCTCTGTGTGCATTTTTGTAACTACAAGCTTATTAAAAGTAACGTCACGTTATATATGACTTGCTTTTTTAATTATTATCAAAATAAAATGGAATAAAATATAATTATTATACAACGATCAGGTTAAGATGTATGTTGATTATATATACATGTGTGTATAAAATGTATTAATTATATGATTATATATTTGAATATTGAAGCTCTGATGATGACTGCAGGACAGTCAAAACTGTAAGAGTAAAGTTTTGGTGTAAAAATAGTATTGTTGAAGTGTATAAGAAAGTTGAAAATGGTATATGGAAAATAATTAGGTTACGTAGTAACACCAGGGCAATTACTATTTATAAAGTGTATGTGATAGAATTCCATTTCTCAAAAACTTTTTAAAGTAGTTTTACGAATCATTATTTTGCAAATTAAAATGGGAAGCTGAAGAAATAAAAATACATGGACTTTACTTAAGTCATCTAGTTTCTTCAGATGTGACTATCGTTTTTGCAACTAATGCTTCAGAGTGTTACAAATTGGAGTCCTCAGATGAAAGTAAGAAAATGGTGAGTAAAGATAAATCCAAAAAACCTGAAATAATATTCAATGGAGTTTCACAGACAAGAATTAAACGAACTGAATGATTACAAATCCCTCGATCTGATTATTAATACTAATAGAAGCACAATGAATAAACTTAATCAGAGAACTAAATTTTTGGTAGTAGCTTAATGTTAAAAGAGATATGCCCATATGTAGAAAGCCAAATTTATAACAGATGTATTTGACAATTTTTTTATATATGAATTTGAGAATTGGACATTTAACAGAGAAGTAATAGAGACTTCAGACAATGAAGACCATTTCTTTTTTCCTCTACCTCCTCATAAATTTTTAGGTTTCCCAACTGCCTCTCATATAATGCAATGATAACTGCTATTCAAAATCAGCTTATTGTTTCAGTAGAAAGCACCATCAATGCGTTATTCAGAGTATACCTTTCAATATTTGCTAAGGCATCACAAACCAACATTTTAATATTTCCTAAAATGAATTATTTCTTAACCATTATTAAATTTTTCATTAAAAAAAAAATACTTCCTTATCACCAAACTAATCTGGAATTAAAAAGCAGTAGCTTTACGCATAAAAAATATGTAAATACATATTTAATACACGGAACTCTCATTATGCGGCATTAATACAAGGATCTTTAATTAAGTGTGCATTTCTACATTTTATCTTCAGAGAGCCAATAATGAAATCACTAAACTAATTAGCTTCTTGCCAAGTTGACAGCTAAGTTTGAGTTAACTCGAGATGTCACTTTTAATAGTATATTTTCCTTATTTTTAATGTTAAAATTACGATTTTGCACCTTTTTTAAAGGTTAAAAAAAGTTTCGTAAGATGCTGCCCTCTCTTGAATTATTTTACAAGTAAAAAATCAATAAAAGTGTCATTAAAGGTCTAACAAAAGAAGTAGGTGGTCTCTTCTTGAATCTTATTGTCTGTTACATTTCAACAACAAAGAAAATAGTTGTCAATAACTGAAGAGTTATGATTTCTTTTTATTTCATTTCGAAAATGATAAACAAATGTTTTAGACCATTTTAAAAGTATTTTTTGACAAATTTTAAATTATTTTGATAAAATATGCTAAAAATAAAATTATTTTAGAAAAATAGTTAAAACTTTAGCAAAAACCCCGCAACGTAAAATTGACAAAAAAATCACTGACGTCACAACAATGTCAGCAACACTTTTTGGTTGGTGAAATGTTCATTTTAAATTTGCCGCTATTGAATATTTTTATAATTATAAAGAAAAATTTATTTTTGGAAAAACTTTCATTCACTTTCCTAACTTTACAAATTATTAATATACTTTTTACAAACGAAACTAAAGTGAATATAATACTAAAAGGTGAATATATTTTGACACTTGAGTTTGTGAGTTGACCAATTAGAAGTTTAGAGTTTTACCTCACTCGGCCAATAAAATTAATCAGCAGTGAATAAGTTAATAGTATAATTCCTGTTAATCCTACTGGCATTCCCCCACCCCATTAACAATAATTTTATCAAAACCTTAATAATTCTCATAAGTAAGCACACTACTCTCTCACAAAATCTATTTCTAAATAAAATTAACCATTGACATATATATAAAATTGAAAATAATAATAAAATATCAAATAGTCAATTTTTCCTGTTATGCAATAATAAATACATTATAAAAAAAGTTCAGATATTGGCACCTGGAATCCAAATACCTGGACTTCTTAATAAAAATAAATGCCAAAGCCCTTCCTACTAATTATATTCTTTTCTATAAGTAATACTTCACAAATATAGAGATCCATTATGTGCCCTCTGTCATAGAAATGAAGAAACATTAGAACACTTTCTTATGGATTGTTCTTCACTTTTTCTTGTCATACTCTTATCTCTAACATGACTCATTCAAACTCACTAAAAACCAATAACTTCATAAAAAATAAACAAGGTGGTCTTTTCCCCAATATACATTTCATTCTTTTCACACTCTGGTTCTCAAGATGCTATCTAAGCTTTAATCCCATATCTCACAATACTAAATCACTCTAAAAAAAATTAAATAACCAGAGATCAAACCCATGTGCCAGATGGTATTTTTGCAGCTACATGGAATCTGATCTCATTAATAACAACCCAGTGACTTGGCTATTGAATATACTAATTAATATGCTTTAGATATATATTGATTACTGCTCAATTACTTGAACATCTATCTATCTAATTACTTTTCTACTTGAAATCTCTTTTGTTTCAATAAGATTTGTAAACAATTTCCATGTGGTGAAAGTGGTATTTTCATCCCTGAAAAACTCATTGAGCTGGATATACTTCTTAAAAAAATGACAATAAGTAGATATTTTAAAGTATTAAAATAGAATCCCAAGAGACTGTAAAAGACCTAGATAGATACCATGTATGAGATGGACAGAAAAGATAAAGAAGTTTGATAAAGGACTAAACAAACTATGGATCAGAGAAACTGAATTATATTTGGAAAATAAAAGACCTAGATAGAGACCATGTATGAGATAGGAAAAAAAATAAAGAAGTAGCTATGGATCAGAGAAACTTAATTAATCATGGAGAGTTTTTCATTCAGCTGCAGATCACTGAGTGTAAAGTTGAACGATGATATGCGTAGATACACACATGCAATTAATAAGTAAAAGGCACGCTTGATTTCAAACATCAATGCATGAATATCTGAATTAATCAATGATCAATATATATATATACTTTATAAGACTATTCTATTTTTAAAAAAAAAATCAGTTTCAGTAACCTTTTCATCCTAAATACTTTTCAGTCTCCAAAAGTTCTCAGATGTCATCGAACTCAGGACTAGATGTCTCCACCAAGAATGAATTATTATATCCTAATATATTTATTAGCTAAGTTTTCTCTCTCCTTGCACCTGCTTCTGATGAAAGAAACTGGAGCATGCTCAGTAATTCCCCATTCATCGGTATCGGTCTAATACATTACGAATGAAATACTGATTTTACTAACACGTTTTAATAAACATTTACCAAATTAAAAAATCGTAATTAAAAATAAGCGCAGCAATTTATAAATTTCTACAACAATTCAAATGATTTTAACACTATTTCACCATAAATTAAAACCGCCATTAGTTTTTTGTTTCCCCCCTCCCCACTAAATTAAATATATACTCTGTTTGGAAGCTGGTTAGTAATAATCTAGTCGATCACTATAATCAAATGGTAACAATTGATCATCATCATTATCGGTTGAATGCCATACCACCCTTATAATTATTCTAGTATCTCAATTTTAAAACTCCGTTATAAGGGGTTACGCATCATTAGGGTTATCGATTGTTAAAAATTCTCTCCTGTCTTATTTATCTGTAGCTAGAATTTAATTCTTAACTTCATCTATTAATCCATATTATTGCCAGTACGGGAAAAGCATCCACGACTATTAGATAACGGTGAGCCTTTTCTTCCAATGGTAACAATACTTTCTATTATCTGTCAGTCACAATTAAGATTACATTTAATGTATATATGAAGCAATGACATCAACGCACAAAATAAGAAATGGTGATCATGTGATATTTATTGGCTCAAAACCAATCCTGCCTAATAGGATAGTGGTGGCTATGGTTATTAAAGAACCAAACACACGAAAATGTATAGGTACTGAACTGAGTTCAGACATATGCGACTATATAAGCTAATGAGCTTGAATTGAAAATATTATAGTGTTTTCAGTTTAAGACTCGTAGTTTTGTAGTTAAGTAGAAATAAAAGGTGGCTACTACAGGGTTGCATTAGATTCTAAGATCTAGGTACAGTGCTCTGAGATCCAAGGCTCCTCACTGATGAAGATCACAAGCCCGAAACTATTCTGGAGATATTGGATGAGTAGGCACTCGATGGGGATTTATGCACAAACCTTCTGGCATCCATTGATTTCTCTGGCTTGCATTGAGTGACAATACATATGGAGAATTTTGCTTATTTTCATAACAGTTATAAGCAAGCATAAGAAATGGTGATCATGTGATGTTTATTGGCATAAAATATATGGGGAGTTAATAAGTTAATTGAAGATTACCATAATCTTGCATGTTATATTGACTGTCACTTTCAAAACACATCTACTTCCATTACATCCCTCTGAACAGTTAAAATCTAAGACATATATATTCAAATATTTTGGTTTACTTATCAGTGACAGCTATCTTTCTAAAGATGGTATTAAAAAACTTAAATTCACAAATTGTATTTTTCTCTAATTTATTATAGTACATATAGACCTAGAAAGAGACCACAAATGAGATGGATGGAATAATGAAGTGTGCTGGGATAATATGGAGAAGAGACTAAAGATCAGAGAAGATGATGAAACATGGAAAGACCTTCACCCTGCGGTGGATCAATAATGGTTTAAAATGAAGGTGTTGGCTCCTATAAAATATTTTTAATTCAACTGCCAAATAAATTTTAACCACAGCAAATCTAGACCACACCTTTAAAAAACTGAAATCTTCACTGTTCTAAGTAACTAGAAATATTAACTGTCTTGTATAGTGATTAGAATTACCTGATAATTACCTTTAAGTATTGCTAAGTGCCATGGGTTAGAACACCAGCTAATTGCTTTTAAGTATTACTAAGAATCCACTATCTGGAGGTATTACTATGAGGGAAGGCAATGGTTAGCAGAAGGCCCACCACTAAGTATTACTGAGAGCTTTGTGGTATAGTGGTTAGAATACCTACCCATTTCCTGAACGTTATCATTAAAACCTGGGTAGAGTAGTTATAATATTTATCTGACATGCTTGATTCTAGTCATACTTCTGAATTTTCTTTCAGATAGCTGTCCATATAGACAACCAGTCATATAATGTTGGCCCACAAATGAGTGTATTAAGGTCATATTAGCTAAACAATAATCAATATATAAAAAATGCTCAACTTCTCTTTTACATTTACAGCTAACAAGCCTGGTGAGCACTGAGCTTCATTATTGGAGACATGTTACAGAGACTCACCACACAATGAGATATATAAATGTGTACACAGAGAATGAATAAATATGTCATCATCAAAATATATCTACTAATCTGATACAGGAAGTACATAATGCCACTTAATTGCTGGAATACAAAGATGACATATTACAACAGCGTACTTCAGTAATAACATTTAAAAAATAGACTCTTAAGCTGCCAAATAATAACCAATTTGTTGGTCACTCAGGATGATAGTTAATGCTTGAATGAACCTCAGAAGTGACAGGTCTGACCTTATCACTGACCTAAGTAGTAGTGCTGTGTAATTTGGTGTAAAGGTAGAAGGGCAGATTCTAGAGCCCAAGGTTCATCAACCCCACCAAGTTCTGAAGCCTCAGGTGCTCAAACATTTTACAAGCTCATAAGCAATAAAGGTATTCCAATTATTTTGTCCTGCATAGTTTACCGCAGTTAAAGAGTAATGGACCTCAAACTCAAGGTCCATGGGTCATAGCACAGTTCTGTCATTTCTGGTGCCTGAATTTCTTACGAATTCACAAACAATAAGACATTTTATTATTTACCCCTGCATAACTTGATACCATAGTAGGATGGCAAACTCAGAAGTTAAGATCCATGAATTGCAGCCCAGCTCTATCACATCCAGTTTTCAAAATTTCCAAATTCCCTAGCAATAAAATCATTGATTATTGTTATCTAAATTTCACAGCATGATTGTAGAGACAAATAGTGGTAATTATTAATATGCACACAGAGATTTATTACATTTTCCAAACAACAGCATAAAGCAAATCATTTAGGCATAAAATGGAATATGTTCCATTTTTGCTTTGATAGTGGATCAAGAATCTGACCACAATCCTGATATCCATATAAATGAAGAAGTCAAGATTACAGTTTAGAATATAAAAAAAAACAATAAACAAGGATGATGATGATGATGATGATAATAATAATAATAATAATAATAATAATAATAATAATAATAATAATAATAATAATAATAATAATAATAATAATAATAATAATAATAATAATAATAATAATAATAATAATAATAAAAGTGAGGCATTAGAGTTTTTTAAAAAAACACTTTCATCACTAGTTGGATAAGAAAGAGTAATTCATACTAGAATAAGATTCCCAAAGAATACTGATTTAAAAAAAGCAAAATGAGTAAGAATGAATTAAAAATAATAAATTCCGAAAATAAATTAACAGGGTAGGAGGAGCTGTGTATTAGCAAAAAGATAATCACAGATGCAAAACTCTCCATACAGTAGTGCTACTCAGTACAAGCCAGAGTAATCAATGGATCTGCCTTATGGATTTCATTAATGAGGAGCCTTGGATCTGACAGCACTGCACCTAGATCTTAGGATCTAATGCAACCCTCCAGCAGCCATGATTATTTTGTTGGGGGTGAGAGATAATACAATAAGGTCTGTTACAGAGAAGATAATTGGTTAAAACAGGCAAAACTCTCTATACATATTGCCACTCAGTGTAAACTAGAGTAATCAAGGGATACCAGAAGGTTTGTGCCTAAAATCCCCATCTAGTGCCTATTCATCCAATATCCCCAGACTAGTTTCTGGCTTGTGGCCTTTGTCAGTGAGGAGCCTTGGATCTGGGAGCACTGCACCTTGAGAGCATTGCACCTTGGGAGCACTGCACCTAGACCTTAGGATCTAATGCAACCTCCCGCAATCACCTTTTATCTCTACTTAACTACAAAACTATGAGACTTAAAATTGAAAACACTATAATATTTTCAATCCAAGCTCATCAGCTTATATAGTCATACAGGTCTGAACTCAGTTCAGTATCTATATATTTTGGTGTCTTTGGTTCTTTAATAACCATAGCCACCATTATCCTATTAGGCAGGATTGGTTTTAAGCCAATAAACATCACATGATCACCATTTCTTATGCTTGAATCTTAACTGTTATTAAAACAGGCAAAACTCTCTATATGTATTACCACTCAGTGTAAGCCAGGGTAATCAATGGATGCCAGAAGGCTTGTGCATAAAATCCCTATCTAGTGCCTGCTCATCCAGTATCCCCAGACTAATTTCTGGCTTGTGACCTTCATCAGTGAGGAGGTTTGGATCTGAGAGCACCGCACCTAGATCTTAGGATCTAATGCAACCCTCCAGCAGCCACCTTTTATCTCTACTTAACTACAAAACTATGAGACAAATTGGAAAACACTATATTTTCAATCCAAGCTCATCAGCTTATCTAGTCATATAAGCCTGAACTCAGTTCAGTACCTATACATTTTGATCCAAGACTCTTCATTGATGAAGGCCACAAGCCAGAACCTAGTCTGGGTATATTGGATGAGTAGGCACTAGATGGGGATTTTATGCACAAGCCTTCTGGAATCCATTGATTCCTCTGGCTTGCACTGAGTGGCAATATGTATGGAGAGTTTTGCCTGTTTTAATAACAGTTAAGAGCAAGCGTAAGAAATGGTGATCATGTGATGTTTATTAACATAATTGGTTGTAGAAGTTCATTCATTATACAATGTGGTTGTTGCAGAACTCATGGAAACATGCATTTCAATTCATCTACTCCAAGCCCACAGTCTAGGGACAATCTAGAGCAGGGTTTGGGCAAACTGTAGACTTTGAGCCACAGGGGCTTTTTGGTCCCCGTCTTGTGCTCTTTTTATCATGAGCAACACATTTTTTATTTCCTCTTGAAATTTGTAAATAAACATTTTGATGACTCTAGCTGTGAGAGAATGCACTTTACAATGTTGCTTCTTGAATTCATCCTTATTGCGGAATATTAATTATTGTATAAAATGAATGTTTAAATAATAGAAATTTGTGAATAAATCAAACTATCAAAGTAATTTTTTTGTTTTTGTTTCCTTTATTTTTAAGAGAATTTATATTTTCGTTAAGATGTACACAGATTCTATTACATTCTATTACTAAAATAAATGTTCAAATATATCCTCAACCATTCAGAAATTCATAGTTTTCATGAAACTATTTTTCACCTCTTACTTTGTAGCTCTAAAGGGGAAGGGGAATGATATTTAAACAAGCTGGATCTTCTTATTAAAAAGTTTACTGAATTCTGGCCTAGAGCATAACTATTTATGTAGAAGAGATAATAATAAAAAATATAAAGTCTTATAAACTTGTAGTAATCGAGTATTACTAAAAAGGTAAAAGTTAAAATTTTTAAAATTATATTTATTGACATAAGAAAATTGTACAGATGAATAATAAAAACACTTTGTTAATGTTGGCTCATCCATTGCTGACGTTGGTCTGGTAGATGTATGCCAGAGCCTGCACTAGCAGGTTGATATATGAGTAAATATGTACTATTTTGTTGGTATTGCCCACCCCTTTTGAGGCTGACCCAATAATGCTAACTTATCAGCTGGGATACATGAAGTGTGAAATCAATGCCTCTCTAGTAGAATCCGACATGTTGCAACATACAGACTACTTCTTCCACAATACCCTACAATGTGGATATATCAGGTCCAATATTCATGTAGAGTCTGTGGGCCATACTAGTAGGCTCCATGTATTATTAAACAAAAATCTAGAGGATAGTATCTTGTCCTTGTTTTGAAGAGCTTTGAGCCTATCACAAAATATAGCATTGAGGTCCGGTGTTGGTTGTGTGAACTTTGTCCTCCTTGTGTACCAAACAGCGTATGTCAGGAAGATAGATAACCTGATAATTGTAAAGTCTCCAGAGAAGAGACAACCCCTGATGTCCAGGATTTTATCCACTGCTATAATGCAGTGTTGAGAGATGACACTTCGAATACTGTTATAGCCTGGACATATATTTAACAGATGATTAAAGGTCTCCTCTCCTCTAGAACAGGCATGACAAATTGGGTCTATTTTATTTAGAAACCGCTTGTAGTATAAGAATGTATTAGTTGGCATGGAGCCCATATTCACCTTGATCAGATAATCCAAAAGTTTGGGCTCCAGTAGCAGATATTTAAATATTGTGGTGATTTTATGATTGCTGCACCCTAGGTGAGCATAAATAACTGTATTTTCAGGATTCAGCAGGCGATGTGCCTGCCAGATGTTGATTTTATCATTAAACTCTGTTGTTGAGTGCCCGATGTATAGAGATAGTTGTTTAATAATGGTGTCAAGCCATGTGTGTTTACTGGGGGGAGGTCTCTATAATATCTGATAGAGGGTATTTTTTCCCAGGTTTACTAAAAGTGAATGCCCTTTTTGGAAATTGATTGTCTGTATTGAATGGAGACCCATACCATTCTGTCTCCTGTGAAACTGAAGTCTGCAGATGCTAATTGCAGTGGTATGACCTCTCCATAAGAGCTGACCACAGAGCCTCTGAATTTGTAAACTGAATAATTTGGTAACTGTAATTATTGGCAGGTAGAACTTTATGCTCGCCATAATTTTCATATTAATCAGAGCAATCTTCCCTTGTATGGACAGGTATGTCATTGACAGCGACTGAACCACCTTAGTAGCATTGCTTATGATGGATTTTTGTAAGCAGACAGACATAGTAGTCTGTGACTTGAAGATAGGAAACCCCAGAAAACATTGAGTTTCCGCTAAAAAAATGGATAGTATTTTCCTACCAGTGTTGATGCACCAGGATGATGACTTGTGAGGATTGATGGATAATTTATAATCTTTAGTATAATTGGTAATTATGGAATGAAGTGTCTTCAGATGCATTAAGCATGCTTTCAGCAGACCACTGCAGGAATCATAGTGCAGTATTGGTTTAGCAGTTGAAAATTATGCCTATATATTTATATAAATGAGGCTTAATATGTAAATGTGAAATTTAAATGTTCATTTTTCAACAATGAAATGCATGAATCCTTTCTACTGATTTCATTTGGATTCTTTACAATTAAACTTCCTCATCTCTTTCAGCATAAATCATCCTCACATTAACGAAACTGAAAATATGACCTGTAGTGAGCTCGAGGAAAATCCAATTTATATTCCTTATTCTGTTTCGCTCCATTGCATAAGTACATATGTTGAATGATCCTCATACATCTATTTGTCCAAGATTCACAGGAATATAGAGAACTACAAGATGGGGCACTGCAAAGGATCCAAATGCAATCAACAGAAAGGATTCGTACGTTCCATTGTCGAAAAAATGGGACATTTCAATTCTGCATTTATATTAAACCTGTTACATATTAAATTATGTCCATACATAGATATAATTTTCAACTTTACCTTTTCAATAAAGCTTGTTAGAGCTATTGCATGCTCTTTAATGTTTTAAGACAAGACAATGTATGAAGAAAAAAAATGACAATATTTAAAAATGATCCATTAAGAAAAATTATATATTTGGAATTCTGTAAAATGTAAATTATAACTATGAATCAGCAAGGGGAAGCTATATAAGAAAATAAAAGTTTCAAAAATATAAAATAACATCTTGGTATTAAAAGAAAAGTATTTTAACAATAAAAACAAAGACTGAGCCATTACTAAAAAGATGCACCATATAATAAATTGTGTGGAAGAATACTACAAGAAGTTATACAGTAATAAAGAACTAATAAATATGGTAAGCATTACAATTATTATCTCTTCTGAATTGCCAAGTATTTTAAATGAAGAAGCGAGACATGTAACTAAATTAATGAAAAAGAGAACATTTCCAGAAAATGATAGAATTATAATTGATATCTTAAAAGAAAGAGGTTAAAAAAACTATAAAAAATTGTTAGTAAAACTATATACCAAATGTCTACATGGTAAGAATATAAGACAATTGGAAGAGTGCAATAATAATACTGATAGATGATAAAGAAGATATTAGAAATTATAGACCTACCAGTCTTTTATCAATTCTATACAAAATCTTTACCAGGATAATTACAACTTGTCCATAGCATATTTTGAATTCAAACCAACCCAAAAAACCTTTGAATTGAAAAGCGATTTTAGTAAAGATACTGCAAGAAGTCATAGAAAGAACCCCTGACAAAAAGACAACTGATTTTAAATAGTGATTAAAGTTTTAGATCATCAAGATATGGACCCAGGATACAATCACATTCTGAATAAGAAGTTTTAGATCATCAAGACATGGACCTAGGATATAGTCATATTCTGAATAAAGGTTTTAGATCATCAAGATATGGGCCTAGGATATAGTCATATCATGAATAAAAGTTTTCGATCATCAAGATATGAATCTAGGATATAATCATATTCTGAATAAAAGTTTTAGATCATCAAGATATGGACCCAGGATACAATCATATTACTAAACATCACATGATCACTATCTCATACTAGCACAATATTGGATGAGTAGGCACTAGATAGGGATTTTATGCACAAGCCTTCTGGCATCCATTGATTGCTCTTGTTAGCACAAGATGGCACTACTATATGGAGAGTTTTGCTGTATTTTGAATACAATCATATTCTGAATAAAAGTTTTAGATGATCAAGATATGGACCTAGGATATAGTCATATTATGAATAAACATTTTAGATCATCAAGATATGAATCTAGGATATAATCATATTCTTCTGAATAAAAGTTTTCGATAATCAAGATATGGACCCAGGATATAGTCATATTCTGAATAAAAGTTTTAGATCATCAAGATATGGACCCAGAACATGGTCATATTCTGAATAAAAGTTTTATATCATCAAGATATGGACCCAGCATATTGTCATATTCCGAAAAATATTTACTACCAATTCAACAGCAATGATTAGATCACATGGTAGTTTTAAAAATATTGACATTTGTAAGGGTATAAGATGGGATGCTTCCTTATCTCCAAAATTTGTTTTATGGTGCATTCACAAGAAGTATTTTGTGGATTAAAATGAGAAGCTAGGGCAATGAATATTTATTTAATAACTCAGCATTTTACAGAAGTAGCTGTTTTTGGAAATGGTGCTTTAGAGATTTGAAAAATGTTGCAAAAGTTATCAGATGAAAGTAGGACTAAAGTAGAAAGACTAAAATAATATTCAATAGATTCAAGTAAATAAAGAATGATAACCATGATTTTAAAAAAATTAACAACTACAAATACCTTAACTAGATTAATGAGATATTATAATACAGATAGAAAAAATAACTTGACATTAAAAGGAAATTTCACTATCTATTTCATTAAAAGGAAATTTCACTATCTATTTCAAAAGGAAAGGTTTTCAATACATGTAATTTACTAGCTATCACTTATGGATCTGAGACTTGGACACTTAACAGAAAAGAAATACAGAGGTATCAGACCATTCTGTAAATTATGGAGAGATGTATGTTAGGAAACTAGAAGAAATTGAAAATGAAATATGTGGGTGAAAAAACAGATATTTATTATTGATATCATTAAGATAATTAACGGGTTAAATTGGAGCTGGACATATCGATAGAAGAGAAGATAATAGATGGACAATTGAAATCTTAAACTCAATTCCAAGAGATTGCAAAAAACCTAGAAGGTGACCACGTGAGATGAATGGGTGAAACAAAAGTTTGCTGGTGTGATGTGAAGAGGCTACATACAATCGAAGAAACTATTGAATTTGGACAGACCATCACTCTGCCATGGATTGAAAATGATTAAAAAATGATGATAATAATTTATGGAGTTGTGACTTTGACATTTAACAGCAGAATAATATAGAGATTTTAGGCTACTGAATGAAATATGGAGAGATGTATGCTGGGAAAAACAAGAAGAGGTTGAAAATGGGGGTACACACAGGATTGAAAAAATTAAGAAACTGAAATAGAGTTGGGCTTGATATGTCATCTAAATTAGAAGTGATTGATGATAATAGATGAACAGTAAAGTCTTAAATTGAATACCAAGAGATCACATAATCACCATTTCATATGCAGGAAGGTTTGTGCATAAAATCCCTATCTAGTGCCTATTCATCCAACATTCCCAGACTAGTTTCTAGCTTGTAGCTTTCATCAGTCAGAAGCCTTGGACTTGAGAGTACTGCACTTAGATCTCAGGATCCAATGCAACCCTCTAGTAGCCACCTTTTACCTATTTGGTTAACTGTAAAGCTAGGAGCCCAAAAAGAAACATCACAATGGGTTGGCCAAGTTCCTTCATTTGCAGATCTAAACTCAGTCCAAAATATCCTGCCCATAGGATAATGGTGACAGTAGTTTTTGAAAAACTGAAGACACCAAACTATATAAGCCAATGAGTTTGGATTGAAAATATTACAATTTTCATTTTGGGATTCTAGCTTTATAGTTAAACAAATAGGTAAAAGGTAGCTGCTGGAGGGTTGCTTGGATCCTAAGATCTAGGTGCAGTGCTCTCAAATCCAAGGTTCCTCACTGATGAAAGCCACAGCTAGAAACTAGTCTGGGGATGTTGGATGAGTAGGCACTAGATAGGAATTTTATGCACAAACCCTTCTGCATCCATTGATTATGAAGGCTTACACATGGTGGTACTACTATAGGAAGAGTTTGTTACTCTTATGAATACCAAGAGATTGTAAAAAAAAAAAAAGACCACAAATGAGATAAATAAGGAAGTTTATCGGCATGATATAGAGAAAAGAGAGTATGGATTGAACAACGAGATTAAACTTGGAAATTTTATCCTACTGTGAACTAATAGTGGCCGAAAATGATGATGATGATAATATTATTAATAGATACTACAAATAACCATTGATAGATCTCAGACTTATAACATTAGATTGATCATAAATCTTGGAACGAATGAAATAGAGAGACTGAAAACATCTGCTTTAAAAAACAAAATTAATTCTTTATAATATATATATATATTAACTCAACTAGATGAATGAGAAAAATCTACAGTCGAAAGTAAAAATAGTTAGCAATTAGCTTTTTAGAAATCAGTTTTCCCTTTCAAATGAATTCAGTATCAAGACTTATTCATTCAAATTTCTTTCAATGACGGCAGGTGGAGAAAATGAAGAAAAACAACTTTGAGATCTTTTAATTTCATCAATCAATGAAAAGGAAAAAAACTTTTGACCTGTGGAAAAAAAATCCACAAAGTTAACTAATAATAACAACGCCGGCATCTTTTTTTCTTTTTTCATTTTTGCTTACCGATGCAAAAACGTACTGAATAATGTAGGGAGAAAAAGTGCGGCTCTCCCCTCATGGCAGGCCTTTGGTGATAAACTAATTTATGTGTACAACACCAGAGGTGATTTGTTTACTTCAGTTGTATCAACACATCAAATTTCATTTCAAAAACTTCAAAATTAAGGCGATTCACCTTATTATTATTCCGTCAATGGCTACTAACATATAGTTCCTATTCTTTTTTCATTACTAATTTTTTTTATTATTATCCCCGACAGCCTGCAAACAATTACATCATCAATACCTTGATTTGTTGTTTTTCATTTGGCTTATTCAAGATGATAAGCATTTATGCAAAAGTTAACGCAAATCCAAGAACATATATTTGCATATTTTACTCCGCTTCAAATCTGCAAGGGTATTATATAAACTTAATAGCAATTTAACTTTTTTTTTTTTTAATTATACTAATGTTGTTAATAAATATTTATTACGCTAGATGTCAATATTAACTCTGATATAGACTTTAAATTCAGTTAACGGTTAGTATATCTATAATTACAATCTTTTATCACACAAGACATTGTTTTAAACGTACTCTTTTTTACCGCGCATGCGTATTAAGCGTGGATAATTTAAGCACGTGATAGATGGGCAAGAAATGGTGATTTTTACATCAGAAGAAATTAAAATAATTTGTAATAGAAGTGATAATAAAAGGTAAATGGGCATGTAAGATGTTCGGTACAGGTAAAAGGGCTTATACAGTATTCAATATAGCTAAATGTGCATATAAGATGTTCAATACATATAAATGGGCATATAAGGTATTCAATATATATATATTAATGATCAAAATAGGGCTAGATCTATGCATATAATAATGTTCATAAAGGTATATTTTCCTACTAGTACTGAAATTGAAGAGGTTGAAAAAAATGTATGAAAAATTAGAAAAACTATTACACTTTGTAAATAAGATAGATATTTTGATGGATAATTTAATCGCCAATATATAAATATAAAAATTTAGGGAATGTTGATAGTTTTAATTGGTAAATATAACTTCAAGAGATGAGAAGACATTCGAATTTTGTGTATAAGCATAAGAGAATAATAATTAATATACTTTATAATGTATCTAAAGAAAGATTCTATTCATGGAAAACACTTGTAGATTTAAGAAAATATTTGATCCATTCCATTACAGTTTAGCAGAGATATAGAAATCAGATGAAATCTAGTCATGGGTATTCTGGCACTGATAAGGTATCGTGTTCTTATTTAGGCAAAATTATTCAATGTAAAACAAAATAAGGCATATCACCCAAATAGAGAGTGCTTTAATAACAGGATTTGGATATGGTGATAGAATTCAAGGTTGAAACTGCTTTGCAGAAAATGATATCATGCTATAGAATTCTCTTCTTTTTTTAAAAAAGTGGATAACGATAACGGATAAGATGATGGGAAAAAATATTATCTAAAAAACCAGGGATGAACCAAGAAATACTGGATTGGATTATAATAAGTAACAATATTAGAGATAAAAAGTTTTTGATAGCTTAAAACACACTCTCCAAGTTTAATTCTAACTATAATATTTTCTTAATCGAGTCAAGATTATATTTAGATTCTTTATGATAATCCTTCTATTCTCTCATCTGTTATGTCCAAAGTGAAATAAATATCATTCAGCTATATATTGCAACAAACCTGTTTTGTTTATATATATAAACTGAAATTTTAGTATATATACATCATTGACTTCAGACCACTCAAAGAAGTATGAAGAGATGTATATTGGGGGTAACAAGAAGAAATCGAAAACGCAATATATGGGTAAGAGAACAAACAGGTGTTATTGACTTCATTGAAAAAAATAAAAGACTGAAGTGGAGTTGGGCTTGACATATTGCTAGAAAAGATGATAATTGAAATCTTAAACTGGATTCCAAGACATTGTAAAAGACCCAGAAAGAGACCATATGTGAGATGGATGGATGAAATAAGAAAGTGTGCAGAAGAGAAGCTAAAGATCGGAGATGGATTGAACTTGGAGAGATCATCCTGAAGTGAAATGATAATGGTTTATGATGATGACATCAATGACTGTCCAACTATAGATTATAATGATCCGGTTCTTCATTATACTTCACATAGTATTTGTCAGTTGCTTCATTTTTTTTTGTGTCAAAGCACCCGCTAACCCAGGACAACTGCTTGTAAAGAAGTTGTGCTGACCACTTGAACACCAATGCTTGCCAGTTGCTTGATTGTTATGCAGTGAAATTGCGATATCTGATATATCAATGTCCACTATTTCAATTGTATACTATCCAAAATGACTCAATAAACAAACAAAAATTATAAATAAATAAAAAGTAAAAACATTAAAATTATAAATTTCATGCATTTTATGAGCAGGTATTACAAACAGGGTATCCAGTGGGCATTTTTTCACCTTGCAGTACTCTTATTAATTAACATGATTTTGTTCATTAACAAAGTTTTCTTATTGGATTGAGAGGTCACAAAATCAATTACATCGTACAAAATTCAGGTACTTAAACTTCTAATGAACTCCTGAGTAATAAAGCCATTAACCTTTCTTGCTCTGCATGGTTTGGCACAATTAGAGCATTCAACTTGCAATCATGAGGTCCCAGGATCAATTCAGGTCCTTAGGAACTCCTAAGCTCATGTTTAATATGCAAAGCAAAACTCTCCATACAGTAGTGCCACCCTGTGCCAACCAGAGTAATCAATGGGTGCCGGAAGGCTTGTGCATAAAATCCCCATCTAGTGCTTACTCATCCAATATCCCCAGACCAGTTTCTGGCTTGTGACCTTCATCAGTGAGGAGCCTTGGATCTGAGCACTGCACCTAGATCTTAAGGTGCAGGGCTCTCAGATCTAAGGCTTTCTCACTGACGAAGGCCACAAGCCAGTAACTAGTCTGGGGATATTGGATGAGTAGGCAATAGTTAGGGATTTTATGTGCAAGCCTTCTGGCATCCATTGATTACTCTGGTTGGCACAGGGTGGCACTACTGTATGGAGAGTTTTGCCTTGTTTATTAACAATTATGTGCTAGTATAAGAGATAGTGTTCATGTTTAATATGCTAAATGCACAGGCATTTTTATGTTTAATATGTTAAATGCATAGTCATTTTTATGATTAATATGCTAAATGCATAAGCATTTTTATGATTAATATGCTGAATGCATAGGCATTTTTATGTTTAATATGTTGAACGCACGGGCATTTTTCCTTTTTTTTTTTTTTTCAAAAAAGTTGATACAGTATAAATGTAAATAATTCATACTTTCTTTAACAGGCGATAAAATGAAAATTATAGATTGTTAAAAAGTGACTCATATGCTCACAGTCACACAAATCATTTATTAAATAGTGAAGAGAGAAAACACTGTTTGGGCCATGATTGTTTATGATCCTAAGTGGTTAAAGTTATAACCATATGAACAGATAATTTTTGGTCAGGTATTAGATTTATGAATAGAAAATATCAACCGATAAAATATTTCTAATAGACATTATTGCACTTCATCAGAAATGCTGAAGATCGTAAGATATTACGTTAAAAAATGTAAATAAAGATGCAAGAAACTTTTACATTTATGTTTTGTGAATGAATGTGAATGGGTATATACACACAGTCAGTATATATGTAAATATACTTTCTCAATTTACTATTAAATACAGATAATGAGAAGTACTATACATTTACACTGTAAAATAATACACATTGTACGATAAATCAAAACTTGTAAACAAAACGAGCTATATGTGATGCACGGAAGGGTGGTGTAGAACAAAATATGGCAGACATTGCAACTCTCCCATATAAAAATCGGTAATCACACTGTGGATTGGATTAAGCTGTAAAAATTTTCTAAATTTGGCTAAATTACAATAATCAGCTGAACCTGTTACATTCAACTCATTATTAAATTGTACGTGTTCTGGATTTAAGTAGTAGAATTTGTGCTCAGGAGTACTACAATTATTTTCCAAGCAACTAATTCAGACTACAGACTGTGAGAGGCATTATCGCACACCCTAAAGTGAATATAACTCAGCGAAGACTACATTATTAAAATCATTTTAATACAAAGTCAAACAGGATTTTATACCATTATACTAAACAGAACTATGCAATATTATTTTTGAAATATTGTTTTGACATAATCGGGAACTTCGGACATTTTATAATTCTCATATGGATGAAAAATCTTACAATAAAACTGTACTCTCTATTGGAAATAACGATGGAAGATTATTCAATTTGCTTTGATTAGATAAAATTAAAATAACAACTACATAAAATCTTATAGAGATTGTGTCCGAAAAAAAGAAGCCAATAACAGTTTATTTTCAAATCGAGTCAAATAGTTACTGTGTAGTCTAGAAATGTGGTCATATGGCAGACTGAATATCTATAAGTCCCTGCATCAAATCTCTGTCATTTCTTCAACTTCACAAGGTTTTCTCAGCAATGAACTATCTTATTAATACTTTTCTTAATCTTAAATTAATAAGTATGGAGTTCGGAAATATGGCAAGTAGTCGTCATTGCAACATTACCAGATAATAACACAAAACTAAATTTACATAAAGTAAATATTACAACGCACAGGTTATACAGACAGCCTATGTCTGATTACAGAATCATATTGCTTTGAAGCCAATATATGCAGATATTATAAGAATATTTTTCACTATAACTGAGATCACCAATAACAATAGGATATGGTAATCTCAGATTTGTATACTCTAAAATATTTTTGCCTCGCTAGTACAAATACCAAATAATTATATGAAGAAAAAGGAATAGCGGGGATTGGTTTGTAAGATTAAGAATCCTTCATTGTCATCTTCACAAGGGAGTACGACGTGTCACTTTAGAACTAGAGTTGGAATATGAATTTCAATTTGACCTGTTTAAGGATCTCCACATTTCTTGAAGTGAAAAAATCCTAGGTAATTGACTTCCCTCACACTAGGTGGCTAAAGTGATTATGTGAAATGGATTATCTAACACCGTAAAAACAATTTCAAAATCAGGATTGGTAGAGAAGTAAGTACTAATATTAATAAAAATAAGCATTAAATTTAAAAAATTTGGGGGATTTAAAAGATTAAAAGAAATGTGTGAAATTTGCTTGACCAAAATGGACGATAGCAATTGTAACCTCCGTTCTTGAAAAAATTCCATTGTTTGACAAATGGTATCTAAACCTATTCAATCACAAATTACGCTTCAACATTGGGACTTTAAAAAAAAGCCGTAGCTTAATAGTAATATGTGCTTAATAATGGAAGTTCAATCCTGAAACCCTGTTACTATGAAAGACTACTGGATCATAAAAAATAAATGTGGATATTATTTTAATTCAATATGGAAGATGGACAAGCTTATACAATATATCATCAGAATATAATTATAAAAATGAATTTATTTATTTTTAATTTTTGAAAATTGGTTTTAAATGTAATTTCTCAATATGTAATAACATACGTATATATATGTGTGCTTTTTTATTAGCATTAAAAATACAATAGAATAGTTTGTTGTTTAGGAAGTCACAAGAGATGTGAGCAATGAAAGTGACACAGAGTTCAACTGTAATCAATGGACTTTTAGATCCTGAGTCTGTTGTCTTACCACTACATTAAACCTTTTGGGTTTATTTAGTACTATTTTTTTTAACTCAACCAGATTAACCAAGAAAGTAAACTCTAAAACACAACCAATGGTTTCTCTGCTACAAGCAGACTAAAGAAGTACAAAATAACATATTTAAACTAAACATTACCCACAATTCCACTTACTTCCCATACACCCTTAATATTAAAAGAACTTTTAAATAAGTTAATTGCTTCAGAATTTTTATGAGGCAATTAACTTATTTAAAAGTTATTTTAATATTAAAGGTGTATGGGAAGTAAGTAGAATTGTGGGTAATGTTTAGTTTAAGTATTTTATTATTTTGTAGTTCTTTACACTAAAGAAGTTTGCTTATAGCAGTGAAACCATTGGTAGTGTTTTAGAGTTTATTTTCTCGGCTAGTCTGGTTGAGTTGTGAATTTGAGGTAATTTTGATTATTTATTGACTACTTTAGCTTTATGCTTTTAATGTTTATATATATATATTAGAAAAGTGATCCTTAATGTAGTAAAGTGGTAACAGGAAATAGTAATGATCAAGTGTTGGTTTCCTGCAGGCTATTGACTCCTTAACAGAATATAGTTTATTTTCTTAATATTCAGAAGTACATCATAAACTTTGATGTTGTTATTATATTGCTTATGGATTACGTTTTTTCCCAAAGACAGATCAATGTTTTGAAACATCAGGACACCATTATCGAGTAATAGTGATAGGCTCCCACTGCTATCTGTCATAATTTATTCTAGAAAAGCAATGCTAAAAATGCCCTTTATAATTCAGTGCAGTGAAAGCATAGTAATTGTTTGAACTCACAATTCTAGGATTTCAGCCCGGAGCACTTGGAACTTATAAACCCCTGAGCAATAATAACATTTGATTTTTCTTTTTTAAAGATATATAAATTTTAACAAGTCCTTTATAACATTAAGAAGCCTACTTATTTCTGTGTCAACAATTCTTTATTACGTGTGAACACCTGTGTGTAATTACACGTGTGCACACACACTCACAAGTCCTTTATAACATTAAGAAGCCTACTTATTTCTGTGTCAACAATTCTTTATTACGTGTGAACACCTGTGTGTAATTACACGTGTGCACACACACTCACAGTGTGTCCCAGTGAAAAGGTGACTGGTAACTGATTCTCTCTCTAAACTACTTTCAGTGCCACCTCTGAATCAAGAAATACATTATGTAGTGACAAAGATTGGCTATTTCCTGCAAAAATTTTAAGATGTCAACGCGTGCATGGTTTGTAAAATTGCAACATGAAATGTGACATCACAGTTCATATCTTAACCCCCTTGAAAGGGCAATAAGCTAACATTAAATTTTGTTTTAAATTGGGAAGAACTGATACTGTAACATCTAAAATGATTCAAACTGTGTACATAAGCAATGCCATGACTTGCAAGAATGTTTTCAAGTGACTTGAAAGATTTTGCGATGACAGATAGGAAGTGCGCTGAAGCTCAATCTACGAAGGAAAAAAACACACTCATATTTGAAGTCATTAACTCTTATCCAGAAGAACTATTACCCGATTTAAAGATGGCGCTGCAAACAAATTGGTAAACAACTCAGTCCTTTTTTCACTGGTACACACAGCATGTATTTACCTATCTAGATATGTGTAAATAATTAATAACTCAGATTATATATAATAGAATAGGGAGTAACGGTATCTTACAGGGAGTAACGGTATCTTACAGTGAGTTACGTAATAAAGATAAACTCTCAAAAAGACAGATGATACGGCATTTGCTGTAATTATATAGGCTTAATTTATTTACATAATTTTAAACGAGGGAATGAATTTGATCTATACGAATCATCCTCTCAATATTTAGATGGCTATTCTTATTATTTATTCTAAATATATATATAATCAATAAATCGAATTCATTCCCTCATTTAAAATTATTTGTAAATAAACTAAGCGTATATAAGAACAAATGCTAAGAGGTAGGAAGTATCGTCTTTTGAGAGTTTGTTTACGTTACATAACTCACTGAAAGCTTCTGTTATTTCATTTTCAGATACCTAGATATATATATTTGTGTGCATGCGAGATAAATTTCCAAATTAGATTAAATAATCGTACTTCCGTAAATATTAAATCAATATATAAAAAGTTAAATTCTGTTAATTTTAGTAGTAAACAGATAAAATCGTTTAGAAGTATATTTAGAATTTCAAATCAATGGGAGATTCTTTATTGAACATCAAGTAAAGCTTAGAACATAACCCTGACAGCGTTTTTATTAAACTATTGTGTCTGATATTAATAATTTCTTTATAGAAAGCCATAAAGCAACTAATAGAAATAATAATTTGTGAAAAAATAAAAAATATTCATTAATCATTTCCTTAGGGGAAATTGAAAGTCGGGTCGTTTAAGAAGTACATAGCTAACAAACAAATTACGCTTGTAAAAAGATTAAAAAGCTATATCTAATACTAGATAATAATTAAAAGTTATTTCAAATTAATAAATAAAACAAATATTAAAATATTAGATTCTCTAAATCATGCACAAATAGGATCAATAGATTAGAAAATTTAAATTTGATTTTAAGAATACTGATATAGGATTCTTTTAAATAATATTCCCTAGGAAATATATATATTATTGTCTTATACATGGCAGAATATGAGCCTGAACAAATTGAGTTTTCGTTCATCAGGTACATCACGACTTCCATTTTGCTTTCGGCGGCAATTATCTTACGCCACCTATGATAAGCTTAAGTAATTAATAATCATAAAGGCTGTTAGATCTAGCAAGCATATATACCAACCCTTGTGACAATTTTCCCCCAAACTAATTTCTGACATATGGTCTTCATTTGTGAGAACCATTGATCTAATGCTAAACCTAATGTGCTCACGTATCCAGTAGCTATTGTGCTTACATTCTTTATAGTATTAGGACACTGGGTTGAAATCATAAAAATTCTAACATCCAGCATTAAGTACAAACTCCATTTGATGAAAACCCCAAGCCATAAATTAAGATTGTGATATGGATACAATGATCGTTATCACCTGATGACAACTGGTTACTCAAACTTATAATAGATGGCTCTGAAGTAAAATAAAAATAACTATTCCAAAAAAGCGTTAAATGCAAACAAAGAAAGTCACCTATTTTATTAGACAACTAATAACATGGTTTGTCAATTTAAAATACCATTCCATCTTTCTTTATTTTTGCAAATATGTAATCAAAAACAACAGAAAAATGCAAACAGTTCTACAACATATTTAGAATCTTTACATCATAATTAACATTCATTTAGTTTAACAGTGCACAAATAAAAAGAGACCCTAAGTCCATTGCATACATTTAAGTATGATTATATATTTAATTTTTAAAATTAAATTTAAGGTATAAGAAATTTCATAATTTTATATTTAAAGAGTAAATAGTTATGGTGTTTATGCACAGCAATATTAATATCTAAAGATAAGGATAAATGTTATTAAAACAGGCAAAACTCTCCATACAGTAGTGCCACTCAGTGCAAGCCAGAGTAATCAATGGATGCCAGAAGGCTTGTGCATGAAATCCCTATCTAATGCCTGCTCATCCAAAATCCCCAGACTAATTTCTGGCTTGTGGCTAGTATAAGAAATGGTGATCATGTGATAAGGACATATGAAAAATAAAGCTGGCAAGTTAAAGTGGTCTTATTTAAACATTACTCTTCTTTCTGTTAAGACTGTATTTTATTCAACATAAGGCAAAGATCTCTTTAATACACTTCATTTTTGCATATAAACAATAGGAAAGGAGATCTTGAAGAAGGTTATAGAACGATCGAAACATTAACATCATTTAACAAAATTTAAACATTGCAAAAATTAAGTGTATATAATTTACTTAAAATTTATAATTTAAACATACAAGCCTTAATTACCCTAAATACTTTAACAAAACCTATTGGTGAGCGATTGTCTCTCCAATAATTCTCTGTGAGAAATGGTGAAGAAGAAGACAACATATATCAGGCTTGCCTATGGGTCATAAGGCTTTGAGAAATTTTATATCCTTGGTTATTTTACTAAGCAGTTTTGGATAGTTATACATGCTGGCTAAGAGCCAATTATTTGGGGAAAAAATCCTAAGCTTTATTAAAACCCCGATGTTAATTTGAATGCCACGTTGTAAGTCAAATAAGATGCTGAGCTAAAATGTACATGTATTTCATCCACATTTATGGTACAAATGGTATAGTTTTCAATTAGTCTCATTCATAACAAACATCTGCCAGTAAGCTTTTTGAACATAAAATTCTAGACAGTAACAGTCATTCCAGCACTGTCCCAGAAAGATGTTACTTTGGTAGCAGTTGCTAAGTTCTTATTTCTGGTTAGCAGTTTATTTATAGAAATAATAAACTTATAGTTTTAATTTTGTAGATATATATATCACCTAATCAAGCAGAACACAATGATCTGAATGTATTCATTTCCCAAATGGAACAATGGATATATTCACAGATGCTTGGAATAAAAAAGGTACATTTTAATTAATTTGAAAACTTATTTTTACATTGCAAATATATTTCCATCAATTTCAATGATATTTTTATTAATAAAAATAGAATCAGGTTTTATTATAAAAGAGAAAATCATATAACATTATATATAATGCTAAATAAATAAAAAACAAAATTTTATTAAAATTCTTCCACAACGATGGTAACTAGATCTTTGCAAATGAAATTCAACAAAATATTTAAATACAAAACAAAATAACCTTCCCATCATTCACTTCAAAAAACCAACTTCCTTTGATACTAAAGGAAATTGGTTTTTGAAGTGAATGATGGGGAGGTTATTTTGTTTAGTACTGTATATATATATTGCATTCAATTGAAAAGGTTTAATTTGGTTGTGGAAGAATTTTAGTAAAATGTTGTTGCTTTTGCTAGTACTTTATTTTATTTATAATTACTAGTACACCACTGTTGCCTTTGTCGGGGTGGCTCAGTTGGTTAGTACCTTAAAATTCAGTATTCAAGAATCTAGGGGTCCAGGTTCGATTCCTATGCTAGTACTGTGCAACATCTAAAGAAGAATGGAGAATAATACCTCTCGAAGTGTAGTGCACATACTAATCTGTGTGCTATTACTAATAGTTGAATGTATTTGGAATATTTAAATGAAGTTACATTTTTCTAAAGACATTCAATACTTATATTAGATGGTGGAACTAGTCCATTATAGCAGTAGTTAATTTTTTATTTTATTGTATATTCTTTTTTTTTTTAAGGATTCAAACTACGATTATGCGGAAAAAATAATTTTGATGAAAAGATCTTTTGCAAATACTTTTCTATTTTTCAATATAAATCAAATGTAAAATTATTTTTTTAACTCTTTTTTTTTAAAAAAAATTATATATAATCTTTTTATCAAAATATTTTAATGAAAATATTTTAACTTTGATATAACACCTTTTCAAACTGAAGGTTACTTATATTAAACATTTAAAGACTTTATTCTCTTTACATTAAATCATCAGTGAAAAGATTAATATTTTTGTATTACAGTAGAAATTTATATTTTGGTAGAAATAGTAACAGGAGGTGGCGTTTGGAAATTTATGTAAGTTTGGCCTAATAGGTGGGACCTAGTTAAGTCAAAATATTTCTTAAGGATTATTAGCTTAGTTTTTCTTCCCAATTTCTGCTTGACATGTAAGAATAAGCCATTAATTATAAATATATATACATATTGATCTGTATGCTGTCACTATTTCTACTATTGCTATTACTACTATTATTAATACCATTACTACTTCTACTTTTAAAGTCAAGTTTATTGATTTGAATAAATTAGTTACATTGAATTTTAATTATAAATAAAAATCATATATTTTTATTGCAAACAATATAACATGATAACTGCCTGGTGACCAAGCTCCAGATAGTGGCAAATATATCTGCGGGTGCTAAAGCCTGGTCTCTGGTTTTATATTGTCCCAATTTCTTATAGAAGAGAGTAATTTACAAAGATGTAGGATTGAAGTAGAAATGAAAGCTCAAAACCGAAGGATAAATCGGATAAAGGTGCATAATCTAATATTAAAAAAAGCGTCTCTTAATCATTATATTTTTATTTTGAAATTTTCTTACACTGGAAGTCAAAAAATTGTATTTGCATTTTTCGCCCTCTGCTGATAAATTTTGAGAAGTTTTTTTCTTTACTATTTTATAATTCATGTATATTTTTTTTCTAATATTTTAATTTCAAAAAAATTCAAAAGATGTCAGGATAATCAAATAAGCAGGTCTTCAAAGTATATGTTGATGGGTACCTATTACATGGTTGGCAATCTTAAACTTTGCAAGATTAGTTTGAGAAAATATTCCCATGGTCAAAAAATTTGATTTTTTTTGGGAATATTTACGATCATTTTTGTATAGTAATTGGATAATAATTTTGGAAATCAAAAATATATATTATTATATATTTATTTTTAACAAAAATGTTTTATTTTTAAATATAAAAGAATATATTCTTCTGAATATTGTTGCCAAAGAGATTACAGTCAAGAGAAATACAACTGTCTAGAAATGATGTCACTCAACAGTCTGTTATAACATTTAGTGATATTGTAAAAATTACAAAAATTGATAGATTTACTAGATATTAAAAATAATTTGTCACGATTTTTAAAACAAACAAAGAAGATTTCGTTCATTTTGCAAATTGAATTGGTTCCACCTAAAATTTGATGATGTGACAGTGTTTTGTTTTGATTAAAATCTAATTTTTAAAATAATTCTGAAAATCTAATGCAATTTTTTTAAATTTTATTTCACTTCTAAACAAAAATATCTATCAAATGAGGTCAAATTTATTATATTCTGATGAATAATAATGATTTAATATTGAGGTGAAAGCTTGAAGTAAATGAGAACAAAGAAATCTGTCAGAATGCTAGTGAAGTGCAAGAGAATTAATAATAATGTTCATAATTAAGTGGAAAGTGATACCATGTAATTGAATAATGTGATTCATGTGTAGAGTATGACAACTATGACAATTTCTTCATCCGTACGGATAATGGACAAAAGTGATCTATGTTAGCATTGACTAATTTCCTGGATAGAAAGTTATCAGTGAGAAAAACACCCGAGATCAGTTTTAATGAAAAAATCTAGATATTTTGATTCAAAATACTAGTATTAAAATTTTTAAATAATGTACCTGATTGTGAAGTTTGGATTGGGATTTATAATAGGGGCATCTCAATTTCGGTTGAGTAAGTTTTAGGCACTCCAGTAGTGACTTTTTTGTTTAAAAATAGTATGAGTTATAAAGGTATGAGGAATAAAAGTAAGTCATCTAGAAATTTACTCTTTGCTGGTGATGGAGTGCCTGTGGGAGTGACAGGTATGAACTTTTAAGTGTAAGGAAAAATATTAAGGATCCTGATGATCTCATGTATTGCTCTTTGAAGGAAGAAGACAGGAATATAGTGCAAAGATAGTCCATTAATCTATGAAGATTTTTACATGGATCTTATATTGATACACAACTGTATTTCATTCCACATCAGTTTAGTGTATAAGGAGTTAATTTTGTTAGTAAATAAGTTAATGGATTTATTAATGGGGGAGAAGTAAGCAGTTTTTGGGAAAGATTAGCATGTTAATGAGAGAAATTTTGGCATGGATCAAAAAGTAGGCATGAAAGAGACAACTGAATGCAGTTTTTATGGAGTGTAGGAGCTTGTTCTGAATAGTTTATTTTATTGTCGAAAATATGTATTAGGCAGGCATGGAATTTATGAGATGTTATTTTTCTCTGATAAAGTATTTCACGAAGACAATTTAGTCATACTTATACTATCACTACTACTATTATTATAACTACTGATACTATTACTAAAGCTACCATTACTAGTATCACTATTATTGATATTACTACTACTGTTTCTATTACTGCTGCTACTACTATCACTAATACTCATACTACTATTACACTGATACTACTATTGATCTACTATTATTATTACTACTATTACTACTAGTAGTATTATGACTATTACTGATACTACTATTACTATTGATACTACTATTACTATTACTGATACTATTACTATTGATACTACTAACTGATCTACTATTACTATTACTAGTACTATGACTCCTACTGATATTAGTTTTAAAATGAATTTTAATTAGGCACAGAGATAGAAGTCTTTTTTAAAACAATGTGGAAAATTAATTACAATTTAATTAGATATTACAAGATCAATCATAAAAGAAAAAACAAATAAGTGTAAAATTCACAGGAAGTACATTTGTATAGATATATCAAAAACATATGAAAGAAAAATATATTAAATTTAAGCGTAAACAGATAATATTATAATAACGTGAAAGCTAAACACCTTCAAACAGATACACTTTAAAAATGCTTACGTGACAGCCAATCAGATGGAATAATGGCATCACATGGGACTCTAAATTCTAAAACACAAGCCAGAACTATTAGAAAAAGATGGGACCCATCTTAATCTATGCCTCAATTATATTTAAATAAGCCAGACTCAAGCATTTTGAACTAAGAGTGTGAAGCTTAAATACCTTCACATTTAATCCACTAAATATTATATATATAAATTAACAACGCGAAATCATCCGATTTACAACGAAGCAATATTTTTAAATCTAATGAAATGATATTAATAAATGTAAATATATTAAATTTAAGCGTAAACAGATAATATTATAATAACGTGAAAGCTAAACACCTTCAAACAGATACGCTTTAAAAATGCTTACGTGACAGCCAATCAGATGGAATAATGGCATCACATGGGACTCTAAATTCTAAAACACAAGCCAGAACTATTAGAAAAAGATGGGACCCATCTTAATCTATGCCTCAATTATATTTAAATAAGCCAGACTCAAGCATTTTGAACTAAGAGTGTGAAGCTTAAATACCTTCACATTTAATCCACTAAATATATATATATATAAATCTAATATTTCTTAAATTTAATATATTTACATTTATTAATATCATTTCATTAGATTTAAAAATATTGCTTCGTTGTAAATCGGATGATTTCGCGTTGTTAATTTATATATATAATATTTAGTGGATTAAATGTGAAGGTATTTAAGCTTCACACTCTTAGTTCAAAATGCTTGAGTCTGGCTTATTTAAATATAATTGAGGCATAGATTAAGATGGGTCCCATCTTTTTCTAATAGTTCTGGCTTGTGTTTTAGAATTTAGAGTCCCATGTGATGCCATTATTCCATCTGATTGGCTGTCACGTAAGCATTTTTAAAGCGTATCTGTTTGAAGGTGTTTAGCTTTCACGTTATTATAATATTATCTGTTTACGCTTAAATTTAATATATTTACATTTATTAATATCATTTCATTAGATTTAAAAATATTGCTTCGTTGTAAATCGGATGATTTCGCGTTGTTAATTTATATATATAATATTTAGTGGATTAAATGTGAAGGTATTTAAGCTTCACACTCTTAGTTCAAAATGCTTGAGTCTGGCTTATTTAAATATAATTGAGGCATAGATTAAGATGGGTCCCATCTTTTTCTAATAGTTCTGGCTTGTGTTTTAGAATTTAGAGTCCCATGTGATGCCATTATTCCATCTGATTGGCTGTCACGTAAGCATTTTTAAAGCGTATCTGTTTGAAGGTGTTTAGCTTTCACGTTATTATAATATTATCTGTTTACGCTTAAATTTAATATATTTACATTTATTAATATCATTTCATTAGATTTAAAAATATTGCTTCGTTGTAAATCGGATGATTTCGCGTTGTTAATTTATATATATAATATTTAGTGGATTAAATGTGAAGGTATTTAAGCTTCACACTCTTAGTTCAAAATGCTTGAGTCTGGCTTATTTAAATATAATTGAGGCATAGATTAAGATGGGTCCCATCTTTTTCTAATAGTTCTGGCTTGTGTTTTAGAATTTAGAGTCCCATGTGATGCCATTATTCCATCTGATTGGCTGTCATGTAAGCATTTTTAAAGCGTATCTGTTTGAAGGTGTTTAGCTTTCACGTTATTATGAAAGAAAAAGAAAATAATCAATGGGGAAGAACTAACTGCTTATAAACAGAGCTGGAAGAGGAACAAGGCTCCATGTGGCATCATGTAGCATCGATAATATCTGGAAAGGCAAGCATCTTGTGTTCATTTTAAACTTTTATTATTTCCTTGATGTAGAGTTAAAGCAAAAATGTCATCTTAGGAATAAAATGTTTAAAAATAAAGACAATAGTGACTTTAATTGAGGGGGAAAGACTTGGTTTCATGCCATTGATGAGAGTGGCGATAGAGAAAAGATGTAATTTGGTGGCCGAATCAGTGATATTTCTAGAGGTAAGAAGAGCAGGACAATGGAACAGAAAATGATGATTTGTTTCTTCAAAATTTATGATAGAGAGGGCGTGTTAGCATGCACTATTCTTTGCAAATTGATTTGGCTGAGAAAATCAAGGTGTTTTGGGTCCAGATGCCAGAAATTTGAATTTTGAGATTTATGTCTATTAATGACATATTATTACTACTATTACTATTACCACTACTAATTGCTACTACACTACTACTGCCATTATTATTGCTATTACTAATATTATTATTGCTAATAATAATAGCAATATGTTTATATATTGAAATTTTCTGCACCCCCCCCAAAAAAAAATTAAATTAACGACAATCGAATTATCTCATTTGATCATCATCAGTCGGGATTTGCCATTGCCCATTACCTTTAGCACAAATTATTTCTGGCCCCTCAAAATTAAATCTATATCAGATATTTTTAAAAAGCTCTTTATATTTATAGATTATGAAATGACTTTGATTCTATAAACATTTCTTCAGTGATTAAAGCATTGGATTATCAAGGTATAGATCCAGAATATTGTCATATTTAAAAAAATATTGATAAAAATGCAATAGCAACAATTAGATTACATAATGATACTAGAAAAGTCAACATTGAGATGGGTGTAAGACAAGGTGACTCCATATCTCCAAAACTTTTTACAGCAATGCTGCAAGAAGTATTTTGTGGATTAAAATGGGAATCTGAAGGAGTGAAAGTAAATGGAGATTATTTAAGTCATTTGGATTTTGCAGATGATATAGCTGTTTTTGCAAACAATGCTTTAGAGCTGCAGAAAATGTTGCAGAAGTTGTCAGATGAAAGTAAAAAAGTAGGACTAAAGATAAATGTTATAATTTTCAACGGAAAATATGAAAATGAAGATTGATTATGATGAGTTAGAAGAAGTTAACAGCTACAAATATCTTGGTCAGATTATTAATACAGATGGAAACATAATGGATGAAATTAATCATAGAATTAAACTTGGTTGGAGTGCTTTTGGTAAAAATAACTTGATACTAAAAGGAAATATGCCTATGTGTTTGAAAAGAAAGGTTTATAATAAATGTGTTTTACCAGTAAACTTATGGATCCGAGACTTAGACACTTAATAGAAGAGCAATACAGAGACTTCGGACCACTCAAAGAAGTATGGAGAGATGTAAGTTAAGAGTAACAAGAAGAGATCAAAAACGCAATATATGGGTAAGAGAACAAACAGGTGTTATTGACCTCATTGAAAAAATAAAAGACTGAAGAGGAGTTGGGGTAGAAATATTGCTAGAAGAAATGATAATAGATAGACAATTGAAATCTTAAACTGGATTCCAAGAGATTGTAAAAGACCCAGAAAGAGACCACATGTGAGATAGATGGATGAAATAAAAAAATGTGCAGGGGTGATGTGGAAAAGAGAAGCTAAAGATCGAAGAAGATGGTTTGAACTTGGAGACCTTGATCCTGCAATGGATTGTTAATGGTTGATGATGGTGATGATTTCTGGTGCCTCAAAATTAAATCTATATCAGATATTTTTAAAAAGTTCTTTATATGAATAGGGTCAAACGTGGAATCCATTAACACTCCGTCTGAGGGAAAATCGTGTCTCTTTTATAATTACAAAACCAATTATAATTAAAACATGCTAAACGTAATAAAGACTGTTGTATCTGTTTCTTCTGATAAATTTAATAAAATAAAAAAATGAAGGGTAAAAAATATATATAAAGAAATATTTCAAAAAATTTAAAATAAAGGCATAATTCAAAAAAGAAAAAAAAATCTTTGAAAGAAATCTTGATATATATATATATTAAGAATATTTTTATTAGACTTTTTTTTCTGAAAGATTGTGATATTTTAGATTTTTTTTATAAAAAGACTAATGGCTTTATTGGTCGGGAGTTCATAAGAAGTTCAAAGATCAGATCTGAAAGTCAGAATCGATCCTGGGACGATCCCAAATCAGACCGTGCCAAACTGAGCAGGGTATATTTTAGATATAATTATATGTTGGACTATTTACCTCAACTAATATTAATAAATTCAAACTTTAGTTAAACATGGGTGTGACAAGAATCTAGGCCTTAGGGTGGCCTTTGAGCATTCCATCATCAGATTTTCAGTTGGGTGGACGGTTGAACAGTTGGAGTGTGGAGTAGATTGAAGCCTGTCCATTAAAGTATGAGGATTGGCTATCTTAATATATATCTGAGCACTTATAGCATATATGTGTAGAGATGGTAATCTGGACCAACTGATGATTGCTGGTTTAGCATGAAATATGTATATTGGTGATTATTTATCTTTTCAACATATATGTGTTCAAGTGTATCAGTGTTATGAGATGGAACGGAGAGTGATGGGTCGTGTGAAAGTCTGTCCTCATATACCGTATATATTAAACCCTTTAATTACATCCAACTGTTAATAGTAGGGTATAACTTAATATATGACCCAATGTTTCAAGTGGTATTACCCTCCTCTTACAACTTATTTAGTATATATAGTAATTACCCTCCTCTTATTTTTTTTCAGGTATTGCTAGGCGAACTAGTGACAGTAATAGCATGGAAATCAAACAGAGTCAGGCCAATGTATCTGAAAAATTGAAACAAAGTTTGAATTTTTCTAAAGACATTTAACATTTAATTTTAGACGATGAAAAAAAATCCAACCTATAATTAGTATTCTTATATCTTCTCTTTTTCTTTTTTTATAAGTTTAAATATGGTAGCTCTGATGAAGACTGCAGGACAACAGTCGAAACTGTAAGCAAAATAAAGGAATTATATATAAAAAAAGATTGCATTAAAGTATATAAGGGACATTAATAAGACTATAATTAGTATCAAAATATCATCATCATCAGATTTCAGATAAATAGTGATGGGTTAGGGTTATCTTTCAAAGGATTTTATTATATATTTAACTTTGATTACAGTGCAGATTTGTCCACATGATATTGCACAAAACATAATGAAGTGATTGGATTAATATTATAAACAGCATAAATTAGAGAATGAGTAGAAATTACAGAAAATAACAATTTATATACATCATACAATTTAACATTTTTTAATGTTGGCCAATGTGGCTCACAAGTTTCACACTAATTTACAAAGAAAATTGAAATCTGTTATGATTTTTCCATATTATTTTGCATAATTTGTATTCCTTCAGAGACCACTGCATCTTATTAAAGGCTCTTTGAATTTATTTCTACAGAATAGGCTTTTTCATATCTGCACTTATACATGTAATATATAGGGGGTTTGAACTCATATTTTCACATGATACTCAATCATCATGCTATCTCATACCACTGATGCATTTGATCACACACATGTTGAAAAAATATGTGTGGAGATGATAATCTGAACCAACTGGTGAGTGCTGGTTTAGCACAAAATACGGATATTCATGATTATTTATCTTTTCAACATGTGTGATCAAGTGCATTAGTGGTATGAAATAGCATGATGATTGAGGGTCATGTGAAAATCTGATGTTCAAACCCCCTGTATATTAAAGGCACTTTGATATATTGCTTCTATTTTGTTAATAAAAGTATTTGGATATCTTCTATGATCGTAATTATATACAAATGTACATCTGGTACACCATATAAAAAAAGGATGAATGTGCTAACACAAATGTGGGGGTAGAAACCCTTGGCAAATGATCCTATAAGGCTGTTGATCTTCTTACTTTTGTTGCTGAATATTACTGGGATCATCGTTCTGATTTTTTCCAAGACCCTAACATTCAAAAAAATTGTGTATGTTTCAATCTTATTGTGAGATAGGGTATATTGGGCATCAATATTTATGTGTCTCCTTTTAAATATGTAAAAGTATAGGGTGGGTGTGAATTCTAAGTTTAGTTTTATTATGAAAAAATATTTTGGTTCTAGTGGCCAGAATCTAAAATTCTGATATAGTTGTTTGTTGGTGATGTTAAATATGGGTTTTGCTTCATATTGGGAAGGTGGGTAGAGCACAGAGTGCATTTCCCAGTATTTGTATTAATCTTGGGAGAGCAAAAGTGAAATTTTGAATAAACAATAAAGGTTTTAAAAGTTCTTCATATTTTGAGTTTGGGAGTGGCCAGTCAGTAGGTGTTATTTTACAGGTGATCTCTAGATTTTGAAAAGTTTTAGCACACAATGAAATGACGTTAAATGTTTTTATAATCTACATGTATTGTATAGTCCTATACCAATATAAACAAATGAACTTTGTATATATTTAATGGAGATGGCACTGTACATTTGCCACACAGAAGTTTTCTGCACTTATCTATTTCTCCTACTCTGATTCTGCCATCTTGTGAACACTTGAGAAATCATTTGATGTTAAGTTTTTTTTTTAAAAAAGTGAGGACATCAAAATAAAGAGGTATCAAACTGGTTTCAGATCTATAAAAGTGCAGGTAAGTTGGCTTAGATTAAAAAGATTTTGAATTTCATATTGATGGTTTTGATATAAGTGACAGTTTTTGAGGCAAAAGGGCATCAGATTGAAAAAAAATCAGTTGCATTAAGTCAGGTCCATATTTCCTCACTGATGAAAGCAATAATCTAGAAACCAATCTAGGAATATAGATAGGACCACAATGGGTAGGGATTTATTAAGCACCACAATTTGGTATTCACCCTCAAGATGGTATAACTGCAGTAAAAAAATCTCTTCTAAAATCTACTGCTTATTTAGTAAGCATCCAAGTCTCAGATCCATAAATAAGTCTCACTACAAAAGACAATTCTGGGTTATTAATAACCAATAATTATAACTTATATGTATCAATTAAACAATCTGTTGGTAAATAGTTAAACTGTTTTCAAAAAGGTATTTTAAAACAGAGATTGAGATCAAACAGAGCAGAAAATACATTATGGAGTAACAAAACTCTAAAAGCACTAAGCCTACAGAAATTGTTATAAAGAAAAGTTTCATCACAACACATCAACAATAGTAATAGTTTCCAGTATTAGAATAGCTAATCTCTTTTAAAACAAGCATTAGAACCATGTCATTTTTTCATAACTTTTCATTCGAGTATTCAAATCCTATGCACCAAAATGAATATGGGAATTTTCTAATTGTCCCAGAAAATTAACAGGTTTGTTCACATCACATGTGGAGATGATGTTTCTGTTTGAATAGAAAATATATATTTTTTTAGAACAAATCTTTCATATTGGTAGTATGGAACTCCGGGACTGTATATGTGTTGTATCGAAGAATGTTTTGTAAATTGGCCTTCATAATTTTTTGTTTTCATCCATAGTTAATACAATTTCTCTGTGAGAGAGCCAACTAGGCTATACTGAAGGAGAAAGAAGAATACAAAATTTGAAACATTGTATTATATACTAAACTGTGTCATATTTCTAATAGCCGAATGTATTTAAAAAGTTTAAATAAAATTTGAATTTTTCTAAAGACATTTAACAATTAATATTAGATAATACTAACAGAGACTTCAGACCACTCAATGAAGTATGGAGAAATTTATGTTAGGAGTAATAAGAAGAGATCGAAAATGAAACACATAGATGAGAGAACAAACAGATGTTACTAGCAACATTGAAAAAACTGAGTTGGGCTGGACATATTGTTAGAAGAGATGATAAATAGATAGATAGTTAAAATCTTAAACTGGATTTCAAGAGACTATAAAAGACCTAGAAAAAGACCATATGTGTGATGGATGAAATAAGGAAGCATGTTGGGATGATATAAAGAAGAGAGGCTAGAGATCAGAGATAAATTGAACTTGGAGAGAACTTCATCTGCAGTGGATAATGGTTGAAAATGATGATGATAATAACTAAAATATCAACATCAAAAACTTTCTGAAAAAGAATGATATATTTCCTTTCAAGTTTTTTTTTTTTTAATTATGCTTTTATTTTAAAATTTCTGAAATATTTCTTTTTTTTTTAACCTAATATATATATTTTTTTCTCATTTTTTAAAATTTTTATTAAATTTATCCGAAGAAACAGATATAATAACAATCTTTATTTTATTTAGCATGTTTTAAATATAATTGTTTTTTTAATTAATCGATTCACTAATTGAGATCATTAAAATACTGATCTGGCATCAAGGCTATATAGCTATGAAGCAGATATGTGTAGATTCAAAACGTTAAAATGTTAAAACAGTTTCAGGCCATTTTACCTTGACATTGCAAACTTTTACCTCAATTTTGAAATTTTAAATTTAGGGGTTAATGTTTCATGGTTCATTTAGATTTATGCCAGTAAATTTAATACTAGCAACAAATTATCAAATAACCATCTTAATCAATATATGTGATGTGATGTATTGTGACTTCTTATACAGAGGTAGGAATCTCTCGGCAAATATGCCCAAAGAAACCTGTTAACTACTTTACCTTCCCTTTCCATTCCCCACCCTAAGTTTTCCCATATCCTGCTCCATCCCATTTCCACAACATAATCTTTGTCAACTCCATGGCCTTCATATCGAAATCCCCATTATCTTTTTCCAAACCCAGCATAAAAACCAATAATCCACTTTCTGTAATTACTTTGTTTATATTTATTCATCCATAACTTCATTATTTATACCCTTTCCACTTTTAGGCATTTACATTCAATTATCAGATGCCTAATATTTTTTATGCCTTCCTTACACAACTTGCAGATCAAATCACCCACATTTTTCCATTTATGTGTATATTCCCTTGCTGCTAAATATCCCATTCAAGCCTTAAACAGTAAACTACTATCCTTGCTATTGTCATAAATTAACTCACACCCAATATACTGTTTAATTCTATATATATATTTAAACTCTTTTTACTTTCCATACTAGTTCTCCATCTCACCAATTCCCTATTCTTTATTAATGCATCTATTCTTCTATCCCAATCCTTACTACTATAGCATTCAACAATTCTCCTAACACAATCATCCCACCTTTTACTGACATAAATTCTTTAGCCAAATCTTCTGCATACCACATTACCTTTCTCATCTATTTTGGTTGTCTGCCCTTTACTCACAACCCAATTAAATACTATTTTGGCTATTCTTTTATTATCCATAAACTGCAATCTACAGGGCATTTTTATTATGCTTTTTGCATCTTTCATATAAAATGTTGACCATCCCATTTCTCCTTGAATTGCCTCCTTTGTCATCCACACATCTGCATCTAATGCATGTCTTCCTACTTCTCTTTGGCTTTTTCTAAATAATCCAATACCCATTTACTAACACACAATGCATTGTTACTATATGTTTACCCTGCTACTGCCATTCCCTTTCATACAATTCTTCTACATCTTATTAATTATATGAAAACACTGTTAATTTCTTTATCAACCCTTTCTTTTCTTTGCTTCATTTGTCAATTTTTTCTCCCAATCATCTAAGCAATTTCTCTGAGTATTTAAGAGGGTTCCCAAATAATTATATCTATTCATCACATTTAACTTTATATCCCCTAATAGAAATTCTTTGTCTTCTTTTTCCCTAGTATTAATCATCGTGATTTTTATTCACTAAATTTAATCCCCATCTTTTTACCCACCCTTGCACTTGACTTCAGCATAACTTCCATATCTTCTCTTCTTTCTGAGCTCAAAAAGACAATCTGCAAATAAAAGACCAGACAATGTATATACTCCCTTGCTACCTATTAATGGTATTTCTATCCCTCTTCCTAGTCTTCCTATTGACCTCTCCATTTATCTCAAATACAACAAAAACAAAATAGGTGATATAGGGCATCCTTGCCTTAGTCTTACCCCATTTTCAACTTTACCTGATTCTATATCCCGTAATTGATATATATAGAAATTATTTTCATATAATTTTTTAATAATATCCACTAAAACTCCATCCATTCCCAAATTTACTAAACTTACCCATAATCTATTTCTAGTTACCTCTATCATAGACTGTCTCTATATCTATAAAAATCATATATAATTGTCTACCTGTATTCCTACTCATATCCATAAGTTGTGTAACTACAAATAAGCTATCTCTTATATGCCTATCCGATCGAAAATGTCCTTCTCGCACTATATTATTTTCTTCCATCCACTATGCAACCCTTCCAGCCACCCAATATAAGAAAACTTTATATAAAACTGACGTTACTGCTATCGATCTATAATTGTTTAACTTTCTATGATTTTTACCCTTTCCTTTAAATAGTAACCTTACTCTTGTATTACTCCAACTACCTGGAAAA
Organism: Epiperipatus broadwayi; assembly: GCA_028023455.1. NCBI lineage: Eukaryota > Metazoa > Onychophora > Udeonychophora > Euonychophora > Peripatidae > Epiperipatus > Epiperipatus broadwayi. Next base: position 2,290,231 of record JAQFVV010000055.1, on the reverse strand, counting down.
TCTATCTTCTGTGCCATCTTATCAAAACATGATAATAGTTTTACTTTTGCCCTATGCCCTAAATTCATAACCATCACTGCTGCCCATCCATCTAAACCTTTTGTCTTTCCACTTTTCAATTTCTCCTCTGCCTCATTCAGTTCATTTATGTAAATGCAGATCTCTACTCTACTGGCATCTAGTGTAAACTTGCATAATCAATGCACATAAAATCATTATTCCTAGTATTTGATGATAAAGGCAAAACCCAGAAATTAAAAATTTTAAAGTAAATTTTCACCATCTCATTATGACAGGGTATTCTTCCGGTTTAAAATTCTACTGTAAATTTTATTTTTACCCAGTTCTGATATTTCTTTAATATTATTTGGAGTAACCAGAAAGTGGAATTACTTGATTATGGATATATTAGTGCCGTTAATTGTTAACAAAGTTTTATAATTAACTTACATGCTCTGCATATTTTGGTGTACAAGTGGTGAGAGACTCTGAAGTTTAAAAAGACCAGATCGGCCCCAGCTCTATCATTTTCAGCAAACTTCTTACGAACACCTAAGTGATAAAGGCATTAAACTACTTTTTTATTATCTTAAGCAACACCAACAAAACATTACATTACTTCTGTCTACAAATCTATTTCTCCATTCCAGTTCTACAAGCAAATTGGCATAGATTCAAAACATTAAGACATTTCTTAATTTCGAGCTTGATGGTAAAAAAAAGTAGTAAATCATGGATGCTGGAGGAAAGATGCATTAGATCCAAGAAATCCAGGTGCATTACATCCAGATTCAAAACTCACTGATAAATCCTATAAGTTAGAAACTAGTCTGGAGAAATGGAATATGTTAGTATTTGTTAGGATCTTATTAAGTAATGCCATTTGGCATCTGTTGTTTACTCAAACTTACACTAGGTGGTAGCGCTGGATACAAATTTATTAAGCAATACCATCCGGCATCTGTTGATTACTCAAGCTTACACTAGATGGCAGAACTGGAGTATAAACAATAGATTTACCTTGTATAATTTTATTCTGAACCATTAGAGCAAGACCATTTTCAGGTTACAAACCTTAAGAGAAAAAATAATGTCTTTCATGATATCAGAAACATTGAAACAAATCCTTTCTCTATTTTTCTTGACTATTTAACGTACAAATTCTTTTGCAGAGCATGTCTTTAAATTCATTCATTTGTAGTTCACTCTCTGTGAGATTGCTACCAACAATTATGATTACACCCATTAAATTGGTGCAGGAGTTAAGTGCCAGATTCTGGAATTCAATGTCCATGAATCACAACCTGGATCTATCATGTCCACCATCAAAAATTCTTGCAAACTCCGGAGCAGTAAAACTATATATAACCTGATGGACTTGAATTGAAAATATTAAGGTATTTTCAATTTAAGACTCATTGTTTTGTAGTTAAGTGGAGATAAAAGATGGCAGCTGGAGTGTTGTATTAGATCCTAAGATCTAGGTGCAGTGCTCTCAGATCCAAGGTTCCTCACTGATGAAGGCCACAAGCCAGAAACTAGTCTGGGGATATTGGATGAGTAGGCACTAGAGGAAGATTTTCTGCACAAGCCTTCTGGCATCCATTGATTACTCTAGCTAGCTGTGTGTGGCAATATGTATAGTGAGTTTTGCCTGTTTAATAACAGTAATAAGCAAGCATAAGAAGTGGTGACCATGTGATGTTTATTAGCTTAAGACCAATCCTGCCCAATAGAATAGTGGTTGTTATGGTTCTTAAAGAACCAAAGAAAGCAAAATGTATAAAGAAAGCAAAATGTATAGGTACTAAACTTGGTTTAGACCTATATGACTATATAAGCTGATAGGCTTGAATTGAAAATATTAAGGTGTTTTCAATTTAAGATTCATAGTTTTGTAATTGAGTGGAGATAAAAGATGGCTGTTGGAGGGTTGCATTAAATCCTAAGATCTAGGTGCAGTGCTCTCAGATCCAAGGCTCCTCACTGATGAAGGCCACAAGCCAGCAACTAGTCTGGGGATATTGGATGAGTAGGCACTAGATGGGGATTTTATGCACAAGCCTTCTAGAATCCATTGATTGATTACTCTAGCTTGTTGTGTGTAGTAATACGTATAGTGAGTTTTTCCTGTTTAATCACAGAATACATTCTAATGGGTTACTCCGAATTATCTGTAGGCAGACTGATAACAAATCATTGTTTTAATAAACTTGCAAATATAATTTTACTCTTCATTTATTATTCGTTTAGTCTGAGTAATGTATTAGAATGAGGGTTTTCTGTGATATGATTATAATCCTACACATTACACATTCAAGCAGTAGTAGGTACTGTTGGAATTAGTAATATATTTTTATTATTATATAAAAATTTTATTATTATATAAAAATCTCTTACGACTTCTTCGATTAAAGCTTACAGTTATTAAATTACTGGTATTCAAATTTTTAATCATTATTCGTTCAATATCCAAATAATTAAATCACTATTTCCATGTTATGCATACAAAAAAAGAAATGTCATGTTATGCATACAAAAAAAAAAAAATGTCAAATTTTGGCCAGTTACATTTGGACAGCTAATCACAGAGTGAAACTAATAGGACTATTTGAATAATGAAGTATATACATATATATTGCTATCTTCATTTTTGTTATAACTAATGTTTTATATAAATACAAACAATATAGTCACAAGACTTGGAGGGGGGTGGCGAGAGCCGATACCATATGGCGTGGGCTACTTTCATTTAAAATTTAAATACATGGGATGGCCCACAAGTCGCAAAGTATTTTTAAATCTCTAATGCAAATCCTTTTACATTTTAGAAATTGTTTCGTTATAAACTCTTCCATATTAATGTAAGATAAACACAAGGGGAACATTACCATAAAAATAACCGCTATTCAAACAAATTATTTTCACTTCAGCTTTCATAACTTTTCCTTATATATATATATTAATTCACAGTCACATAAGCGGACAAGTAAATGTGTTTATAAAAGATTGAATACTAATTTAATTTTGTCGGAAAAAGAAAATTGGTCCTTTTGGTACTTGGGTATTATTCCTGCAACCAAGGAAAGATAGGAGGACTTTTCACATTCGTATCAATACACTGCTAACTTTTTAATGTTACGATTTTGGCAACATCAAACATTACAAAGTTAGCAACGCTTTGATAGGAATGTGAAAATTCCTCCTTTCTTTCCTTGGTTGCAGGAATAATACCCAATAGTTTTAGAAAAATACACAAAAATTAATTTTATAGGAAATATACACGTACTTCTAAGCAATGTAGATGGACGCAAACAATCAAATTTGACGGACGCAAAGAACCAAATTTTGTAATTTTCTTCCATCAGTTTAAAAAAAAAAAATTGTAGTAAGGAAGGCATACCGGATCCATTTTTCTGATAGAAATTAATACAACACAAATATATCTTTTTAAAAGTAAAAAAAAAATCTATGAAAGAAACATAAGCAGACGATGCTTGAACGCTAAATTTAATCGAATGATTTTAAACCAAGAAAAATACCGAAATTTGTACAAATAGTTTTTAAAATCACATTACAAAACATTCAACAAGAGGCTACTTACTGTCTGAAATAGAGTACAATATTGTAGTTTCCAGAAATTCTTACATACAAAATGCGATTAGCAGCCCCCTCCCCGCCATTCCTACTTCTTACCCCGAAATGTTTATAGAGCACGTGATTGCGCAGTACATGCTAAAAAATGGAATCTTACCAAGCTATGTAAACCAACTGCAATTTATTTTTTGAAACGAGTGTTGTCCAAAAAATAATAACAAAGTCAACATATTTATTCAATTAGTAAATGCAAAAAAAAAAAAACCCAGTAAATTCCTGCAGCTCTTTTAGTAAAAAAGTCAACGCATTAATTAAATACGAAAAATATAATAAGAACTCTAAATTGCAACACTACAATCATTAGTTTTTCGACTGGATAAATAACTGGAAATTGCAGCAGTTGGTGAGTTGTTTTATAAATAAAATTAAAAATGTTTTTGATCTCAAAGCAAGTAAAAGAAAACCACAGTAATACCAAAGTCTACATATTAATTCAATTAGTAATTAGAAAAATTGATAATTGTAAATTGCAATACTTTGATCAGTATATGTTTTTTAGACTGGAAAAGTAACTGGAAATTGTAAAAAAAATAGCAGCACTTTGAGCAAATCAAAAAGAAACAACATCGTAATAATAATCTAGTCACAGCAGTAAATATAAAGTGAACTTATTAATTCCATTAGTAATACGAGAAATAACTGTACATTGTAACACTCTGATCAGATAGTTGTTAGACTGGCGAAATAACTATAAATTAAAGCACTTTGAGCCGATCAAAGGAAACAACAGTATTAATAAAGTCAACGTTTTAATTCAGTTACTAAATAAAAAAATAAGTATTAATTTCAGCACTTGGATCAGATGGTTTTTAGACAGGGCGAAAAACGTTCCTTATGTTATTCAACATGGAAAAGGTGTCATCATGTCTGTGTAAGCAGGAGTAAAAGTGTTTTTTTATATGAAAGCAAATAAAAGGAAAAAATATATAAATAATAAACTCAACGCTTTACTTCAATTCTAATTAAAAAAAAAAAAAACAATCAGGGAGACTGCATTAATATGATCAGATGGTTTTCAGACTTGAGAAATAATTATAAGTTGCAACATTTTGAACAGATAAAAGGAAGCAACAACAATATTAACAAAGTTAACGTATTAATTTAATTCTTAAATAAAGAAATATCTGTCAACGAATTATTTCAATTAGTACATCCAAAAATTACTTTAAAGTGTAGCAACTTTTAGCAGATAAAAGAAAACAACAAAATCAACATTTTAATTCAGTTACTAAATCAAAAAATAAGTGTTATTTTCAGTACTTTTATCAGATTGAATTAAAAATGATCAAACAAAATTACAATAACAACAAAGAGCAACTGTAAAATGTAAAAAACAAAATTTTCAATCAGCAAATGTAATAATTTCCAAAAAAAAAAAATGACACTAAGAAGTTTTGAGACGTAAGAAATTGTGTTTTGTTGACACGTTCTAAAACACGTTTTTTGAGATGAAAAAAGCGCGTGATTATTTCACGTTCGCAAGATTACACGTTTTATCGCGTATGTGAATAGTCGTCCTATCTATCCGAGGTTGCAGGAATAATACCCAAGTACCAGAAAGGGATAAATCAAAACCGATTTTCGTAAGATCTGAGCGATGGAGCTGCCCTCTACATTTCATAACCAAAATATCTTAGAAATGTATACAATATTAGATTTTTTCATTATTTGATAATTTTAATTAAAAAAATTACATTTATAAAAATGTAATAAAATCTAACTGTTTTTCACATTGTTTTTTTTTTTTTAATAGAAATATTCAGATTTTTAACATCAGATAATTAATTTACAGATCCCGTTACAATAACAAAGATATTGGATGAAACAAACATTAAATGATTTTAAAAAAACTGAAATACTATTTTTCTAGAAAAAATAGTATTATTTTATAACAAAAATAATTATATAACTGAAACTTTGCGCCGGGGTTTCAATGCATGTGTTCGAGCGTGTGTGAATTATAGTGAAAAAGGGTATCTCAGTGTTTCAACATCTGTGTGTGCGAGAGCGTGCGCGAATTAGAGCACGATATCCAAGTCTATACACATAAAAAGCTAATTTACAAATAAAGTAATATTTTTATCCTTTTTTTTTTAAAGATAAAGTTATTACAAAAATCGACTAATCATACTTATATAAAAATCATCATCAACAGGTAGTACTCGTAAACGAGTGTGACCATTCCAACTCCAAGGGGGCGGGGACTACTTTAGAGAAAAGTTTTGTGACGAGTACAGAAATCAGTCTATGAAAGACAAATACGTTGTATTAAGAACTGGTCCATTTTTTTTCTTTATTTTATATTTTGTGATGTGATGTTTTTAATTTCTACTGGATATTTTTTCTTTCCGAAATGACAGTTTGTCTATAGCTTTTTCGTGTAATCTGTTCTCTCCCGCCGCATCTTCCCAATAAAAACAATTAACACAGATGCAAAACTCTCCATACAGTAGCGCCACTCAGTGTAAGCCAGAGCAATCAATAGATGCAGGAAGGTTTGTGCATGAAATCCCTATCTAGCGCCTACTCATCCAATATCCCCAGAATGGTGATCATGTGATCATGTAATGTTTAGTGGTTAAAAACAATCAACAAAGCACTTCTTTAGAATGTCTTTGAGATCATCTTTATAATGCAAATGGGGTCTACCTGACCCCCCCCCCCAAAGTCATTCCTTTGTTTCGCATATCCTATCCAACAGAAGGTACGATTTTACAATGGTGGACCCTGTAATATCACATCCAGCAAATAGAAGAATGTATTGAATTAGTCTTATGATTTTGCCCTTACATTTTTAAAAAAATTTTGGAACATCCTTAGATGAAATTTTTCTAATACCTTTATGTTATGGGCATATAGGGTGTTTAAATCTTTCTTCCAAACAAACTAAATGAATGTTTTCAACAAATAAAAATATTTTGTTTAATTTTACAAAATTTGAGCAAAATTTAACGCCAACTTATACTCATGATTACATCACTATAGATTAATCTGAGTCCAGTTTAGACCAGTGATAAGATGATGGACTGGAAAGGTAAAGGTTTTTGATTTGAAGCTTGATCGGCCATTTCTAATGCTCAAACATCATGTAACATATCCATCACCTAATTGGCAAACTATTAATTATTACTATTATTATATTTGGAAAACAATCAAGAATTAGATGTATTAAATGTAATAAAAAGTTTCATGAATCATGTGTAAAATCTAATGAAATAATACTGAATAAAATTAAGTAGAAATGGAGTGTTATATTTGTGATAAATGTAATCATAATTCAAGTGTTGGTAACAAATGGATAATATTGGGTCAGAGGTTAATAAATCAAAATATTGGAAATTTTTCATGGACAAAAAATGACCTTTGTAAATTAATAAAAATTAATGGTATATCTAAAGAAGATTTAGTAACTATAAACAATCATAATTTTGATAAAAGAAAATTTAACTAAAGTCGATACTAATTGTTTACCTTGTAAAGAAACTCGTTTTTTATTGGATGTAATTTTAAATATTGTTACAGACTTATCAAGTGAAATTAAATGATTGAAAGAAGAAAATATGATGAAAAATACATTATTAAATATATTAGTTAATAATTTGGAAACAAATCAAAATAATGATTACGGAAGCACGGTTGTTGATGGGAATTTTGTTGTTTTAAACCAGGTATGGGTAACCTTTCCTAGTTCAGGGGCCAAATTATCTTTTTGTCTTCGAATCAAGGGCTGGACCAAATTAAATTGTACAAAGTAATAGTGAATGATAAAAGGCTACACAAAATTCATAATAATGACATAACAATTTAATGCAAGGAATGGCCTGTACTTCAGCAATGGGAATATAGCTTAAGGACAATCACGTAGAATTTTCAAGGTTTTCGTCCGTTATTCTTATCCGAATTTTTGATTTATTAAAATTCATTCTAGAAAAATACTGTTCACACATATATGTGCTGCCAAAAAGACAAATAATTCTTTTTGAAAAGGCATGTAAATTTCTATATTTTTCTTCCACCAAATGTTTTATTAAAATCGATCAAAGCAATGTTGTTAAAGTGTGATTTTAGCACTAAATCCGCTTGAACCTCAATAAGTTACATCTGTAAATTTTTTGGCACATTATTTATATCAGTATCCATCAGATGAAAAAATATAGTGAATATGAAGCCTTTATTTTGGAAGTCGACAAACCTTGTATCAAATTGCTTTATTAATGCCTTCAATTCATCTCCATAACAATTATAAAGGATAATTTTATGAATTGCTAGAGTAGGAAAATGGTAACAATTTTTAGCTCTTATCTGACTTTCCAACAATTTTACTTTATTACAAAAAGCACTGACATGTCCATACAGTTCATGAATCAATTGTCCTGGTTTTTGCAATTTAAGATTAAGTTCATTTAGGTATCCAGTGACATCTATAAGGAATGCCAAATCACAAACCCACTCATCATCTCTTACTTGGTTAATTGTTTTTCCTTTTATGTCCATAAAATCTGCTATTTTTTGTCTCATATCATAAAATCATTTTAACATTTTACCTTTACTTAACCACCTCACTTCACAACAATAAGACACATTTTCATAATCTGAAAATAAGTCTGCCAAATATTATTTAAATCGGTGGTGATTAAGTGCATGTGACTTACTAAAGTTAATACTGAATATTACAACTTCCATAACATTTGTAAATTTAATTGATTTTGCACATAGATTTTGTTGGTGGATAATGCAATGAAAATTTGTTAAATTTTCCAGATGAATCTGTAGTTCTATTGCTTTTTCATGAACTATTCCAATAAATCCCTTCCATGCACCAACCATTGCAGAGGCTCCATTGGTGCATATTCCAGATAGTGAACTCCATTTAAGCCCAAAAAGACTGTTTTGATTTTTTCAAATATATCTTCACCAGTAGTTGTCCCTTTTAGTGGCTGAAATGCCAACAATTCTTCTGTGACATTAAAATCCACATCAACTCCCTGAATAAATATTGCTAGTTGTGCTGCATCAGAGGCATCACTGCTGTCATCCAAAGCAATTGAAAATGCTTTGAATCAAGGAATCTTCTCTTTTAAACTTTTTGGATATCATCAGCCATGATTTCTATCCGCCGGAGAACAGTACGTCCTGACAAACTAATATTCTCAAAATCTTTTTTCTTTTCAGGACATATTATACTTGCAACATCCAACAGACATTCTTTGATAAATTCTCCTTCACCAAATGATTTAGAATGCTTAGCAATTTTTTCACTTAATACAAAGCTGGCTTTCACAATGCTTCCGTGCTGCATTCTTTGCTTGGTGAACATTTACTGCTGGGTGTCCAAGTTCTTCTTCAATTTCTCTATTTCATCTTTTCATAGTTGTCCATCAATTTTTTGGCGATCCACATGTTTTGAAGTAAAGTATCTCTTCAAGTTGTATTCTTTGTTGGCTGATATGGATTCATTGCATGGCAAACATATAGGCAAACCTTTATTCAGAATAAAATAATACTTTTCTGTCCAGTTGTCTTGAAATTGACGATTCTCTGTATCTACTTTTCTTTTTTTTTTTAGATAATCCCTGACATTGTTCCAAATTTCAAAGCTATATATTCAGAACTGTCAAACAAAACTTTTTAATAATGCAGATACTAAACAGAAAACAATATAAATGCAGGCACTTAACAAAGCACAACACCAATGCAAATATTAGAATAAAAATAGAACTGCGTTTTACACTGCAGATAGAACACAATATAAATGCAGGCATGGAATAAGGCACAACCCCAATACAAATATCAAAATGACATGTTGTAACACGTTCACACACTGCTAGTCAAAATGAGAAAGATCTTGATGAGAGAAGACGATGTGTTTTGCAGTGTCATATGATGTCAGCTTAACTATTCAAAATATTAATTCTGAGAGGAGCTAAGTAAGACAAAAAAAATGTGATTTCCAGTAATTGTTAATGATTATGATGTAATATTTTTGTAAAACATTTATTATTAAACCAAAAAGTACATCACTAGTAGGGAATTGTCTTTGAAAATATTTTCTTTTAAAAATGATTGCTCATAGGAAATGTTATGAGAAAGCAGAATTCGCCATTGCTGGGTTTACAAAAATTGTTTTTGCAAAAACAGTAGGGAATAATTTTTTAATAACAATAAATAATTTATTAATATTTATAATGTGTTTTGTTTCTTTGATGATAATTAATTGTAAATATATCATTTTTTTAATGTTATAAAATTCTAATATTTCATTCTAACCTTTTCAATACATTCCATGCATCTAATTAAGACGTGCTTTTTTGCTATCGCTAATAACTCAGTTTTCAAATTTATTTTCACTATTTTAAAATATTAATAATTTTAGTATTTGAAATTTTAATCATTAGAAGACTTAAATAAAGATATTATAAAATATAATTTATTAAATAACATAATTATTTAATTGCACAAAAAGTAAAAATCAAACGTAACTCTCACTAGACTCTATTCAAAAATTTGACAATAGGAATCAAACATGGCTGAAATGGATTAGTGGTGGGAAGGATTAAAAGTCGTAAAAGGACTGGATCTGGACCATGGGCAGGAGTTTGCCCATATGTGTTTTAAACCAAGAAAGTCAAGTTAGTGAATTTGTTAATGCTCATTCGATTTTCCCCACTACTTAAGGTAAATAGGAATTCCAATGAAAGAATAGATAAATTACAAAAGCAATCAGATATGATTAGTGTCATTCATATGAAATCTAATTTTAAATTGAATGAACGAAAGAATAAAGTAATTAAAATAAAAGTTGGTCAATCAGATAAAAAAAATAAATGAGATATCACATGATCATGATTTTAGACTTACCGTTGAATTTAATGAATAATTGCTGGTTTCTAATCAAGATAAAATATCTTAAGTCATATGCCTTTTGGTTGAAAGATTGTGCAGATAAAGGAAAGGAAAGTTATAAAACTGTGTTTTATGGAAAGAATAAACAAAAAAAATGTTTAAAAGTGCAAATATTTCTCCTATTATAGGAAATCAAGATAACCATGTATTGAAAGCTGTTAAAAAATTATGTTTAGAATGGATAATAATACTTCTGCTGAAGATGTGATTACACATTTGAAAAATACTTTAAAATATAAATAGGGTGTGTTATAAACTATTCATTCTATCTATACAAGAATGTGAATCCGATAAAGTGAATGCTAATGATATTTAGCCCGTGAGTGCTGTGATATTGCACTTCTATGGCAATTTAAAATATTTAAGAAATCTTAATGCTGATGCAGTTAATAGTACACAGGATGATACTATATTAAATGTTAATAAAACAGTTAAAGAAGAAAGTGAAGACATATTAACTGAGTGTCGGTAAAAGTAACATTACAGTGCAAGATATAAATTTGCAAAATGATCTGTGTAATAAATAGCAATCCATGAACTAAGACAATTGAGTTTAAATATGAATTGTTATTAAGTGAATATGATATTATCTTTTTAACAGAGACTTGGTTAAAAGAAGAAATTGATAATATTAATATATTTGATGATGGATATTGTGTGTATATTGTATAATAACAACATTTCACTCTTCTTATACTTTAAAGCAAAAAAAAAGAAAGAAAGAGAAAGAGAAAGTATTGTGTGTATAGATCTGACAAATTATAATAATGAAACAAGAGTAGATGGAATTTTGATTGGTATTAAAAAGGACAAAGCATAGGCAGATATTTATTAATGATAATAATAAACAGGCAAAAACTCTCCACATAGTAGTGCCACCTTGTGCTAACCAGAGTAATCCCAGAAGGCTTGTGCATAAAATCCCTATCTAGTGGCTACTCATCCAATATCCCCAGACTAGTTTCTGTCTTATGGCCTTCATCAGTGAGGAGCCTTGGATCTGAGAGCACTGCACCTAGATATTAGGATCTAATGCAACCCTCCAGCAGCCACCTTTTATCTCTACTTCACTTCAAAACTATGAGAATGAAATTGAAACACACAATAACATTTTCAATCTTGGTGGCATCCATTGATTATTCTGGTTAGCACAAGATGGCACTACTATATGGAGAGTTTTTGACTGTTTACTAACAGTTATGTGCTAGCAAAAGATAGTAATCATGTGATGTTTAATAATAATAATACTAAGTCCTGTTGGATTGAAGCTAGTTTTAAAAAAATAAAATATATTTAGGTACTATATATCTTCAGCATACTTTGTCATTGAATGATTTAGATGCGTATTTGGTTAAGATTGAGGACATATTGGTGAAATATAAATACGATATTATTATAGTTGGGGATTTTAATGAAGTTGATTACTCATTACATAGTAATAAGACTGGTAGTAGGAATAATAAACTTTATACATTAAAATTTTTTGTTAAGTTAGATTAATTCAACTTAATAATGTTATTAATTTTAGAGATGGTATGTTGGATTTATTATTTAGCACTAAGGATGATTTGAAGTACAAAGAGGCTGATCAAGCTCTTTTGCCTCCTGATCCTTATCATCCACCTTTAAAATTTGTAATAGATGGTCTCATGAACATATAAAGCCTATAGTAAATAGTAATAGAGATTACAAACATGGTGACTATTATGGCCTTTATAAAGCCTTTGAAGATGTTGATTGGAATGAAATTTGGATAGAAAATGATCCAAATATAGCTGCAAATAAGTTTATTTTTATATTTCAAAATTGTCTGGATTAATATATTCCCGTTAGGCATTATTTGAATTCTAATAATAAATATCCTAAATGGTTTTCTAAGGAATTGTGTACTGGTTTAAATAGAGATCATAAATATCATAGGTTATACAAGTTAACTAACGATAGGGAATTCTATAAGAAATTTGATGATTTGCATGCTTATACTAAGACTCTTGTGAAAAAGACAACAACAACAACAACAACAACAACAACAACAACAACAACAACAATAATAATAATAATAATAATAATAATAATAATAATAATAATAATAATAATAATAATAATAATAATAATAATAATAATAATAATAATAATAATAATAATAATAATAATAATAATAATAATAATAATAATAATAATAATAATAATAATAATAATAATAATAATAATAATAATAATAATAATAATAATAATAATAATAATAATAATAATAATAATAATAATAATAATAATAATAATAATAATAATAATAATAATAATAATAATAATAATAATAATAATAATAATAATAATAATAATAATAATAATAATAATAATAATAATAATAATAATAATAATAATAATAATAATAATAATAATAATAATTTAAAGAGGGTTGAAGAAAATTTTAGGAATAATTCCCACATGTTTTGGAATTATGTTAAGGATCTTAATATTCCTGGAAATAAGAATTATAGATATAATTTGACCTTCTATGAATGATATAGTTAATCACTTTAGAGATATGGATTTAGATATTTCTGGTAATGATTTGGCTGATATTAAATTTAATAAAGAGAGTTCTTGGAATATAGATGTGAATGATCTAGTTAATCACTTTAGAGATATGGATTTATATATTTCTGATAATGATATGGCTGATATTAAATTTAATAAAGAGAGTTCTTGGAATATAGATGTCAAAAAAAATTGAAATTTCTGAAGTGTTTAATGCAATTTCTAAACTTAACACAAAATCTTCTATGGGATATGATTTTTCCTAATTTTATCATCAAGGGTTTTGCTGAATGTTGCTAGTAATATTACATTATATTATTAATTTATTGATTAAGAAATCTATAATCCCTGACATATTTAAGATAGCTAAGATTATACCAATTAATATGAAGGGGGGGATCTGATTCTGGTAATTATAGGCCTATTTGAATTCTGTCACCTTTTGCTAAGGTTTATGACAGTAATATTACTGTACATACAATTAAGGTGTTACCTAATTATCAACATGGTTTTCTACCTGGTAAATCTGATGAAACTAATTTAATGTTGATATCTGACAACACTGCTAATACCTTATCTAATCAGAAACAATTAAACGTATATTTTGATATGACTCAGGCAAGTTGCACATATTAAACTTTTATATGAGCTTAAAATGTTGGGAGTTAGTCCTCATTTGAGTAGTTTAGCAATTACTTGAGGGTTTGTAAATCTTATGTGTATATGGATGGAACCAATTCTCATCTTTTTAATAATATGGTAGGTGTTCCTCAGGGTGGAATATTAGCACCTTTGCTTTTTAATGTTCTTATATATGATATTGATGAAAATATAAAAAGTAATATGATACTTACTTATGCTGATGATTATAAGTTATTCAAAAGAATTATTACTTATAAGGATCACATTGAGGTTCACAGGGATATAGATTGTTTTAAGGTTTGATGTATGAATAACAATATGGAGACTAATATTAATAAAACATACATTATTTCCTATACTAATACTACTGAAAAATCTGTTTCCATAAAATATAAGTTGTTGTTTTTTCTTGTAACACTTGTAGAATGGCTCTTCCATATGGAATTTTAATTTGATTAATATTCAGTCTAGAATACATAATGTTGAAAAAGGACTCAATAAATTAGTAATGGGAGAACATCAAAATATTAAAGTAATATTGAAAAAAAAAGAATACATTTGCTAATATGGTATGCCTATTTGCAAACAATAAGATCCAGGGTCAATTCACAATGTAAATGGGGGATCTACGATAAAAACTACTGGTTAACCATATTTACAGATCTTAGCAAAAAATATTCAATACTCATTTGAGCAAATTCTTAGCAAAAATTAAAACAATTATAGCATGCTCATGTGGATGTATCCCATTTGACATTTCAGGAACTGGTTATTAAGAGGAGTACATTAAGACAATTCATTTCCAGTGGTATAAAAGCATGGATGGATCTCGTAAATCACAAATGATTAGTAAAAGTTTACATAACAGTCATCAGATTAACCTAGATTTTGTCTGCAAAATAGACTGACCTTGTTAAGCTAAGAGCAAGCAGAAATCTGCACTCCAAACATAAGCAAAACAGTGAGAGCACCAAAACATAACAGATCTCAGCCATGAAGTGTAATAATGATTGGAATTTACTTGTAGGTGAACTAGCATGAGATTTTGTCTGCACGTGAATGCTCTTCTTTTAAAGCAAGTTGTGGCACATTTGTCTGTACAGTAAATGAAGATGTCGGCTGTGGACCTGACTTTAAGAGCTAACTGCTCGATCTTCTGATGCCAAAGTCTAAAACTAAAGATTCAGATGTTTACATTCTTAGCCCACATGAAGAATAGAGGTTGTCTGTGAAATGTATACCATTATTGTCTCAGTAAAAAGGTGACTGGGTAATTGGTTCTCTCTCCGAACTGCCTGCAGTGACACCTGTGAATCAATGGGTGTGTTATGTAGTGAAAGCATAGCTATTTATTACAAAAAAAATTTTAGGGTGCTAGATATCTGGTTCACTAGTTACAACATAAAATTTGACAATGTGTTTTATACCCTAACTCATAATGGAACAAACGTGCTATCATTACATTTGGTTTTAAATTGGATAAACCCCAAACTGTGCACAGTACTTAAGCCATATATTAGAAGAATGTTTTCAAGTGGTTTGCAATATTTCTTGATGGTGGGGAGAGCATTGAAGATCATCTACAAAGGTATGAAACACACTGTCTCATTTTATATGCCATAATCGAGACACATTAATGGCTCAAAATGTTTAGAGTGAATAGTTAAAGTATATCACTATATACTCCAGGTATTGATTCAGAGATGGCCTGCGGGTAGCTTGAAGAAAGAACTGGCTACTTTTTATCTGGGTCACATTACGTATAAGGAATTGATCGGTCCATTAATTTCAGATTTGTTCAAGAGTTGACCAAATTTTTAGCCATTCCCTGTACTCTTTCCTGTTATGTTTAACTTCAGAAAAAGCTTTCAACTCAATTAATTTAATTTATTGATGTATTTGTCCAATTTTGCTTACATGAGGACAATAAGTATCCAAGTTTTATAATAGCAAGCACTATGTGATGTGATGTATTGTGGCTTCTCCTTAAACGAAGTCAAGAATATCTCAGCAATTATGCCCAGATAAACCTGATAGCCATTTTAGTTTCCATTCCCCACTCTAAATTTTCCCATATTCTGCTCCATCCCATTTCCACAATATAATCTTTGTCAACTAATTTCTTCCTACATCACTGGTGCCACCTATTATAAGCTTGAGGAAGCAACAAATACTATTCTGTGCTAAGGCCCCATCCATAGTTCTAGACAAATTTCTGGCTTGTTGCCTTCAATGGTGAAGAACTTATATTTGGATCTTTCACATCGAATGGGTTTTCCATCTATCAACTGTCTTTTACTCTTTTTCAAGCAAACTATCACCCTGAAATTCATCATAAGCTCTACCATCTAATAATATCTATTAAATATTCAAAGTTACACTAGATAACAGCAGTGAAAGAGAAAATCAGAATTTGTATCTGTATGAGTTGGGGGGGAGGGGTCATGTGATAGATTTTGATTAAACAATATAGTTCTGAGCAACTTTCAAAATGACACAGCTTAATAAAGATGCAAAATAATTTAAAAAAAAAAAACAAGATCATAATTAATTAACAAATTATAATAAATAGATAAAGATTTTGATACACAAACCTTCTAATATCCATTGATTGCTATGGTTTCCACTGGGTGGCACTACTTTATGGAAACAGTTGCTGCTGTTTTAACAGCTTGCGTAAGCATAAGTAATGGCGATCATGTGATATTTTGGTGGATACATTATTGTTAGACTGGCAATTCATTTAACAGCCAAACAGAAAAATAATAAAATAACATAATCAACAGATCAAAAGAAAAGTGTAGAGTTAAGCACAATGGATGGAGATTTTTAACATAGCGATACGAGTTTAGAACTCATTACTTTCCGCAGTAAGTGAATCTCATGATACTTTATATGTGTACAAGTACGTATACGAATAAAAAAAATATCAATACATAAACATTCTTCTCAAAAGTAGATTCATTCTCATTTTTAAACCATCATGTACAGATATTACTATTATCTATATAATGTGAGATTAGTAAAAATGAAGGCTTATAGAGTAAAATTGTATGGCAAACATTTTTTCTCACTGAATTACAATTTATGTAACAAAGGCAAATAACAGGGGGGGGGACTCAAAAATAACTGGAATTGTTCTGCAGTTTGCATGCCTATTGTAGTATATACTTTTGCTGTTACATACTGCTTGCAGGAATCCTTCGGCATCAATCATCAAAATGACATCACCGTGTGAAATCGTGGGACCACATAATTTTGTAAAGTGCATTCTATGTATTTGTCAAATTTTTTATAGTGGCTAAAATGTTCGAACAATGTGCAATTCTGTTTTCATTTACAGAAAATGGCAAGGAAAAAAGTTAATGCTTGAAACAGATTATAAGCAAGTTGATCTTGGTAAAAAAAAAAAAACAAGTTTATGGGTGGTTTAACTGAAATGTTAAATTTACCACGTCCAAAGTCAAAACAATGCTGATTTTTTTTTGACGCAAACAACATTTTTCTCTCAAATTTGGTTCGTGATGGTCACCATTTTATCTGCAAGTTCTGAAACATTACCATGATGTGGTAAAATGTAAACATCCTGTTTTGTGGCAAAAAAAGGAGAGCATGCTCCACTCTAACAAAGTGTCATCTCTCAAAGCCTTGAGTGAGAAACACTTTTTAATTAAATTCAGCACCATATAGCTTATCTATCAGCTATATTCAACTCAATCTTGCTTTATGTGATTTTTTTTTTAATCTCTTGAATGAAAAGTTGTCTCATGTTTTTTTTTTTTTAGCGTACTTGGGAAGGAAAATGATGGAGGTGTTAAAATGCATCACTTTGCAAGTGTTTCCATACTACTAAGTGAGAAACAGATTTAGACCGGTGCGTTGCATTAAATAGTCTATAACTTTTAAAGTGATTCAATTTGCAACAACTGCAAATAAATATACAATTTTTATTACAAAATTCCGATTATTTTTAGGTCCCTCCTTGTATATACATATCAATGAAAAGTAGAATTCTTACAATATTTTAAACAATTTTATTTTCCAGATTTAACAATAAACCAGCTGGATTTGATCTTCATAGATGTGACTGGAGTCTTGTCCACATTTTAAGGACAACCCGTAGTCATTATTCCCATCTGCTTCATTAATGGGATTTATAAGCCAAGGATATATGCAAATGTGGGCAAACCCAAATTATAAATCTATAGCCACAGTGGAAGAGTTTAAAGACTTAACAAAGCCATTGGTGAATTTATCTACTAGTCGGAATCTCTACAGATTGTGTTACAATATTCTGTTAATAGTTAAGCTGTCTTAAAAATGCCTAAGCTAAATAAATAAAAAGAATACTATGAACACCAGAATGGCAGACATCTTTGTCATGTAAGGGCTTAAGTTACAGATTTACAATTATCTGACAATTTGCATCTTGAGCAATATAAACATTATTTTTTAAAATTATTCTGCCACTTAAACATAATAATTTTGATCCACAAGCCTGAAAATATGAGTTCAAACTGACTAATGCTCTAATGAACACCCTCTCCTCCCAAATGAAATGGTTATAAAACTATCATTAAATAAAAATGTTACAACAAACGCTATTGGTTGACACAGAATGTAAGTGCACAAGATGTTTCAAAGCAATTTTTAAAGCCAGGTGAGAAATCTAATTAACGCAATGAAAAAATTCTCAAGTGAAAAAGTGGATGAAAAGTGATTTATTATTAATATAAGTTTGTTTGAGGGTGGAATTTTGAATTTGAATCTAAGAAGAGGAAAAACAACTTCTATTTCTTGGATTCTGGATTTAATGTCTATGCTATTGTTGGCAGTCGAAATAACAATTTACAGAATGTACTTAATTCTATGAATAACGTTAATATGCTAATACAAGAAAGGATTGCATTCTGTTAGACAATTAAATAAATAATTTGCTGAGCATTGCTTTCACTCCCACCCCCCGAGATGAGATCGTAATCAACGCACTTCAGCTAGTCAGTTCAAATGGTGTTAAGGTTTTGAATGCAACATTCAATTTCATAATTAATGTTCAAAAAATTTTAAGTTTTTTATT
Organism: Epiperipatus broadwayi; assembly: GCA_028023455.1. NCBI lineage: Eukaryota > Metazoa > Onychophora > Udeonychophora > Euonychophora > Peripatidae > Epiperipatus > Epiperipatus broadwayi. Next base: position 2,271,414 of record JAQFVV010000055.1, on the reverse strand, counting down.
AGATGGTAACGGACAAATAATTCTCTGCAACTTTTCACCAGGATGATTATCGATTTGAGAATGGACACCAGTTTAAAAATCTTGATGATTTTGTAAGCAGAAAGTTGAATTTAGATGTGGATATAGAGCACAGATTCTAATATGCTGCTGCTGCTTTATCTAATAAGTTAGAAGAAGAAGAGTATTTCATCACAGGGAAATAACTACTGCCACTAAGTTAGCTGTATATACAGCTGTTTTTTATCTAATTCATTGTATGGAAATAAAACATGGACACCTATTAGTGCAATATAAAGGCATTATAAAAGTTTCATTTAAGGATACTCTGGAAAATTTTAAAATCACACTGGCAAGATCATGAAAACCAATCACTACATTCTTCAACTTACTGAACATGATAATAAGAGTCCACTATTGTAAAATCACATCTTTGGTGGACTGGACATGTAAAACAAACAATGGAAGACTTCCTGTAAGAGTATTTTATGATGAAATTGAGCATGGATTTAGCAGGAGAGGTAGATGCCATCTATGTTATAAGGATTATCTCAGAGACATTCTAAACAAGTTCAATGAAATGTCAATCTTTCCCATTGGGATGATATGGCAGAGAATAGAATACTACAATTGGTTCTGATGTTGAAATATTTCAGAAAAAGTAAGTTTTCTGCTGAGAAAACTAAAAAACAGCATCATAAAATATCAATAAACAGAAAAATGATTCAGTATGTTCTATATGTGAATATATTTGTGTTTCACAGATTGGTTAATATAATAATCATAAAACATATCTATAGCAGTTTGGGGCTGTTACATGTATGTTGTATATATATATAGTTTTAGACTGGTTTTAATTTTGACAATGAGACAGAAAACACAACATAGCCTCGAATTCATCAACCATTCAGCTTACTCAATAAAGCAAAAACAGATCACCACTTTACTACCAGGTAATGAATCTTGCTATATTTCTAGTCAGGTGAATAAAGTACCTACAATTCATGAAAAACTGAAGGTACTAAAATATAACATTGCTGAATGATTTCAGATCTGTATAGCAGTTCAAACAGGTTAATATAAGTTCAAACCCTTAAGTTGTTGTTAAATAAGTCAGTGCAGCTCTTCCAACTTTGAATCCCAAGTTTCATTGATAAAGACAAAAGCCAGAAACCAGCCTTGGGGGTTCAAAAATTAGGGATAGCAAAGATACATGCTTTCAATAATCAATTGATTGCATTATCTTACACTAGATGGCAGTAAAGTGGACAACTGCTTTTGTTTAATTGATTAAACTGAAGACTTTGGCAAATTTTGGTCAGAATATTATATATGAAATTTTGAATGCAATCGGCCTGACACTTTTACTTTGATTCTCAGCTTGGAGCAGCTGACTTCCATTGGCTGCTGTTCTAAATAAAGTGCTTTCTAATTAAGTAATTACGAATGGATAACTCCACACATTAAATATTTATACATATACACACATACTATAGATAGTTAAATTAATGTTTATTTTCATTTTTAGAGAATCAAAGTTTACTGTTGAAGTCTGAAAAATTCACAATCCGAAAAAGTTCTGGAATCAAGGATATCTGGATTAATATCATTTTTTTAAAATTTTTTTGCCAGAAATTATCAACCATTTTCTCATGTGACATAGCATCAGCCTGGATGTGAACCTGCTAACCCGGGACAACTGCTTGTAAAGCAGCTGTCGCTGACCTCTCAACCACAAATGCTTGACAATTATCAACCATTTTATTGTGCATCGAATAATAAAATAACACAAATGTTGCACAAGAAAAATTTGGCCATGTAATTATAAACTCAATTCCTATTTTCTTCTATTTAAGTGCTATTACAAAGATGATTATCTACCCCCCCCCTCTTATCCAAGTAAAAAAAAATTGCCAATTGCTACTTTACTAAAATTATCAACAAAAAAAAGTGGAAAAGATGCTTTCTTAAGTTTTTTTTCTTAGCTTTTCCCTTCATGATTTGAATTAACTGTTATTTGTAACTGTAAAATTATATTTATAGAGATGAGAAAAACTATAATATAGATCGAGGATAACTGTTCATTCGGAAAAAGGATAAAATTTAAATCGCTTCAAATTTTTCGTTTCAAACTTAAATTGATTGATAACAGCAGGTCAAAAGAATATTTCTTCTTTTTTATATAATCATTTTAAGAAAAAAACGTTTAAATATATATATAATTCAAATAAAGTGTGAAAACGCTATCCTAACAACAATTCACCAATCGAATTCAACCATATGAACAAAGCTGACTATCTTTTGTCTAACTGGTAAATTAGCATTGGTATGAACTTCAAATACCTTTTGTCAGGATGGATGGAATTAATCATAGAATTAAACATGGTCAGTTGAAAAGGAAAGTTTTTAATATATAATGTTTACTCTTAGAATTTAAGACTTGGACACTGGCTGGACCAATACAGAGACTTCAGATCACTGAACTAAATATGGAGAGATGTTGGGGTAACGAGAAGAGATTGAAAATGAAATGCATTAGTGAGAGAACAAAGAGATGTTCATGATATTATTAAAAAAAATTAAGACTGAAATAGAACTGGACTCGGCATATTGTTAGAAAAGATGATAGTAGATGGAAGTTGAAGTTTTACATTAGATTCCAAAAGATTGTAAAAGACTACATGTGAGATGGGTGGAAATTAGGAAATTTGCTAGAATGTTATGAAGAGAGACAAAATAAATTTTAAAAGACCTAGAAACAGGCAACATGTGAGATGGGGTGAAATAAGGAAATTTGGTAGTGTTGTGGAGAAATAAAAGGTAAATTGTAAAAGACCTAGAAGGAGATCAGATTAAGATGGGATGAAATAAGGAAATTTGTTGGTGTTATGTTTAGAAAAGAGACTAAAGATTAGAGAAACTGGATGAAGAGACTTCTATCCTACAGTACATCAATAATAATTAAATATGATGATGAGAAAGTGGATATTACTAATAAGTTTGTTAAAATGGCTGCATTTTGATTCATGAATAACATATTATTATCTTAGTTGCTCATGAATAAGTTTATATTTAAAATTCTATTTTAATAGCAAAAATTCTGAATTAACAAAATAAAATGTAGCTAAACATAAATAAAAGTTAAAACCAGTTTAGACTAAATTTCATAAATAAATAACATATTTTAAAGAGACTGCTAAATATTTACATCATATATTTTTAGACATTTTCATACTATTTTCACCATTCCTATATAACTAAATATATATATATATATATCTGTGTGAAATTTCAATAACATTTTGCACTTTAAAAAATAATTTTTAACAAACTTTAACAAAAAAAAAAGATTACATTTAGTAGCTTTTAATTGTTAAACAAAATTATGATAACAATCCATAAATCTTGCTAATTCCAAAATAGTATTTCTGAATCTGTGCTAAGCAATAATTTCTTTTATACACGCACCATGCCTTCTTTTTATTTCAATAAAAAACTTTGAAAAAATAGTTCGGTTAATGAGAAAACTTATTTAGCTTCAGAGATTGTCAATTGAGTTTTCTGGCAATATCAAAAGCTAAAAGTTATCTCTGTTTACATGAATATAATCTTATTTATATTCTTTATTATAACAATCCATGGAAATATTTAATTCAACACACACATATATTTATGTATATATTGATATCAAATCTTTTATTGCAACTACAACTTTCTATTTTCCAAAGAAGAAAAAATGACATTTTTCAAAAGAAAACAAAATGAACTCATTATTTTTTTAATAACTTAAATATATGATTCATTTTACTTTAGAAAGTGACAAGTTACATACAATGTCTTTCATTTTGTGATTTAGTTTTATCAACTTTTTATTTAAAAATAATTATAATCACACAATCACCATAGTTGTATATTTTGCAGCAAACAAAATTAAAAAAAAAAAAGCTTTTAAAACAAGTTTTACTAGAATAGAATAATATGTATTAAAAAAAATTTTTTTTAAAAAAAATATTTTTATTTATTTTAATGACTACTGCATTAAAAAGCAAAAAAAATATTTCTTGTTCAAACGTCAATTTTAGTTGTTATATGTAACTTTAATAAAATTATGGGGTGTCCATAAATTAATTAATTCAATCAATATTTTTTATCTAATATATTTTACAATAGAAAATTATAAAGTTTGAAGTAATATTTCTTATATATTTTTTATTATTAGTTGGGGAAATTTCAATTAAACTTTGAGATCTGCATTTAATTTATCGGAAATTTTATACGAAGTCTGTGATTAAAATAAAAAAGGTAAAAGCCTGAAATCTGGGCAAAGCCGCTTGGGGCACTGTTTACGTGTCAAAACACATAAAAATGCTGTTTCGGCAGCCGCCGCCGTAAGGCTAATACAACATTTACATATTGTATTAGCCCATTGCTAGGCCGCTTTACATGAGATTGCACAAAAATATTACAGCCTGTTTTGTGCTTCGAAACTATTTACGCGTATTCATTCTATTCATAGCTGATTACCGTATCGCTTGAGGGTGTTTAAATATCAAGGCGGTAGCAATTTTTCAAATCTCCGTAATAGAGTAATGTCATTTCTATTTAAATAATGTTGTTAATCATTAATAATTGTCATACGGTCCCCACCCTTCCCTAAAAAAAATGTTAATATGTAAAAAATTGGCAAAGGGTATGTTCTAACATGCTTCAACAAAAGCTCATGTGCTAAGTCACGTTTCTGCGTGGAAACTAGACAAGATCAATAACATGTCTGAGGAGTACGTGCAATTTGTACACTTTTCACAAATGCCGAGTACAGAAAGGTGAGGGAGACTGTGTCCTTTTTTCCGGCACATAATGTCCTCACAAATACCAGATTGTTTGATTATTACAGCAATAAAATAATAAATCGGTTCAAAAAGTTCAAACTTTGTGTACTTTTTTTTTTAGATTTCATTAGAAATTGACAAGTATTTGGATGATGTTTTTCTTATTTCAGCAGGGTTAAAAGAAATGACTCCTTTTTGTTAATACTATCAAAGTAGGAACCCCCACCCCCCCACCCCCCAAAGCAGTTTATTTTAGAAGGCAAAAAAAAAAAGATAATTCAAAAGAAATAGAAATAAAAGTCAAAAGGGTTGAGAAAAAAAAGTTGTTGAAAATCAACAGAAATTTATGGACTTTTTGTTCAAATTACTTTTCCGAGTATCGGAGTTTGAAAATGATTTTTTATTCCCAAAAAACACAAAACTTACTTTTGATTTAATAAGAAGATAAAAACAATTTTGTCAACCAAAAAAAAAAAGGTCGAAAAAATTGGAAACAATTACCAAATAATTGCATTCTATTTCAAACAAGGTCTGGGTTTTAAATAAATGACTCTTTTGGTAAACTTTTTGTTAATAATAACAGTACAGAAAGACCCCCAAAAAGTAAACTGTTTTTATTGTAGAACAAAATATAAACAAAAGTCAAAAGTGAAACAAAAAAAAAGATTTTTTTTTTTTAAAACAAAAACAAAAAAAAGGTCTTGACTTTTTGTTACAATTCTTGATGCGAGGGTGGGTGTTTCAAAACAATTTTTTAACCCCCAACAACATGAAAATTACTTTTGATTTGATAATAAGAATAAAAACAATTTAGTCAAGCAAAAAAGTTTTGGACGTCGTGAAATGGTCCAAAGTTTTAAAATCACCAAAATAAAAAGTACACAAAATTAAATTTGCAAAATTTATTGGAATAAAGAAAAATGTGAGGTTACAAAAAAAAAAAAAAAACAACAACAAAAATTAATATAACAAATTGTTAAATAATAAAGAAATCATGTTATAAATAAAATCAAAATTCGTTTAATCGATAAAAAAAAAAAATCACGTTGTATTCAAAAAAAGTAAAAAGTTGTGGCCTGGTAACACTATATTTCATTGATTTTGTCTAGCATCAATGCTCCAAGCGGCTTTGCCCAGATTTCAGGCTTTTACCATAAAAAATATTAATTGAATTATTTCAAGTTACATGTAATGACTAAAATTGTAGTTCAAAAAAAAAAATTATTTTATCTTTTTCAGTGCATTCTTCACTAAATTAAATAAAAATGATTTTCTTAAAAAAATTATATATATATTTATTTCTTCCTGTTTGGGAATTTTGCAACTGACTTTTGGTTGAGAAGTATAGTCCTTTAATTTTTCAAAATCATCTATCATAAATAGGAAAGCGATTCATATTCAAATTTAAAAAATGAGAATCTGAAAAATATCACCATATTTCCAGTATTTGAAATTAAATTCTCATTTCTCATTCTTGTTCCGATGAATTTTTTTATATTTTTATAAAAAAAAAATTATATAAAAAAAGTTTTAGAAACAATTTTTTTATATTTTTAATGTTGCTAAAAGTCCTATACTAAAAAACAAAATTTCTGCAATATCTTTTGTTTACATCAAGGTTCACAAAGTTAACAACAATGCAAGTTAAATTAATAGCAACGCCATCTATTGTTTGCTTGTCTATTTGTTCAGGCAACACTCAAAAATTAGTGAACTGAATTGAATGTGGTTTGAAATGTAACCCATATAGGTTGGACAACTTTGAAATATTGTTCTGCCTATACTAAACGTGTGCAAAATTTGAAGAAAATCTGTTTGATAGAAATAAATTAGAAATTGGTTACAAAATTTTTATTTTAAATAAAGTCAGTGGTTTAAAAAAAGCAAGTTTTATATAAGCTATCAAGAGAAATTACACTCATAAAATTTCTAATGCATTAGTCATCAATTTAAATAAAACCATTTTTTAATGTAGCGCCAGCATACATCATTCAAAAATTACCAAACCGATTGAAATGCAGTTTGAAATGTGGCCTTCCAGCATTATTAAGTTGGATGACCTGGAAATATTGCATTGTCGTTGATACCAAACATGCATACTAAATGTAAAAAAAATCTTCGATAGAAGTAGATTAAAAATCAATTACAAGATTTGACCCAAACAAGTAGAATAGATGTTAAATAAAATAGTTTTAAAAAAGAACAAAAGGTAATTAATTATTTTATTTTCAAATAAAAAGAAAAACCAAACTGTAATTTAAAAAAAAACAAAGACTTTAGATTGCATAATTATTCATATAAGAATTAAAATAATTGCGTAATTAATTTTTTTTAACCTATCAGTTATATATCAAAACAGATACTAGAAAAACTACAAAACATTCTTCTTCACAAAAAAAAACATCAAGTTAAAACTCCTAAAAAAGTTGTAATTAAAATTAGGGGTGATAGGCATTTATTTTGAATTGTGGATATGCACGCTTTTGTTAGGAACTTTCACTGAAAACTATTTGTTTGAAAGGTGAAACCACGACCAGTATGAAAATTCGGTAAGAATTTTACAATTTTTTTAGTATCATTAATACTATATTCTCATTATGATTATAATTATTAGTATAGTATCGAACAGTATAATATATATACATATATGTAAATTAATTAGTAAATGGGATGACTTATATATATGAAGTTATATACACAGCCAAGGTATACTGATGTGCAGCAACCAATCAAATGTGGTTCTGCCGGCTGAATGAAAACAGTATATAATCTGACTGGTACACCTTGGCTGTGAATTTAACTTTATATATATAACAGTCGCCTCATTTATTAATTAATTTATATTAATATTAACCATTAAAAATAGTAAATTTAAGTATATATAAATATTTGAGCATTAATCATTCCATATAAAGAAAACAATTACCATATTATGTCGAATATAAGACTTTTTTTTTTCCAAATTTGGGACCAGTAAAAGAGGGATCCATCTTAAATTCAAAATAAAAAAGTTTAATAACTTATTTCTGTGATGCTTTGCTATCCCTGTGTAGAATAGCGTTTTAATTCTTTTTAAATCAAAAGAAAAAAAGATTCAACTTTAAACATCAATATTTTTTGGATTAATTTTGTAAACGGCTTCAATTCTCTTGTAAACTGCTACTTTAACATTATTTTGCCAATTTTATCGTTATTTTATTGAGAACACTGCGCTGAATAACCTTTAGAATTTTTTTTACACCTACTTTTGACAGTTACCAATGTTTTCATTTTGAATTTCAAAGTGAAAACGAGTGTTTTAAAATCTTAACATTATTTTGCCAATTTTACCGTTATATTATGAAAAACTGTACTGAATAACCTTTAAAATTTTTTTACTTAATAAATCAATGAGATTTAAATTTAAAGTTATAACAAGACAGATTGTTTCTTGTTCTCTGTACAAGAGAGTGTCTGTCAATGATTTTAACAGTCCCTGATGTTTTGATTTTGAATTTCAAAGTGAAAATGAATGTTTTAAAATCTTTTTTGACATATTTTTTTCCAGAAAATTTGTGAAAATATTAATTATTTTAAAAGAATAATTCAGATTTATGTCTGTTAATAAACCCATTGCAGACACCCATTACAAACCATGGTTAAATTGAGAAGGCCATTCCTTGACGCCAACTGGTAAAATAAAATGAGCTTCCTCTTCTACAATAGCTCAGTGGGTTTTGTAGTCTTGGAGAGATATCCCTAAAAAATTATCAAAAAATCTTTCCTAAAATGTTGCATTGCTAACTATTCAAATGACACTGAAGATGATGCATTCTGGTGGAATAGTAAAAATGAGACTTCAAGTTCTGAAAGTGAAGATGTTGAAAATGAAAGTATATCTGAGGAAAATTCATAATAAATTACATGAGTTTATTGTATTTATATTAGTTTCTATTTAAGTAAATAAAAATCATACTTTTCAATAAAATCATTTTTAAAATTTTTCTGAATTTTCCGTGCTTAAAATACTACTGCATCTTATAGCCAAAGGCATCTTAAATTTGAAGTAATACGATATTTTTCAAAGAGCTTTTGATAAATTCCAATGAATGGTTATTTTCATTTCTAATGTAAATCACAACAGTAAAAATATGAAATAAAGTGTGTGCCCTCTTGTTTTTTTTTCTCTATTCTCAACCATTTAAAAAATTCCACTTACCTTGACAGAATCCATCTTCTCTTTGCCTTGGTCAGCATCGCAGCCATCTCTCCCCCCAACATTTTTATCACTACTCACTTCACCTCCATTGCTTTTTTCTGTTGTTTTTCCACTTTCTGAGAGACGACCGCGTTTGCCTCCATGTTCACTGCTCCAATCACTACTCCTCTCCGAATCTTTATCTTTAGTTTTACTACCATCACCACTCCTGTGAACACAAAAAATACCACACTTTACAACAAATCAACTTAATTCTATATATATTAAAATTTCTATTTAACACTACTACACTTAAAAAATAAAACTGTCTCCCCAAAAAAAGTAAATGCTCTCCAACTTGCATAACTGCAAAACCAACATTTCCAGTTGCATCTGGACTAATAATGGCATACCAATTTCTAGCCTAATTAAATAATTATTAAAATATTGTCATTAAGATTGTGTGGAAATTTAGCAATTAGAGATTCAATATCTAAAAAAAAACGAATCTTCATTAAGATTTCACAAGACTTTATAGTGTAAATCATAATAAAATTCTATTACTAAAACAACTTTAAATACTGCATACGTTATTTCCAGCCCAAATAAATATTACTATAAATGAACGGCTTTACTGTTCAAAAGTTCATAAAATGTTTGAGTGCTAGAAATACCAAAACTGGAATCGACTCGATGATTTTATGATTCCAAATCTAACACACTGAACTAAACCATGCACAGTAATTTTGGGATATATATATATGTTAATTTTATCACATGCATATATATATATATGTTAATTCTAATATTCTTATGGATAAATGATGAATTTTATTTCCAGGAGCTTCTGCGTAATAAAATTATATTTTTATTACACAGAAGCGCCCGGAAATAACACTGAATTCATATATATATATATATTATTATGAATACTAGAAAACACTCAATAATTCTTCATATTAAAATTAATGGCAACTTCAATTTGTATAAAAAAATATTTTAATAAAATAACTAGGCAGTATAGAAGAATAAAAAATGTCAATCAGATGTTTTTCCAATTGCACATATGTAGAATGCCAAGAATCAATGCTGAATCAATAAACCAATTATTTTTATGCTTCCTTGTATAATTAATATAAAAACTAAAAACAATAAACAATATCAAAATAGAAAAATAAGAATTGCACACAAACAAAATTTATAATAAATAATTATGGATATCTATAGTTATAACCAGATGCACCCAGCCTATTGAAAGGTAGGCAGGTCTTGGTTCTGATATGTGAAATTGACAGCATTATGAGAACTACAAAAATTAGTTTTTTTTATTTGGTTGCTTTAACAATTTTTTTTTTTAAGATTTAATGTAAATTAAACAAAAGATTTTAATATTATATAAATAAATGTGAGAAATTCACAATTGAAATATTGGAAAAAAAAATATTTGGAACAACCAAACCTGTTTGGTACACTTCAGAAATGTACCCAACAAGGTGTTCAAGCTAAATTAAAAATTTAAATTTTTAAATATACCTATGTGAATTTGACACCATTTTGGAAAACTATAAAAATTATGATTTATTAATGATGGAAATACTTCCTTCACATAAAATATTCTTCATAATAAAAATTACAGATTATTAAATATAAAAGGTGAAATTTCTTCCTTTGCATAAAATTCTCATAATATAAATTATGGTTTAGTTAGATATAGTTATTTATTTATAAACACAAATTTAAGTTTTTTTGTTTTTTTTTTTACTTTTCAATTGTGAATTTGACGGTGTTATGGACAAACATAGTTTTTTTTTTATATTAGTTGTGAATTTAGCACATGGCAGACTTACGGACAAACATACATTCACATCAATTTTATATTTATAAATTATATAATTTTCTTTGTTATCATATGTATTTAAATATTTTTGTAGCTCTGATGAAGGCTTCTGGATCTAATCAAAACTGTAAAAGAGAAAAATAAAACAGAAACAATATGTTGCATTGAACGAAATGTAAATGAAAGAAGCTATTAAGTATATTTGCTAATAAAATCAATGCTCAGAAGATTATGAAAAAGAAAGAATATGAATAAAATGTTATAATATATATATATATATATATATATATATATATATATTACCAACTAGGCTGCACAACATATACTTTCCTGACTTTTTTATTTGGAAGCAGCAGAATAATAATATTGAATTCTAAGAATCAGACAGACATTACCTCAACATTAAATATATATTTGAATAGGTTGTAGCATGGGAGTTTAAAGTGATATTTGAGCACTAGAAGTAAGAGAGTTGGGATGCAATACATGGAACTTGAGCTTCAGAAAAGCATGCTAGGAACAAAGACTAGTCATTGAATGGTTTATTATTCAATTCCTAAGAATGACAGAGTTGGGCTGCAATTCATGCTCCATACTGTCACTGTATCACTGCAGCAAAGCATGGTGGCGCCACTTATGAAGTTTGCTACTGTTTTAGCATCTTGTGAAAGCACGGTAAATACTGATCACGTGATTTTCTAGTGGTTTTACAAATAAATATATGTACACAGGCTGTACATTCAATTTTTTTATGACTGAATTCAGTTTGAAGATTTTCACCTCTACATACTGACCTCTAATATCTTCCCGAAAAATGAATATTTTCCTAATAAATCAATAAAAGCATTATTCAAAAAATTAAAAATAAATCTATCAACAATTGAACAGATCTATTTTTGCTCTTTTAAAGGGTATACATATTTAATAAATAATTTCCCCGCAATTTTCCTAACCTATGATTTATTATTTCATTCTAATATATTGCTAATAATATTCAAGGATAACTGTCAAACATGTTCGACAACAAATAAAGTACATAAAACGATGACATTTGTGATATAAATAAACGTACATTTCCATATTAAAATTGCATGGTGAATTAACAAGTTATACTTCCATAATGTTAACTAAAAATTATTGCCAGATCATATAATAAAAGTGTTGCCATAAGAAGAGCAAGGTAAAGCTAAAAAATATTAACACTCAAATCGCTATTTTAAGATCAAGAGAAAAACCTTTCCTTGATTGCCCATAGATATTATAAATAATAAATTCAGACATCAAGAACTTGAAATAATGAAATTAATTGTACTTTAAATATATTCAATAACCTCCACATATTCTTTTAACATCATATTAATAAAGATGCAATAAAAGATGAATGACCCCTAAGATGCATTTCGTGCTGAACCAGCCCTCATCAGTTGGCCCAGATCACTATCTTTCATATGTATTACTATTATATGAAGAGTATATTCCTCTCACAACTTTGACACCAGATAAATACAGTAATGATATCATTTATTAAACCAGAGATTGTCTCTAGCACAGATATAAACTTCAAACCTCAATTAAAGATTAATATATCTGATTTTTTTAAATTCAGAAAACAGACACATGGAGTTATTCACATTTCTCTTTCTCATCTGTAATATCTTTATAAATATATCAAATAACTTCAATACTATACTACTTCACAGTTAAAGCTTTACTTCATTAGCTTATAAAATTTCATAATAGATATGTGCTGTGCACACAGGTAATGAAGCTGATAACAGTAAATAAAATAAATGATACTATACAATTATTAAAACTGAGCACTTTTGGGAGGATTCATACGCCCATATTCATAGCTACTAGAATTTATAGTTCTTAACAAAATTCTAGCTATGAATATGGGAGTATGAATCCTCCCGGAGCGCTCAGCTTTAATAATTGTATAATATCATTTATTTTATTTACTGTTATCAGCTTCATTATCTGTGCACAAAGCACGTATATATACTACTACATAATAAATTCATATAAATAAAGATACAATAAAAGACAAATAAACCCCAAGATGCATTTCATACTGAATCAGCACTCATCAGTTGTTCCAAGTCAATATCTCCATACATATCTCTATTATATGAAAAATATTTACCTATATTAAATAATTACATTTTGAAATGCAAGTGTCAAACTAACTCAACCCACAACTTTGACACCATCCACTTCAGATAAATACAATAAGAATTATTACTAATCATTTACTAAACTCGAGATTATCCCTAGACAAATATAAACTTTAATCATCAATTAAAGATTAATATATCTGCTTTTTAGTGATAATCATTACTGCGTTTATCTAAAGTGAATAGTATCAAAGTTGTGGATGGAATCAGTTTGACAATTGTAAATCAAAATGTAACAGTGTATGTACTTCAATTTGGTGTCAATATTTGGGAGACCTTATCATGTAGTACTTATGGAAGATTTATATCATATACTCTGGAAATTAAACCACTAAACACATCACCATTCTATATATCTACACACACAAACTGATAACACCGAAACAAACTCTCCATACAATAGTGCCACTCAGTGCAAGCCAGAGGAATCAATGGATGTAGGAAGGTTTGTGTATAAAATCCCTATCTAGTGCATACTCATCCAATATCTCCAGACTAGTTTCTATCTTATTCATCAATGAGGAACTTTGTATCTGAGAGCACTGCAGCTTTGATTACTTTGGCTTGCACTGAGTAGTGCTACTGTATGGAGAGTTTTGACTCTGCGTTATCAGCTTGCATAAGCATAAAGAATGATGATCACATGATATTTAGTGTTTTAATACCAATCCTGCTTAATAAGATTATGAGTGGTTATTAGAGAACCAAAGACACCAAAAGGTGTAACTGCTGACCTCAATTCAGATCTATATGACTATGCAAGCAAATGAGATCGAATTGAAAACATTATTGCACTTTCACTCAAAGCTTTATAGTTAGCTAAAAAGGTAAAAGGTGGCTGCTGGAGGGCTGCATTAGATCCTAAGATCTAGCTACAGTACTCCCAGATCCAAGGCTCCTCACTGATGAAAGTCATAAGCTAGAATCTAGTCTTGGAATATTGGATGAGCAGGCACTAGATATGAATTTTATGCACAAACTTTCTATCATCCATTGATTACTTTAGCTTGCCCTGAGTAGTGCTACTGTGTGGAGAGTTTTGCCAATCTGTGTAATCTGGAAATTATTCTCAATTAACTATTTACATTGGGTAAACAGACACTTTTGTTAAATGGCTACAATAATTTTTATCAACATTAGATAAACACAGAAATCATATATTTTCAAAATGCCAATTTCCACTCGATGCTTAACGCTTGCATAAGATCACTTGCTATTGGTTAACTCCCCCTCCCCCCATTAATCAAATTAAATATTTTCTCCAGATTTTTCCAAGATTTATTTCTAGTTTAGCATTTTTCATATTCATCTGCAAATAAAATATTCATTAAAATAATAAAAATCATATACACCAGTCTATATAAATAAATATTAATAATAATTACACATTGGCACATGATTTCATTCCTTTTCACATGTTAAGCATCTATTTTAACATTAACCAATTAGTGTAGATAGAACATCACCTAGTGTTCTATAATGGAAATAAAATAACTTCAATAACAAAATAAAACATCAGTAAAATAAAATTTATCATTAACTAAAATAGAATAAAACTTTCGCATAGAGATCCAATAAAACTTCAAAGAATTGACTATATAACATAACAATATACAGAATAAATAATACATACATTCATCATCATCATCATCAACCATTATCAATCCACTGCAGGATGAAGGTCTCTCCAAGTTCAATCCATTTCCTCCGATCTTTAGCTTCTCTTCTTCGCATGACCCCTGCACACTTCTTATTCCATCCATCCATCTCACATGTGGTTTCTTTCTGGGTCTTTTACAATCTCTTGGAATCCAGTTTAAAATTTCAGTTGTCCATCTATTATCATCTCTTCTAGCAATATGTCCAGACCAACTCCACTTCAGTCTTTTAATTTTTTGAATGAGGTCAGTAACACCTGTTTGTTCTCTTACCCATATATTGTGTTTTTGATCTCTTCTTTTACTCCCAACATGCATCTCTCCATACTTCTTTGAGTGGTCTGAAGTCTCTGTATTGCTCTTCTATTAAGTGTCCAAGTCTCAGATCCATAAGAAAGAACTGGTAAAACACACTTATTAAAAACTTTCCTTTTTAAACACATAGGCATATTTCCTTTTAGTATCAAGTTATTTCTACCAAAAGCACTGCAACTAAGTTTAATTCTATGATTAATTTCATCCATTATGTTTCCATCTGTATTAATAATCTGACCAAGGTATTTGTAACTGTTAACTTCTTCTAACTCATCATAATCAATCTTAATTTTCATACTTTGAGAAAATCCATTAAACATTACTCTAGTCTTTTTAACATTTATCTTTAGTCCTACTTTCCTACTTTCATCTGATAACTCCTACAACATTTCCTGCAGCTCTAAAGGATTATTTGTAAAAACAACTACATCATCTGCAAAATCTAAATGACTTAAATAATCTCCATTTACTTTCACTCCTTTAACTTCCCATTTTAATCCACAAAATACTTCTTGCAGCACTGCTGTAAAAAGTTTTGGAGATATAGAGTCACCCTGTCTTACACCCTTCTCAATATTGCCTTTCCCAGTAGCATTATGTAATCTAATTGTTGCTGTTGCATTTTTATAAATATTCTTTAAAATATAACAATATCCTGGATCTATACCTTGATGATCCAATGCTTTAATCACTGAAGAAATGTTTATAGAATCAAATGCCTTTTCATAATCTACAAATCCAAAGCATAATGGCAACTCATATTCATTTGTCCTTTCTATAACTTCTCTCAATACCTGGATATGATCTACTGTACTAAAGCCACTTCTAAATCCAGCTTGTTCTCTTGGTTGGTGGAAATCCAATGTTCTCTGTAAATGAGTTGTAATTATCTTGGTAAAAATTTTGTATAAATCTGATAAAAGGCTGATGGGTCTGTAATTTCTAATATCTTCTTTATCACTTTTTTTAAATATTAATATTAATAATGCATTCTTCCAATCATCTGGAAGAATGCAGTATTAATATTAATATTTAAAAAAGGTGATAAAGAAGATATTACACAACTTTATATATACTATTTTATATAAATTTTCTATTCATTTTTAATTCACCAATCATTACTAAATTTATTGAAGTGTACGAATATTTATAAACTTTGAGTACATTTAGTTAGCAACTGGTCAATTAAAAATGAATGAAAAATTATATAAAATAGTATATACAAATTTGTATAATAAAGGTATTATTTGTTCTGTATATTGTTATGTTACATAGTCACTTCTTTGAAGTTATATTGGATCTCTAATATAAAGGTTTTATTCTATTTTACTGATGTTTTATTTTGTTAATTTACTTCCATTATAGAACACCAGATGGTGTTCTATCTGCAATAATTGATTAATGTTAAAATAGATGCTTAATATTTAAAAAGGGCACAAAACCATGTGTCAGCTTTTTACGTATAATTATTATTTTAGCTAATATAAAAGATAAGCGTCTTTTTTATTTCCTTAAATAAATTTATAGCTTTTATAATTTTTCATATTTTTTTTTGATTACATTTAAATTTAATTTAATCCATGCTAATTTTGCTAAAAATAGTTTTATTTTGACAAAAATTTTATTCAAACAGAAGGTTGCATAAATCAAAAATTGAATAATATTGAAAAGTGACCATCAATTTAATTAGGTAGTTTGGCTAAGCAAAGGTTAAACTTATTTTTTGAATTGATGTGATGTGATGTGATGTATTATGGCTTCTCCTTAAACAAAGTCAATATTACAATATTGTAATGGGTTGCTCCATTGTAGCGTGTCATATGCTTGCATCAGCTGATTGTTGAAATTTTGTTTTCAATTTTAAATTGCTGGAAAATTATAAGCATGACATCAACAGAAATCCCAGCATTCATTGCTGCTTGAAAATCTCTTTGAAGGTGTGTAGCTTGAGTTGAAATCGGATAAAATTTGAATTTTTTATTAATATTTTTAGTAATAGGTTCATTTAATGTTTTTCCTTTCTGCTGAATTTACTAGTTTGCATGGAGAATACAAAGGCAGACATTTTTAATTGGCCAAAGTCAATAATAAAATGGATTTAAAATATGCCGATAATTCACATTTCAAGGACTTCAACGCAATAAAAATATAATCACGGAAAATCGGTCATAAGTATTCAGTTTTAATTTTTTAATTATTTAAATAATACTTAAACATTTTTTTTAATTATTTGATAAATGGTATAATTTATTAATGTGTTTGCATTTATATTGGTGTGTCTGTGTACTATATAAATTATATAATATTAAATCATTTATGTTCTTTATTGTACAATATATAAATTTGTATTCAAATATAACAAAACTGATTTATGTAAAATATAATTTTGGGTCTCTGATCCAAGTTTGAAGCAACCCTATTTTATAGACATAATGATTCTTAAAAGGTTTAATTATTTATTAATGTGTTTATATTTGTGTTTGCACTACCATGTTTGTGTTTGTATAACAAATAATAATTTACATACATAGAGCAGTGCAATGTAAATTTTAAGATCGATTGTCAGATGTACAGAAATATTGCAGTAAAGCAATCACAAAATTTACTGGGCATAGTACCATGTAAAAATACATATTCGGTAATACATCGTCTAATTATCCATACCGCTCGATGGCGCTGTTGCTAGTGAAAAACAAATAAATATAACATTACCAGGTTGTTTTTATTTTGTTGATTTATGTTTTTAATTTTTGGATTTGCTTAATTTTTTTGTTGTTGTTGTTGTTTTGTAACAGGTTTTATGTATATTTCTTAAAAATAAAAAAAAATGTTTTTTTTTTTTTTTTTTGCCTTTTTAAAATATTCTGTCTTTTTTTTTTTTTTTTAAAAAAAAAAAAAAAAAAAAAACATTTCTTTTTTCCGGTCTTTTTTTTTTTTTAAGAAACTCCCCCTCCCCCCCAAGTCTTTTTTATTGTTTTTGAAAAAACTTTTTTTTTTTTCAAGAAACAAGGCTTTCTCGGCAGACCTCTCTAAGACCTGTCGTCATATTCCTTACGGCGTTTTGACACATTTCCAACTCAGCTCTAATACGCTTCACTGTAAGTTGATCCCGGCTTCAATAATAAATTAGCCATACTGCTTGCGAAAAAGTGATTCAGCAGCCCTCAAAAACCCCATTCCATGAGTGAATGGAACATCGTCGACACTGACGTGACTGACATTCCATTTCAGATGTTTGACAATGCCTTAATTTCATTAAACCACCACAAAGACAGTTTTTTTGGGTGGGTAAAATATTTTTTTTGGGTTGAAGGAAGGCCACCGCATCTGCTTCTGTAGCAGGCAAATCTCAAAACTACAATGCCAAATGGTTGTCTGCCATTGAACTGTTTTGATCTCAAAAAAATATTGGAAAGTGTGCAACTTGATCGTGAACTTTGCCGAATCATGCTTTACACTCCTCATTTAGTGAATTGTGACCCCTGAGAAAGAAAGTAGGGGCGTTTGAGAATTCATTACAATTTTTACTAACTCGCATCAATTACAATACATTTAACCAAAAAAAAAAATCCGTTCTAATATACTTTTCATCATTACACCTACAGAAACCTTCATATCATACGCTGTACAATAGGCAAGAGTAATGTCTATCTACAGAGAGGATTGCATACTCGTCGCTAATAATGTTCAACATGCTAGAGATGTTGGGGTAAGGGTGCACTTCAACATCTTAATGTTTGAACAGTTTACAGGCCGTAAGATCTATGAGCGGCCTTTTAAACAGCATATTTCTGTGCTTTAGCGTAGAAACAGCGCCATCATGCGGTGTGGATTAACAGACAATGTATTACCGCATATTCTTAAAACCAATAAAGAGAGATTTCAAATGTGTGTGCATGATGATAGCCACAATGGTTATGTATATTCCACATGAAATTGTATGCAGGCAAAGAATCAAATTCTGATTCTTGCTTAAGCCTTGATACTCATTCTGTGGAGTTAGTAGTTTTGCCATATCTTGCATCACATTATTTTCAAGTCTATAGCTAGCAAATGAGCTATATGCAAATAAATTATATCTCTATGGGACAATAAATATAACAAGCTAGCATCACTGGTGTGCATAAAGAATATAAACAGCACTGGTATCCACAAAAAATATAAAATGAAGAGATAAACTCATTTTATCATTGATACAAACAGTAACCTACAATTTCTAGTTTTAGATAGACAAGAAGCCAATTGCTATGATGACAAATGCATATCCACCTTCCGGAAATGATTTGTTTTGTATCTTTTATTAGGATGAACATTTTTCTTATAGATTTGTTAACTTTTGGGGTACAAGATAAAAATGAAGAATTCTTATGCGAATAGTTTTGGAGATTCTGAAACTATGGATTATCTCAGGTAAGAAGTATTATATATGGTTTAACGATAATTTTCTGAGGAATACAAAGAAATTATCAGTAAAGATGTAATTAAACTTAATTAATGATAAATTTCTTTTTTTCCCTACTTTTTAAATAATAATCACTATTTGTTTTAGCTTTATTGTTTTCCTAGTTTCTATCAATAAAGTTTTTTGCTCTAACATTATTAAAACTGAAGTTATTAATTAATTTATATTTATTATAGGATCTATCAACTTTATGATAATTTTTGCAGAGAAAAATGATGACGTACAAAAACGTTTTTCAGTTTTGATCTAATTCCGGTTTATTAGGCATATAAAAATTGAATATATAGAGAATCATATCCGGTTATTATATTCTAAATGCAATAAATTATTTACTATATCACTATAAATTAGTTCTATTGCTATATTTTACTTCAAATGCATATTTATAAACGCTGGAAAAAATTTAATTGAGAGTTGTCACAAGTTGGGTAATGGTTGAGGGGTGTGGTATTCGTAAATTAGGTTTGTATAATAAATTATTTGTCTACAGTTACATCAAGTAACAGGATGACAATGTAACTGAAAGGAGAAAGAAAATAAATATATATTTGATATAACTTTTTTAAAAAATGATATTGATATTATAGAAGTTTTAAAATAATTCAAATTGGAATAGCATATTTAAAGGGTAATGAACAAATTGATAATAAAATCGTAATTATAATGTGTAAATATACAGATGTGTAGTACTTATATGGTTGTATACATGTGTATATGTATACATGCACAAGATTGTAAAAGACCCAGAAATAGATCACATGTGAGATGGATGGATGAAATAAGAAAGTGTGCAGGGGTGATATGGAGAAGATAGGCTACAGATCAGAGATGGTCTTGGAGAGACCATCCTGAAATGGACTGACGATGGTTGATGATGATGATACTAATACAAATTAAAAATTATGATCTACTTGACTTGGTGCAGTAGTTAAAGTGTCGGACTCTGGATCTCAAAATCCATAGATCTTGGACAAGCCACTACTTTGGGTGCTCAAACATCTTATGAATTCCCGAGTAATAAACCATTTGATTGTTTATTTTTATTACATATTTTAAATTTTGTAATCTTTTGAAAAATGATAGATACTATAGGTTTCAAAAATATATAAACAGCAATAAATGTGCATGTATTTATATAGATTATTGCACGTGTAAAAAAAAGAACGTATTTTATACTTCTGAAGAAAACTGTAAAACAGTCAAAATTGTAAAATTGTTGTGAAAAGTGCAAAGAAGAAATAATATTTAGAGAGATTTATAACACCGATGATGACAAATCACCTTCACCAAAGCCCTGTGGGGGGGGGGTTCCATAATAGAGATAAGGTACTCTACAACTGAAAAGTTACTGGATCTAAGCTCAACTTGTCACATGACCTGAACAACTAACATTTCATTATTAAGAGCAACAAAATTTATAATGTTAGATATGGCAATGGACATTATATTTTTTTAAAAAAGGAGTTGGTATCCTTTATGTCTATATCAAAAGACTTTCTATGGTAATTCTTAAGTGTTTCTATATGCTAAAATAATCAAAATTGCCCCAAATTCACAACTCAACCAGACTAGCCGAGAAAATAAACTCCAAAACACTACCAACGGTTTCAATGCTAAGCAGACTTCTCGATTGTAAAGAACTACAACATAATAATATATTTAAATTAAACATTACTCACAATTCCAATTATTTCCCATACACCCTTAATATTATAAGAACTTTCTCAAGTGTAAAGAACTACAACATAACAACATGTCAAGCATTGGCCGAGTGGCTGCACAGTTGCCTTACAAGCAGTTGTCCTGGGATCGCGGGTTCACTTCTGGCCGATGCTATGACACATGAAAAAAATGAAAAAAAACATAACATATTTAAACTAAATATTACTCATAATTCCACTTATTTCCCAATCACCCTTAATATTGTTACATTTTTATGTACCATTGTCAAACTCACTCCACTCACAACTTGACACTATCCACCTCAGATAAATACAATAATGATTATTACTAATCATTTTCTAAACTAGAGATTATCTCTAGCACAGATATAAACTTTAAACCTCAGTTAAAGATTAATATATCTGATTTTTTAATTTTAAACATACACACATATGGAGTTATTCACCTTTCTCTTTCCCATGTGTAATATCTTTATAGATATATTAAACAACTTCCATACTTCTCCATTCTTTTTAAATTCATATAAATAAAAACACAATAAAGGACAAATGATCCCCAAGATGCATTTCGTGCTGAACCAGCACTCATCAGTTGGCCCAGGTCACTACCTCCCATATATATCTCTGTTATATGACGAGTAAGTTACCCATAATTCCACTTATTTCCCATACACCCTTAATATTAAAAAAACTCTTTTAATATTAAGGGTGTATGGAAAATAAGTGGAATCATGGGTAATGTTTAGTTTAAATGTGTTATGTTATAGTTCTTTACACTTGAGAAGTATGCTTATGGTTGAGCTGGAAATTTGGGGTAATTTTGATTATTTATCGATGAGTTTAGCTTTATGCTTTTTATATGCTGATATATACACTTTGGCATGTCATTGATAATATAAAATAACTTAAAAAAGTCCCTGTTGCATTATATATGGATGTGGTAACAGTGAGAAGAGCATTTAAAATAAAACAAATTTGTTATGAAAAAGTACCCAAAAATGGCATCAAATATTTTTATTTTATTTTATTATTTTTTAATGAAAAGGCATTCAATTATCCAGATGGGTATGCAAACGCTGATTGATAAAGCTAAAAGATTTCAATCCGAGCCTATTTGATAAGCCATGGTTTTAAAATACTAGAGTGAATATTCTATTCCAATTCTAGGGCTGTTAAATGTTAATAACTTTGAACTTGGTAAATATGACAACATAAGTAGACCATTAATTCTACTACTTCATTCTAAAAATGTTTCAAGAAGGCAGATCGATTTTCCATAATATGCACATAAGTGTGATAAACCTATCACTTTAATATGCTAATATTGTATATTTAGAGAAAATATTGAAAACATTAAATACAACTGGAAAACATGTTCAGTACTGAGTACCTTTAAGGTGACAATAAACGGATGTACAAAATCATACATTTAAGTACATGCATGTTCAAAATCCACTCAACTGAATATTAGTAGATTTTCTGTTCCCTGGGTCTTTATTATTTTATATTTCTTGTTACCACACATTAAGTTTGTACTTAAATACTTTCAACATTTTCTTCTAATATGTAGTATTAGTCTAGTCTTTAATTTATTAATAATATGTGCAGTGATAATCTATCCAAGTATATCCGCTAATGTGATGTACTATGGCTTCTCTTTAATCGAAGTCAGGATACTCTCGGCCACTATGCCTAGAGAAATCTGTTAGCCACCTTCCCTTTCCATTCCCTACACTAAGTTTTACCCTATCTTCTTCTCTATCCTGCTCCCATCCCATTTCAACAGCATCATCTTTGTCCAACTCTATGGTTTTTATATCCAAATACCCCTTATCTTTTTCCAAACCCAGCACAAAACCCAAAACCCACTTCCTGTACAATCACATTTAACCCACTGTGATGCAATGCAGTACTGCTTCTCCTTTGTCAGTCAGGAATCTCTCAACCACTACACCCAGAGAAAACAGTTAGCTACATTAACCATTATCCACACAAGTTTTTCCCATATTCTTCTACTATTCTGCTCCATCCCTTGTCCACACTATGGCCTTCATATCTAGATCCCCTTATCTCTTTCCAAGTCCAGCATTAAACCAAGAACCCGGTTTCTGTGTAATCATTTTGTTCATATTTATTCTCCCAAAAATTGACTACTTGGACCCTTTCTGCTTGTAAGCATTTATATTCACTTAACAGATGCATAATATTTTCTATGCCTTCCATACATAACCTGCAGACTAACACCCACATTCTTCCAATTATGTGTATATTTCCTTGTTGCTAATGATCCTGTTTGAGCCTTAAACAGTAAACTACTTTTTTTGCTATTATCATACATTAATTTGCACCCAATATTCTGTTTACTTCTATACATTTAAACTCTTTTTTCTCTCCATACTAGTTCTTCATCTCCAACTCCCTATTTTTATTAATGCATCTATTCTTCTATCCCATTCTTTGCCACTATAACACTTAACAATCCTCCTAACACAACCATCCCATATTTTGTACCAGTATGCTGACATAGTCTTTATCCAAATCTTCTGCATACTGCACTACCTTTTTCACCCATCTTGTTACCTGTCTTTTACTTGCAACCCAATTAAATACTATTTTGGTTATTCTCTTAGTATCCATAAATTGTAATCTATCAAACATTTTCATTTTGCTTTTTACATCTCTTATATAAAAATCTGAGCATACCATTTCTCCTTGAATTGCCTCCTTTGCCATCCACATATCTGTATTTAATGCATGTCTTCCTACTTCTCTTTGTACTTTTTCTAAATAATCTAACATCCCTTTTCTAACACATAACACTTCATTACCATAAGTTAACCCTGCTACTGCCACTACCTTCCATACAATTCTTGCTACATCATATTTGTTAATTTCTTTACCAGTTCCTTTGTTTCTTTGCTTCATTTATCAATTTTTTCTCCATCCATCCAAGCAATCTCTCTGATTATTTAAGATGATTGTCAAATAGTTATATCTATTCACCACACTTAACTTTACATCCCCCAATAAAAAATATTTCTTTTCTCTTTCCCCAGCATTTATCATCACTACTTTGATTTAACTTTCATTAAATTTAATCCCCATTTCTTTACCTACCCTTATGCATGTCTTCAGCATAACTTCCATATCTTCCCTACTTTCTGTGCACAAGAACATAACATCAGCAAATAAAAGACCTGATAATGTAAATACCCCCTTGCCATGTATTAATGGTATATCTACCGCTCTTCCTAGTCTTTCTATTGCTTTCTTTATTTCTTTCAAATATAATAAAAACAAAATAGATGACATAGGGCATCCTTGCCTTAGTCCCATTCCATTTTTAACTCTAACTGAATCTATAATTCCTAATTGATATGTATAGGAATTATTTTCATACAATCTCTTAATAAGATCCACTAAAGCTTCATTCACTCATAAGCTTCCTAAACTTACTCATAATCTATTTCTATTTACTCTATTCTTCTCTATATTTATAAAGACTATATAACTGTCTACTTGTATTCCTACTCATATCTATAACTTCTATGGTGACAAATAAACTGTCCTATACACCTATCCTATTGAAAACTTCCTTGCATTTCTCCCACTATATTATTTTCTTCTATCCACTTTGCAAACCTTCCAGATACCATATATGCAAAAACTTTATATAACACTGTTACCGCTATCGGTCTATAATTGTTTAAGTTTCTATAATCCTTACCCTTTCCTTTAAATCATAGCCTTACTCTTGTATTATTCAAGCTATCTGGAAATTCTTCTGTGCCATCTTATTAAAATATGATTATAGATTTGATTTTGTCTTACTTCCTAAATGCACCACCATCTCTGCTGTCCATCCATTTAAACCTCTTGCTGTTCCACTATTCAATTTCTTCCCTGCCTCATTCAATTTATTTTCTGTAAATCTAACAGTTCCATTATTATATGCTTTCATGTTTGCACCACTCTGTCTTTCACATCTAACATCCTTTCTATATCCAATAATACTAATAGTAATACTATTTCTCTCTCCTCTACATTTCTTCTTTTAATATATTTCCAATTTTTTTTTACTCCCATCTCTTCTACTTTTATTAATAAATTTCAATAATTTACTATTTAATTTCATTCTCTCTATATAATTATCTATTTTAGCCAAAAAAAAATTTAAAATACTTTTCCCATTTAACATCATTTTCATTTTCTTGGTTTTTAATAGCACATTTATATTCTCTGCATACTTTCCCCCTCTCTTTTACACTTCTACAAAATCACTTTTCTATTCTTCTGAATATTTTCACCTAAAACCCTATTTGCCACTTTTTCTGCTTCACCACATCAGTCCTTATATTCATCCCCAATCAACACTTCCATGATTTCTTCGATTTTTATTTTATATTCTTCTAAACTTATTCTTATCATTCATTCTCCATCCACATCTTTCACCATCCTTTCTACTTTATGATGTGATGTGATGCACTCCTTATACGGAGTCAGGAATCCCTCAGCAACTATGCCCAGAGAAACCTGTTAGCCACTTTACCTTCCCTTTCCATTCTCCACCCTAAGTTTTCCTATAATCTGCTCCTTCCCATTTCCACAACATAATTTTTGTCAACTCCATGATCTTCATATCTAAATCCCCCTTATCTTTTCCCAAACCTAGTATAAAAACCAAAAACTCACTTTCGGTATAATCACTTTGTTCATATTTAATCTTCCATAACTTCATTATTTGTACCCTTTCTGCTTGCAAGCATTTACATTGAAGTAACAGATGCCTAATATTTTCTACGCCTTTCTTACACAACTTGCAGACTAAATTACCCATATTTTTCCATTTATGTTTCCCTTGCTGCTAAAGATCCTGTTCGAGCCTTAAACAATAAACTACTTTCCTTATTATTATCATAAATTAACTCATACCTAACGTTCTGTTTACTTCTATATATATTTAAACTCGTTTTACCCTCCATACTAGTTCTCCATCTCTCCAACTCCCTATTTTTTATTAATGCATCTATTCTTCTATCCCACTCCTTACCACTATAACACTCAACAATCCTCCTAACACAATCATCCCACCTTTTGTACAAGTATACTGAAATAAATTTTTTATCCAAATCTTCTACATACCGCATTACCTTTCTCACCCATCTTGTTGCCTGCCCTTTACTTGTAACCCAATTAAATACTATTTTGGCTATTCTTTTATTATCCATAAACTGCAATCTACCGAACATTTTCAATTTGCTTTTTGCAACTTGACCATCCCATTTCTCCTTGAATTGCCTCCTTTGCTGTCCACACCTCTGCATCTAATGCAAGTCTTCCTACTTCCCTTGGTACTTTTTCTAAGTAATCTAATACCCCTTTACTAACACATAACGAATCATTGCCGTATGTTAACCCTGCTAATGCCACTCCCATACAATTCTAGCTACATCATACGTATTATATGAAAATACTGTTAATTCCTTTATCAATCCCTTTTTTTTCTTTTCTTCATTTATCAATCTTTTCTCCCATTCATCTGACTGCCATCTACTGGCTTTCTTCGACAATAACTTCTCAGATGCGAACATTCCAGGCTTGCTTTATCTATATAACCTTTTTCTTAAAAACAAAGCGATAATATAAAATCTAATTTTAAAATTCGTCTCCACCCCCTTCTAGCATTAAAAGAATCTGTTAGCTGGCCATTATTCTATGTAATTACGGCAACTTTTCAAAATTTAACGACTTTAAAAAGCTTTGAAAATATATATTAGAACACTAGACCGTCTGTTTTCAAGCACTGTAAGTAAACTAATTTGAAACATTGTACAAGATTTTCATCTTTACGTAATTACAGTTGTTTTCCTTTTTGCCGTATATTAACACTTTTGATTCTTAATCGAAAAAAACGTCATATTCTCAGGAGTAAATTTATTAAAATAATGTTGATATTGATAAGCCGGAAATATGGCTATTTCTTTTAATTATCATTCGTCCATCACAAATTTAATTTTAATTCATTTTAAAAGCATAATTGACTTTTATAAGCGGAGAACTTAAGCAGAGCTTAACCAGTTGATATCCTTTTTTCTTCCGAGCGAAAAAAAAATTTCATATCTGTATATGCGTGTTTGAGCACAGAAAACATGGAGCTGAGCATATTTGCCTATTATGATCATATTGAAGGGTTCAAATATCGGTAAATAAACAATTAAATGGGTTGACATTCGTTAAGTCATATAATAATTGCGATGCATAGAATCTTGTTTTTCAGGCCTTCAAGTTTGGGAAATTTTACTCAGGTAACTAACCCATAGCTAGAGCAACTAGATAACCAATTATTGATTGGTAAGTAAAAAAAAAATTTTTTTAATTAGAAAGTCAAACATTCACCAATCTGCATTTAACTAGCTTAGCTAGTGCTGCTCTGTTCTTCAGTCTCTTTCTCATTAGGTAGATATTAGAAAATGCTTATATCTTCCAGTGAGCCTATTTAAAACCTATTTTACTCATACAATCATCCTTTCCAATCATCATCGATCCACAACAGGATGAAGTCCATCAATATTCCCAAGTTTGAATCGATTTGCTCTGAGCCATACCTCACATAGTCACTTTCTGGGTATTTTATAATCTCTTGGGATCTGATTTAGCTGTCCGTCTCTGTTATCATATCTTCTATATAGGTAAAAAGAAAATAACTTTAAATAGATCACTTGCTGGGGAGACACTTCAAGAACAGTAAATGCAATACTTGACAGGCTTGCTAACTGCAATAAAGGGTTGGAGTACTCTTATCCTCTACCTAAGAATAGTTAAATACTCATTCACTGACCAATATTGGATGGTCATCTAGAATAGTACAAATCAGCTACAAGAAGAAAAAAATTAAATTTTATTAAGTTCAGATACAACACGTCATAATAATCGTAGGCCAATGTGTTACCATTATATAAGTTTCTCCCTTTACTTCCGTATTAGCACATACAACCGCAAAATTGTGTATACATAATCATATATATAATATCCCAGTGCATATCGCTAGCTGAAAATTCAAATACAAAAATATTCAAATCATCCTCTCAAATACTGTGTTTTTTTCAGTAACGCCCTCTGTGAACAAATATAAAGTCATGCTGTTTGAAGTTCAGACTTTATATTTATTCACAGAGGACGTTGCTAAAAAACCAATTTGGGAGGGCTATTTGATCATGTATATATATATGACGTACATCAATTTAATTTCATAAATCACAAAAATAATTTCTTTAGATATCCAAGATGTCAATGTGGGTAACTAATACTAATGTGCTGTTTATATAGCGAAATAATTATTCAAGGCGAATTGAGTAATATTTCATTTGTTCATGATTTTGTACGCTTAAAAAAATGCCATTTTCCATTATCTGAATATGAAGAATAAGATTATACCTCAGATCCGATCACTTCATTTCAAAAAGATGATCTACAGAATGTACTTAATGTGTTGAACGCAACATATAAAGATTTTGATTTAACAACCATAGAAGAAAAATATTCAGCAATATTTAGCTTGGATGGTTATCAACTTGAGAACATAAGCCAATTTAAAAGGGTATTTAGATATCGAGGCATAGCACAGACTCCAGTGAGTTAAAAACAAAAAGATATTTCATCACAGTGAAAGAAGTACTAAAACTAAGTTAGCTATACATACAACTGTAATTTTACTAATTGTATGGAAATAAGACTTGTACACCCTATGTATTGTAACATGATAAAAAGTTGCCCTATAAGTTTGGATAGCATTTTATCACTTACATGAAAACATGATGATGAAATAACCTTTATCATCACCCCTAAATTTAGGATGCCATTTGTAACAGATTAAAATGAGGGTTACTCTTCTTTTAATACCCCACAGATTTGGGACACCATTTGCAACAGAATAAAAATGAGCCCTGAAGTTGGACATCATTTGTAAATAAATAAAATATAAATCAAAGAAAAATAATACTAATTTTATAATTCCCTGTGAATAATAGCATCATTCATAATAGAATGAATATAATGACCTAATATAAGATAAATAAATTCCAGTCAATACTTAATTATTCAGTGTTTAAAATAATCCTTTATCTAATCACATATTCAAATGTTAACTATACTAAAACAAAACAGTGATGATAATCAATATTATAGCATCATGAATTCAAGCAGTATTTAGAATAAATAGAAAACAAACAGATTATCATTTCAGATACCCTAAATATAATACTTATTTAAGATAGATTAAAATAAAGCAATTAAACCAAATATCACCATCTTAAAACAATGATATATGCTTAAGACAGGGGTGGGAAAATAGCAGCGCGAGGGCCACATGTGGCCTGCCAAGACAATCAGAAAAATCCACCTTGAACTAAGATTTCCTTCCTGTGCCCAACCGAAGATTCATCTCGTATTTTCCATTAGGATGGCAATGTCAATACACATGTGCAGTGTAGATACGATGTGCAGTGCTTTTCCAGTTGATCTAGTTCATTTCAATTTTGTCTTTGCATTAGCAAATATATACATTTCCAACTTTAGTGAAACTATGAACCTCCAAAAAAATATAAAATCGGTGATGAATGTCATGTGTTTAATGAAGAATGGACAAACACATATTTCTTTGGTAATACAAGGAATAAAGCAGCATGTTTATTGTGTCATGAAAAAAAGGTGTGGCCCTCCGCTAACCTGCATTTCCACAAAGTGGCCCCCGATGCAGCCCTCCACCAACCTGTGGCCCCCGAGCCAAAACAATTGCCCACCCCTGGCTTAAGATATATTTCACTTACAATCAAATGACAATAATGATAAATCATTCAACAATCAAATTCTAACATAACTAACAAATCAAACATTGTTTACGATAATATAAACTTATACCAAAACTTAATGATGTTCGTAACTAAATAAAATAATTAGTGAATGATTGAGATAACACCTTTAGTATGTCCTATAAGTTTACAATATTCATAACATCTAAATAAATATATGACTCAATTAATTTTAAATCCTAGTTTAATAAAATGATAAACAAGATTAACTCAGCCATGCTATACTCATATATTAATCACACTATTTATAATAAGGCAAAAAACTTAATAAAATGATAAGTAATAAATTATACTAACACAGTCATGCTACATTCTTATATTGACTTTATTCTTGCTAATTAAACTAGTTATAATAAAATGAAATACTCAATAAGGATGTAATCTCAATGAACCTATTAGATAATCTTGAATCTACAATATCCAATCATACCAGTATATAAAAGAAATGGTAGATTTCTATTGGATATTTACTTAAATACAATTAACTAATCATATCAATTTATTTTAAATTTCCTGTAACTAAATTATTAAAACTATATTACAACAATCAAAACAAATAAAAAGATTATTAGCATTTATTATAATCAAGTATGAAGACTAAAATTTAATAAGATTCATGATCCACATCAACTAAAATTTAAATATAATTAAAGCAAATCATTCTGACTCCTAACAGAATCAAATATAGTACTATCAGCCTTATAAGTGAATAAGATTAAGTTCTTATTGACCAACCATGAACTCAATACAGTACCCATTTAATGAATAATAATTTAGATAAAACATGCAAATATTTGATCATAATTACCATATAAAGTTTATATCAAATCAGATAATAACTATTAAATTCAATACAAAAAATATATAATCATGCTCACCAATCCTGGGATTTAATTTCTGGATTACATGATATAATTATTTCAAATAATTTTTTATGATGTAGTCAGTTTATCTTGTCTCATCTGAATGTTATTAATCAATAAATTCATATTGCACAATTGAACAATAATCAGACAAGTTTATTTGATTTAAGTAAAATTAAAATTTATTAATAAATTAATATCAATTATAATATATATATGATGAATAGATCATAAACAATCATCTAATTGAATGTACAATAAATCATCAATTACCATTAATTTCATATTTAAATATGATTGCCTATCAATCTCCAATTATTTAATAGCAAATACAAAACACATATGTCTATGTAATACAAAATATGTTGCAGGACATTAATATATATTTTCCAAGATATGAGTTTAATATCTATGTCTTCTGATATAATTAATTAAATATATATACAAAGATGAATCTAGTTATTTGTTAATATAAAAAAATAAGATAAAGTGAATATTTATTGTGATAAAATCATTTTTTAACTTCTAATATGTGATATACCTGAAATTAATTTTAAAATTAATAAATAAATAAAATATGAATATTTTTAAATATTAAAATAATAATTACTATGTCATAAGATATAAGTTTAAAGTTAGGAAAATGTAACTCGTATATTTTGATATGTAAATAAATTACTAATTAATTTAAAATTATATATTATTCGTCAATAAATACTTTACATTTTTAAATAAAAAGAAATAAATATATATCAATAATAATAACAAATGTAAACAAACAACCTGAATGAGTCTTTAAATACTATATTTTCAGAATGGCATCACAGTTCTGATGTCTATTTCAAACTACAAACCAATAGTATGTCTTTGTTCCAGAGAAGATATAATATATTCATGAAAACTTTTAAATTCAAAGTACATTTTATCTATTCCAATGTTTTATATATATATCCAAATTATTCTTTCAAATAATAATTATTTGGTTTATATGATATTACACATATAAGTACTAGTTTATATTCATGATGATATGAAGAGATATCCTTTCATGAGCAAATATTATTTCAAAATACTGTGAATGAATAGATGCTAGCTTTATCTAGGATGATATGATGGGAAATTAAACTGATTCATATCTTTAAAAAAATTGATCAATCGATCTAATAAAATTACACAGGCAGGTAGATATGACTCTTGTACACCTTCTGATATTTGTATTCCATCTTCAAAATATAGATAACATCCATTTTAAAGGATAAAAATATTCTGATGGTTTACAACGTAATAAAGCAATTTTGATTTTTTTTCTTTTTATAATAAATTGTTATTTCCCCATAAAATTTTCTTAATACATGTCCCAGTTCATGCGCAGACAATGTTGTTTCTTATCCTTTATTTTGTTCAGTCAACTATATACTTTAAAGGAAATAAAAAGAAAATTATATTAAAAAATTTATACATGCTTCTGTTTAAAGCAAAAACAAAAAAGAATGAGTTCAAACTATTCAGTCTTATTTATAAGATTTTTCATTGACATCAGTGTAACTATAGCAATCCTCTATTTTCACTCTTTAAGCGATTTCTGGAAGCATTTCTCTAATAAAAATTTGTATTATACAACAAATAAAATAAATATTTTAGACATTATTACATACAACAAAAATCTCATGTTTCACAATACCAATACTATTTTTCATTTCAACAAAAATTAAACAATTTACACTACATTTTCAATATATTACACTGGAAATATATTTTTATAGTTATTTCCTTAATATAATATCATACAAATAAAAAGGGCAAACATATTTGAAATATTAAACATTTAGTTGTACTGTTTATAATTTATTATCATGAATGCAGTAACTAAAATGAAACATATAACAAAAGAACATTAATTTTACCCAAACTATATGCTTTATTTTTCACATATTTATTTTCCCTTTTAAACTGAATAAAGTCAATTTACAATCTTACAATGCAATTAATAATAAACAATTTCATATCAATATTATTGTCGCCATAGCAACACAGTTCAATACTTCATAAGTTAACATATTCATCATCCAAAAAACTCAAATAAGAAAGAGAAACAAAAATTATGATTTGACATCTTACCACATACCGAAATACATCTCAAACTTCAGTAGGTACACAATATAAAGGCATGGGAAAATTTTAATTTAAAGGATGCTTTGCAAAATTTTAAAAATACATTAGTAACATCATAAGACCAAACATCAATACATTCTACAGTTTGCTGAATGTGGTGCTATTGAGTTTTCTATTATAAAACCACACCATTGTTGCATTGGATGTGTAAAATGAAAGAACAATGGGAGATTTGGTAAACTTGAGCATGATTTTCTTGGAAGTGGTAGATCCTGTATATGTTATAAGAATTATCTCAAAGACCTTCTGAAGAAGTCAATGCCAATTGCTTCCATTGGGAATGTAAGGCAGAGGATAGAATATATCACAAATCTACATTTAGACATGGTGTTGAAGTATTTCAACAAGTTGGCATAGAAGAAAAAGTATCGTATAATATCAAATAAACAAAATAATGAACCACTGTATTATATATGCAGATGGTGATTCATAGATTGATTTGAGCAGTCATTGTAAAACTCTTATCTCATTTTAGTATTTTTTTCCTTCTCTTTTATTTATTTTTCTCTTAGTGTTGAAATGGTCGTATACATTTGCGAATGACTGGTGATGATGGCAATAATAACAAGTGCTGGATAATAATAAAATCATGTTAAACTAATAATCATTTGTTTATAGTGAAATCATATTACCTTATCCCAGAGAACCCCTGAGTATCTTCATGTTATTGGCCTTTAAAAAGGTGAGGGCACTATTTTGCATAACTCTACCTTTTCTATTATGCTACCAGATGAATGGCTTGAAAACTCCAAAGACTCCTATGGTTTTAAACACAATCTTAATTACTTATACAGTTGTGTGGGCTTGATTCAGGACCTGTAACTAAATAATTTAGTAAAGTCAGGTATAAACAAATGGCCACATTTATTTTTTTGCAAAATTTATTAAAAGTAACATATGATCCATTCAACTGAATCAGCATTCAACAATAGCAATCCAATTCAACAATGTTTTACTCCAGATTTACAGTTACACCAAAGAGATCCCTGTGACCAGATTCTAAAAATATCCTTCCATCAATAAGTAGCCGCAGCTGTTCCTTTTATAGACTAAATGCAGGAATCCTTTTACTTTGAAAAACAGCATCTTCAGTTACAACTTATAATTGAGAGCAGTAAACTATAAATAGCAATGATCCAGTGCCTTACATTAGGTATATTCTGATGCAAAACCTTAGGCCATCCATGCCATTATCTTGATTCTGCAAGAGAACAAAAATTACAAACCCCAATGCAATATTTTCGATAATAGCAGTTTTTTTATTCTGCTTTAAAACTACAAAAATTTAACAATGACCAATTGATAAGAAAATTTCCAAAAAATAATATTAGCTTCAACCATCTAAAAGTCACTAATTTTCACTACCCCCCCCCCGCATTCTTATTCTCTAAGGACTCCTATACAATATTTTGAATTGCATAGGATTACAAAGAGGTGAGTTTCTTTAAGCTTTAAAAAATTTAAATTATTTAACATTTATGAGGGGAAAATGTTTTAAATTGTAAAAATTTAACAACATGGAATTGCTAATAAAAATTTCACAATACATAATAACTGAAACACAGGCTTGTTATATACCTGTGGCTATATATATGTAATATAGGGTATATGAGCACAGACTTTCACACCACCCACCTCTCTCCACTCTATCATAATGTAATTTACAACAGTTTCTTCATTATTAAGCTGTAATAAATATAATAAGTGCGATTATACGCAACTATAGAAAAGTTTGTTATTTCTATAAATTACATTCTGTGTAGAAGTATAAACAATAGTTATCATTATGAAGTTGCACTTATGGGGTAGTATTTTTCTTTCAATTGTTTAAAAATATTGAATTAATACCTCAACGTTCCATCATCAGATTTTCAATGAAATGGAAGGCTGAAGAGTTTGTGGGTTGGAGTAGTTTGAAGGCTGTCCATTAAAGTATGAAGATTGGCTATCTTAATATAAAGCTGAGCACTGATTATATATATGTGTGGAGATGGTAATCTGGACCAAATGATGAGTGCTGGTTTAGCACAACATACTAATATTGGTGATTATTTATCTTTCCAACATATGTGTGATAAGATGGGTCAGCAATATGAGATGGCATGGAAAGTTGAGGGTCATGTGAAAGTCTGATTTCGAATCCCACATACATTACATATCAAACATTTTTGTAAACTTGAGTATTGGCCTGACATCTGCAGCAGATAAATATCATTAGCGCATATTGTTAATCAGATAAAAATTCCAGTTTCTTGATTAATTAAAGTTTAGAATTATATTCATGGTCCATATATTATAAGTGAAGAAGTGGTAATATTCTTAAAAAAACAAAGAATGCTATTTCTTAAATTTCTTTTTAAATACCTTCATGTTTATTTCACAGCACGTGCTCAGTTAGCACGCATGCCTAGAAGTTGGGGTTCATGGAAAAACCCTTATAAAATAAAATTTTGGTAGTCTGCCAGATAATAATGTAACAAACGATACAACCTACTGATAATAGCTAATGGCCAAAAAAAAAATCTAGAATGGATATTTTTATGTTGCAAAGCAGTTAAATTTTAAAAGGGTTGTAACCGCTCCTTCTTGTACTAAGATACTTAAAGGTAGTTTTACCTTTGATATATAATTTCTAATATTCAAACAAGCTCGTAATTAACAAGTGCGGTTATGAGAAATATTTAAAATCTCTATCCAGAACACTCTTATCTCCAGACCATGGTTTCGAGCTTATGGCCCACGTCAATGGAGAGCTAGAATATTCGGACACTAGACCTAAAATATCAACTCAAAAAACCAGCACTTATTTCAAACGTATATTTAAGAAGAAACTCTGAATTTTTCGGACATGAAAATGTCTTTAAATCCAGCTATCTAACTTAAATAGCTATATGGGACTGAAATAAATTCAGATCTACCATATTCTAATAGCCTCAGCATAGCCAAAGCCTTAAAGGTAAAATTATAATAATTAAAAAAAGTAATGTCACGTTATATATGACTTGCTTTTTTTTTTAAGTTATTATAATTTCTAATATTGAAATACAATGTATATATTTAATCTAGATGTATTTAAAAGGGGATTTGAACCCAGACATTCAAGCTACTTATAGTCATCCAGTCTATTCAATATAACCAATACCCATGCCCACATACATGTGAATAAGATAAATGATCCCCAATATACATATTTCATACTGAACTAGCAATCATAAGTTGATACAGATCCTCATCTCATGCACACATATATAATCAGTGCCCAGTTTATATTAAGATAGCAAATCTACACACTTTAATAGACAGGATTCAATCCTCCACTCTCACCAACTCAAAATATAAAAACAATCACTGACTATATATATATATATATGTCTGGGTGAGATGATGATCTGGACTAACTGATGAGTGCTAGTTCAGCATGAAATATGCACAATGTAGATCATTTATCTTATTCACATGTATGTGGTCATGTGTATTAGTTATTCTGAATAGAATGAATAAATGTAGGTAGCTTGAAAGTCTGGATTCAAATCCTCTTTAATAACTTCTTATATTTGTATCTCAGGCTATATTGATAAAACATTTTTTTTTTTAATTTCAAAAATTTACTTAATTCTTACAATTTAATATAAAGGTGCCAAATTTCCTGTGCTCACAACTATGACAATGTCTCCCCCAAATAAATATCTTAATGATTAATACTAATCAGTTATTAAACTAAAAATTATCATATCATTTTAATCCGGATATACACCTTAAACTTTAGTTAAAGATTAATATGACTATTATTATTAAACATAATCCCACGGAATTATTAATTCAACTCCAATCTTTTTTTTTCCATTGTAATATTTTAATTATACTTATAACTTTTCATTTCACCATATATACTTTAATCACATTAATAGATATATAAGTTTAAAAAAAGGAAATAACTTCCAAAATGCATTCATGTTGAATCAGTATTTTTCAGTTGGCCAGATCCAAGATCCAAAACTCCTCATTAATGAAAGCTGTAAGCTTGAAATTAATCTGAGGATATTGGATAGGACAACACAGGATATGAATTCAATAAGCATTATCATCTGGCATCTATTATTACTTACTAAAACTTACAGTAGGTGGCAAAGAGATGGTGAAAATTGTGTAGTTACAGCCACATATTTATCACTTTTAACATCTTTAAATACTTATCTAGAGTAGGCAAAGAAGTTTGACACCTTTAGACTCAATTGTAATAATTTGATATTGATAAATATTTAGCAAGAATACTGACATATGGCAGGTTGCGAAGAGTGTTGGATCCAAGAATGCAACGTGGAGGTCATCTTCCCCTTTTCACATCTTTATTAAGGAGATCAAAATATGTGGTAAAATGGCAGGCTGCAAAAAATTGCATCATGGAGAATGATTTTCCCTTTTCATATCTTTATTAATGTGATCAAAATATATGTGGTAAAATGGATGTTAAAGTATTTTTTATATGGCAGGTTGCAAAATGTGTTTGTTCCCTGAATTGCATCATAGAGATCGGTATTCCAATTTCACGTCTTTATTAATGTGATAAAAATATATGTGGTGAAATGGATAGGTTAAAGTACTTCTATACAGCAGGTTGTGAAAAGTGGTGGTTCCAGGAATTGCATCGAGGCGATCATTTTTCCATTTTCACGTCTTTGTCAATGTGATCGAAATATATGTGGTGAAATGGATAAATTAAAGTATTTTTAATTAATTCCGTTTTACGTACTGAATTTTTTTTTTTAAAAAATCATTTACTATCTTAAAAGCAATTATTACTTTGAAGAAGATATGATCAGAGAAGAAATATTTCAGTAATTTTAAATTCCTAAGTGTGAATTTTCAATCAGTTTTTATTTTTTTATTTTTAAATAACAACAACAAAAAAAGACAAGTGATAAAAATCAGATTCTATAAAAAGTAAAAAGTTTATTCAAAGGTAGTGTGTGTGTGGGTAAATATTTTGATATTTTGTGATAAAAACCGTTAAACAAAAAAATATAGTCAAGTATTGGTGGTCGAGAAGTCAGCGACAGCTGCTTTACAAGCAGATGTCCCGGGTTCGCTTCCCGGCTGGTGCTATGACACATGAGAAAATATATATATATATTTCTTGCACGAAGGCAAATCTAGTGATAACATAAATGCGTAACTCATTTAGATATCACAAGAAATGGATTTAACACTATCAGTTGCATATAATATATGCTCTTACATCCTGAAATGTACATTTCTGTAAAGAATGTGCAAAAGATTGCAACTGTATAATATTGGCCTCTATTACTATTGGAAATAATAGCTGCTGTCCATAAAGGAGTACATTAATAATAGGAACTATCACATAATACAAAACATTTTGATAATAGGTCTTACCTTCTCCCGTTTTATTTAATATGAATTCAAAATCTTAAAAATTCAAATGCATATAGGTTCAAATCCAATTCTTTTAATGTAGTTTAACTTGCCTACAGTTTCAACTCATCTACAATCTTCATCAGAACTATTCCTTAAATTGTTTTACTTGATTAAAAAAAAAAACATTACTGAAGAAGATTGAAGATCAATCGAAACTGTAAGAAAATAAAGTGTAATAAAGGTATTGAATTCAAGTACATAAAGCCCACATTTTAAAGCAAACAATAAACTAATACAGCATAAGCATTACCATGTATATATAGATAATATTTTAAATACAAATATATTTTAGATATCTGGAGTCTAAATGTAATATAGGGGATTTGTACGCAGGCTTTTAAACTTCCATCAGCCATCCACTCTAACTCATACAACCGATATACATAACCACACACATGTAAAAAAGATAAATGATCTCCAATATATGTATTTTGTGCTGAAACAGCATTCATCAATGGGTTCAGATCATCGTCTCACACATATATATATATAATCAGTGCTCAGTTTGTCCATCACAATATGAAGATATATGCATGGGAGATGATGATCTGGCTTAAGGGATGAGTGCTAGTTCAGCATGAAATATGTATATTGGAGAGCATTTATCTTTTTCACGTATGTAGTCATGTGTATCTGTTGTATGAGATAGAGTGGATGGCTGAAGAGTTTAAAAGTCTGTGTTTAAATCCCCTATATATATATATATGTACACATTCAAAGTGCATTTTAATGTATCGGTCAAATGACAGATCTGAGAACTGCATGTTTCTGCATCAAAGGTCAATTTGCCATATCTGGTGCTTAAAGGTTATACAACCTCCTGGGCAACTAATCAATTATTATTAAAATGATACATATTAATATACATATTTGGTCTGCCTCGGTGGAAAGGTGGCTAGTTCTCTCTCAAAATTGCTTATAGTGCCATCTCTAAACAAATCTACAAAAATTTTAAGGTGCTAGCTAACATGATTGAGTTTTAATATAAAATTACAGTGTGCTTCATACCTTAACCCATGACAGAAAAACATGTTAACGTTAACCTTTGTTTTAAATTGGGCAAAAACTGCTGTAGTGATGGCTGGAATGAACCAATCTATACATGGCAGTAAATTCATGAATGCAAGAACATTTTCAAGTTATTTACAGGATTACATGATGGCAGGGAGAACACTGAAAACCTACGAGAATATGAAATAACAATGTCACATTCCATGCTGTAATTTATGCTCTAGCTGCACAAGTGCTTTAAAAATTTTGTGAACACAAATTGTTATTACATAATATATACATAGATTCAGAGATGGTCCTGAAAGCAGCTTGGAAGATAATTAATCACCAGTTACCTTTTCACTGGAATGGAAAGATTAAGTGCTTTATTGCTCGGAAATTCATAAGAAGTTTGAGCACCAGAAATGATCCTGGGACTTCTCGATCCCAAGTCAGATGCTCTACTGCTGTGCCAAATCAAGAAGCTGGGCTTTCAGTGGAATATATTATGTTGTCAGAGAAAGTTATTTTATGTTTTGTAAACTTTGAATTGGCAATGAGACCGGTCAGACTCCTATCGTTTTGATTTAAAGATATTTATTTACAAGCCAATCAAAAGAAATAAAGAGTTCAAAAACATTAGTGCACATTAGAATTCACCTACATATTAGGAAAAATTATAGGTAAGGCCAAAAGATAGGAGTCAAATTTTTTCATGTTTTGTACTGAATATGTAGATTACAACGAAATAAATAGGAACATGTGACTGCTTTGGACTAGTACAATGCAGACTCAGAATGCTGCCAAAGTATGGAGAAATACTATCAAAATGCAACAGTAGTGATAGAATGCCTAGTGATTGATACTAATATTGGTAAGCGTGTCATGAGGGAATTCCACCTATTCAGAACTTTCTATAAAAATTTTAACCAAAAATATTTTGTGGATTAACAAATCATTTAAAATTTCCAGACAATGGAGC
Source organism: Epiperipatus broadwayi (assembly GCA_028023455.1). Classification (NCBI taxonomy): domain Eukaryota; kingdom Metazoa; phylum Onychophora; class Udeonychophora; order Euonychophora; family Peripatidae; genus Epiperipatus; species Epiperipatus broadwayi. Next base: position 2,230,970 of record JAQFVV010000055.1, on the reverse strand, counting down.
TGTTTTTACCAATAATGCTTTAGAAATTCAGGAAATGTTCCAAGGTCCAGATGAAACAATGAAATCACTGAAATATCACGATTACTATGGTTTGCATTGGGTGGCGCTACTGTATGGAGAGTTTGCTACTGTTTCAATGAAATAATGAGCAGAATAGTATAAAAATATTTAAAAAGACTAAAGTAGCAGTTCAAAGAGAAGGTAAAGATTGATATTGATGATAATAGATACCTCGGGTGGGATGACTTTTGGTAAAAATAACAATATTATAAGGAAATACGGCTATGTATCTAAGGTAGAAGCACTTAATTAACATTTTTGATCAGTGCTTATACATAGATCTTAAACTTCAAAACTTAATAAAAAAGCAATACCAAAAATGCAAATACCATACCGAAGATTAATAATAAGACATCAAAAGCACAATACATGAAATAAAAAAAACAATAAATGGAAAAAACAAATAAGCAACTGAATAAAACTGGATTGAACAGATTTCTGAAAAAAATGGTAACAAGTTGACTGCTGATATCCTATACGGAATACCAAAAAATGGTTAGATATCATTTGTGAATGGAGGTTTGGTGAAGTATACTACTTAAAAAAACAAAAACATTAAACTTGCATAGATATTCATCCAGTATATGGGCAATGTGTTAATACATTTTTGCAAGTGTTTACATCTGTCCATTGAGTACACTTTTCTACCTGTAACTCATAAATATAATCATGTGCTATCTAATAACTAATTTTTCCATAATACACACTATTTATTTCACAATGGACAATCTACTTAAAATATTTTCATTATTACCTAAAATAACATTGAGGATTTTTTTTTCCTGTTTACTTATAAAACAATACAAGACATAGATATATAATTCCCGATTATTTACCCCTCTCCCCCTCATAATTATCCTAAATAATTATTGGACAATATAAATAAAAGTAATGTATTACAGGACAAACTGAAGGAAGCAAGAAAAACAGAAATGAAATTAACAAAAAAAAAAAAATGTTAGAGAAGGAAAAATGAAACTTGATCTAGATTTCAGACTAAAACGGGATACACTTTGTCCCTTCTAATTTGCTAAATGTGTACTCTATATATATGCATACATGTTCATAAATACAATGAACATGATTGGAGTAATACTGCATGTAATGTCAGGTTCTAATTGCTAAAGGTTCCTAGATCGTCGACTAATTGGCTAAATAAAGTAGGGGAAAATCTGTTTGTTTAACTGAATGGAATTGTTATCTCAATCTTATCAGATGCTAAAATGTCATGTGATCTTTCAAAAATTTAATCTCACGACTATTTATTGCATAAGTAATAATCGATAAAACAAAGATATACTTATCAGTGAAATGCAAGGTAAACTTTATCTATATAAAAAAAATATAATACAGTATATAAATAATTTTTCAGTAGTTATAATAAATAAATTATCTTTATAGTTTGAGGATTAAAATGGGAAACCAAGGGAATAAATAAAAATACATGGATCTTACTTAAGACAACTAGAACCATGGTCAGAGGTTGGGGGGGGGGGGGTCCTGACAAAGATATTTTAAATGCTTTCTCTGGCTAAGCATTTATCACAAAGCTTGTTGAGCAATTGGCAATGCTCATTGTTTATATCTTACAAGCTTAAGAGAATTGGGTCATGTGATCTATGACTCTTATTTTTGACTACTTATAGTCACCTTAAGTCTTATGCAATGTTATATTGCTAAGGATACTAATATATGGTACGGCTGAAGATTTCTCAGCCCCATTTAGCTATTTGTATTGGATAGCTGGGTTTGAAGACATGTAGGTGTCTGAAAATTTCAGATTTTCCACTCAATAAATAACTCAGATAAATGCTGGCTTTTGGGTTGGTTAGATCTAGTGTCTGAAGCTACCCCGTGCCTCTCTGAGGAGTGCCAAAGCACGAAACCATGGTCAGAGGTTGGGGGGGGGGTTCCTTACAGAGATATTTTAAATGCTTTCTCTAGCTAAGCATTTATCACAAAGCTTGTTGAGCAATTGGCAATGTTCATTGTTTAGATTATGCAGATGTTTTTGCAAATAATGCTTCAGGAAATGTTGCAAGATTTAGCCGATGAAAGTAAGAAAGTAGAACTAGAGACAAATGTTTAAAAGACTAAAGTAATGTTCAATGGATTTTCTCAGAAGAAAATAAAGATTGATATTCATGAATTAGAATAATTTAATGATTACAAATTACTTTGGTCTGATTATTAATCTAAATGAACCAGAATGGATTAAATTAACCATAGAATTAATCATGGATGGAACACATTTGGTAGAAATAATTTAATATTAAAAGGAAATATGCTACTGTTTGAAAAAGAAAGATTTTCAATAAATGTGATTTACCAGTTCTTATACATGGATCTGAAACTTGGACAAGAACAGTACAGATACTTCAGACTATTTAGCAGAGACCAAAAAAGATCACATCATTCAGAGAATTAAGAAACTGGAAATACAGCTGGACAGGACATATTACTAGAAAAGGTGATAATAAACGAACAGTTGAAGACTCAAAACTAAATCCCAAGATATTATAAAAGACCAAGAAATAGACCACAGGTGAGATGGATGGATGAAATAAGAAAGTTAGCTGGCGTAATGTGGAGAAGAGAGGACACGGATTGGAGAACTCGTCTAAATTTGGAGACCGTTCTGCAGTGGGATCAGTAACGGTTGAAATTGACGATGGATAAACACTGCAATTCATTTTATAATTATTATAAGATAAATTGCACCCCCTAACCAACTTCAAAGAACATTACTAACACATTTTCACATTCTGAATTTCTTAAAACTAGATTAACAGTTCGTTAAGCAATTTTTTCTTCCCCCATTCATGAGTTTATTTAAAAGTACAATTTATTTATAGAGCTGAAATTATCTCCGACTTGGTAACAGAAAATATTTAATGAGTTCATAACGATAGAAAGAGGATAAAGTTTACTGTGTGTTTGTTGCCTTTTTTTTTTTTAAAAAAAAAAAGTACGTCATAAAAAGAATAATGATTTTAAAAAATACAGTATATATACGTAAAATATCGCCCTCTATAATATAAAAAGTGATAATAAGATATTAAAAAACATGTCAGTAACAGAAGTATGCTTAGAAACATGTCAGTTGCAATGACGAAGTTTGATAGATTTCTAAAAATCAAAATTTGATTTTTTTTAAAAAAAAAAATAATAATCGATTTTCTTTTTTTTTCATTAAAAAAACAAAATGACATAAATGATATATGCCTCAATCAAATAATGAGAAATGAATTATTTACGCACATAAATTTTAGAAGTCAATATTTAATGCGCCCTAGGTTAGAAAACCAAGGAAATATTTAAAACTTTGATTTCGCCGCACGCACTTTAACAACATAAATAAAGATATCTGAAAATGGAAATGACTCCCAGAACACATTTCTGATTGAACCAGAGTTGCTCAGTTGTCCACATCACATCCGCTCACGTTTTCATTATCTCTGCTCAGTATTTGGCGGTTGTAGATTAAATTATAATAATTTGATATTGAATAAAGACAAACTATAACTTGGGCCAACTGAAGAGTAGTACTTCAGCTAGTAAATGAATCTTGAGGGTCGTGTACCATTTTCAGATATCTTTATTCATGTGATTAAACAGTGCGGACCGCCAGCGAGCTATATGTAGAATGACTCTCAGTAAGCACCCTTGTACATGAACGCACCTACATCCTAGCTTTGATCGTATAAAAGCTTACCATTTACTGACACACACGCTGTGTGGCCTTTATATAGTAATGTAATTTCAAGACAGCAATAAGCCATTTTGAATCAATATAACCAATCAGAGGAAAAAATATAGCCTCGCGTTTAACAACATCCCATTAATAAATTAATCTTCAGTTAATAGATGTAAATATAACTTTTTAATAGCCCAAAATAGATGGAACAGTGTCGAAGTACTGAAAATCCCCAGTGAGATATGCTTGATAGATGTTTTAAACATATTTAATATACTACAAATAAGAGAAAAAGTTATACATCATAGCATTATGCCGTTGTGCTTAACAACAATAGACATATTAATTTTTAATTAAATTTTAAGGTGCATACATATTGTGAGCTAGTGAAACGTGATGACTCACTCCAAACTGACTGCAGCGACATCTATAGAGTAATGCATGTTACATAATCTCATAGTTTACTTATTCACCACAAAAGTTTTAAGGCGCTAGCATGTCTAAATCATGAATTGGGAAAAGAAATGTGTCAAGGTATGATGGAATTATGCACTAATAGTTTTTAAATTGGAAAAAAACACTACTGAAACGTTTGAAATAATTCAAAATGTATAGCATTGAAGCCATGACTCGAAAGAATGTTTGCAAATGGTCTTAAATATTTATGATAGCCTGAGCAGCATGGAAAATAATTCACAAAGGTACAAAACACACTCCCATTTCATGTTGTAACTCATGATCCAGATATGATATCACTTTAAAATTTTTGTGGTGAATAGCTCAACTATCCTTTTATCTAACATAACTTGAAGAGAGAACCAGTCACCTTTCCACTTGGATCGACTATATATATGGACTCGAAAATCATATGATAATCTTTAGCTCAGTAAATATTTAGTAATAATCATAGCGTAAGCATGTGTTTTAAAGACCTACAGAGGTCCCTAGTGACGATTTTTTCAGACGCTCATTGCTAAGGTTTACAGCCTTGTTAAAACTATTAATAAAGATGATATTGGAAAACATGAGTGCAAAACAAAATGGCCCTTGTAGATTAATTTGTAACAATTTTATATTGCTATACACTAAAGATAATAATAATACTTAAGAGGTTGCGATCTGGGACAACTGAAGAGTGCTGATTTAACTAGAAATGCATTTTAAAGTGTTATTGAAAATTTTCAGATGTCTTTATTTGTGTGATTTAAATATGTATTGTGAGGTAGAAGTTTTAAATATATTTTAAAATATTACACATGAAAAGAGAAAGGGAATTAAATTAAAAGTGAATACCGTATATATTGAGCTTAAGCGGTTACTATCCCACATGGAATAGATCAATCATTAAGACATATGTATTATAGACTATTGGCCTTTCTTTAAAAATTTAACATAAAATTTAATCCTCTCTACTAATTCATTAAGCAACATTTTACCATTTCTACTGGTGATAAGCAGATATTAACTGCTTTAACGTTAAGATTAATATGGTTATATATAATGCAATTTTTCCACACTATTCAACCATTCTATAAATATGATTTACAAGCTAAAAATTTTAAAATATTTGCCAGAAAAAATAATAACTAAAGTTTATAATGTACTCTTAAAGATTATTTGATCCTTGGGTCTTGCTATTAGGTGATTTATAAACTCACAACTGCGCAATTAGTCGTCAATAATAATTGTGAAAATTATAACCACTAACAAATTTAATGAATGTATTGGAGATTTTAATTTATGAAACGTAAGTTCGTCTTCATTTGATTGCTGTAAAGGTGTATGAACACATGCGTACACTATTAGTCCAATAGTTTCTAAATAAATTAATCGTTAGTGAGACTAAATGTTATTTTTGTTGTTTTCTCCTATAACAGATAAATTTTTATTTTTTCATATATGGAATAAATATCAATTATTTTGCGTAGAAACATTGTGCATGCCTCATCACTAAAATGCAAAATGCAAAGTACCGCTAAATGCATTTCTGTTATAATATATTACCACAGTGATTTGATTTCATTTTTCTTTCAACAGTCTCGGTCACATGACTTCACATCACATGATTTCTGTCTTTGGGGATCCATCAAAGATCAAATAAGCAACATACTGGTGGCGAACACAGGAAACTGAAGTAATAAATTACAGACAATTTTTTTTTTTAAAGAAATGATGATAAAACACCTTTAAGAGCAAAAGATGAATTACTGTGGTACAACACATTAATAATAAAAAATGTATATTATAGTAGAAGACATTAGAAAAAGATGGAATATCACAGCATAACACATAAATAAAAGATGAAATGTCTGGATACAAAATATTAGAGATACACATATTAATAAGAAATGAAATGTCATAATAGAAAATATGGAGATGGAATATTATGATATAACATATTACTAGGAGATGGAATATCACAGTACAAAATATTAGGAAGAGATGGAATATCATGGTCAAAAATTTACTAAAAAAAAAGAAATTAAAAGTGGTTCCCAAGTGCATAACATTAGATTGCACATCCTCATTCAGAAACTAGTCTGAGAGTAGCAAGTAAATTGTATTGCTACTTAGTAGCTGCCAGTAAAGAGAAATATTCTTAGAGACTAGTTTATGATCATAGTTCCTTACTGATGAAGATCAGTAGGCAGAAATTGGTCAGATGACTGACTGGCATTGCCATCTGTGGTGTCCAGTAGCAACAAAATGGTTCATTACTATTACTGCAAATGTTACTTTTAAAGTATGCATATATTAATAATAATTGAAGATTGAACACCAGGAGTGGAGAGCTGGGTTACAATCTATGGACCTAGAGCTCAAATCCACCATAATGACATTGCACTTAACCATGCAGGATCAACCATTTATTTCCAACAATTATCAATAGAATATATTACAGGATGAGGGTCTCTTAATCCAATTTCTCCAATCCACAACCTTTCTTTTTTCAATCACTCTAGCAAATTTCCCTATTTCATTCATCCATCTCACATATGGTCTCTCACTAGTCTTTTACAACCTTTTAAATTCCCATTTTAAACTTTAATTGCCAATCTATCATCTGCTCAACCATAAGTCCAGCCCAGCACCATTTCAATCTTTTAATGGTTTCAATGATGTCAACGATACATGTATATGTCTCAGCCATGTATTTCATTTTTGATCTCTTCTTGCTGATGAATGGTCTGAAGTCTGTTTTGCTCTTTTAATGAGTAGTTAAAAATATGTACAGCCAACCGTTCTGTATTACAAAAAGATGAACTATTCAATATTTCCCTGAATATTTGTGATGATGGAATATTAGATGTGATAATATGGTGGACTATTTTCATCATCTAGCAGTAAATGTTAAATGTATAGAAAATTTTAAACTTTAAAAATAAACTTTTTAAACTTTAAAAATAAACTTTTCAAATCCAAACAACTTGTTAAGAATAACATACAAATAGACAACACAGGTTAGTAGTTACACAATGTATCAAGTAATATTATTCTCCACTATTCTTCAGGTGTTGCTGGCCTAACCAGTGACAATATTAGCATAGGAGTTAATCCTATACCTTTAGATTCTCGAATTTCCAGATTTTTAAGGCAAGCGCTATAACTAATAGCTATTCTGTCAAAGGCAACAGATAGTATGAATTTCATATATTTATATGAGGGTTGGTTCAAATTCTCCTGAGTTTTTTCAATTAATACTTTTTTTGTAAGAGCAAGGTTAATTAGAGGCTTCCCTATGGTGTGTATAGCCACACTGGGTTAATCATATGCTCAATTGGGAAAACACAAAAATACTGGATAAAGAGAGAAATGTGCAAAAAAGAAAATTTAAGGAAGCTGCTTACCTGACAATGGCAATTAATCCTATAAGTCAACTCAGTGTGGTAATACCCAATGTATGGACGCCTCTAATTAACATTGCTCTTAAAAAAAATATAAATATATGAAATTTCTGCTATGTGTAGTCTTTGACAGGATAGCTCAATTGGTTAGAGCGTTTGCCTTACACTCAATAGTCGAGAATCTAAAGGTGTGTGTTTGTCTCCTATGCGAATACTGTCACTGGTCAGGCCAGCAACACCTCAAAAAGAGTGGAGAATACTACTACTCGAAATGCTGTGTAATTACTAACCTGTGTTGTCTATTTGTGTGTTATTACTAACAAGTTGTTTGTATTTGAAAAGTTTAAATAAAATTTCAAGTATTCTATACATTCAACATTTACTGATAGATGATAGAAATAGTCCAACATATTATCACATGTATAGCTTTGTTTTTTTTTTACTTTCCTTGCAGTTAAACCCGATACTTATTGCTCTTTTGGAAGAAAAAAAATCCAATTTCATGTTTCATTTTAACTTGAAATAAGGACGCATCTTATCTCATTCTTTGATTATTAATAACGTTTCTAAAAATAGTAAAAGAATAATCAATGAAGCAACTATGGTTTAAAAGTTGAACCTCACTTGTTGCAAAGGAGGAGAGAGAAAAAAAGGGGGGAGGGGTATCAAAGCACTTCGAATTAACCATTTTCATCTAAGAGTTGAATAAGTTCAAACTTTTCCGCACTTTCTTACAAACGTTGTTTCTTTTTTAAATAAGATTTATATATAGGGTATACGAGCACAGACTTTCAAATGACCCATCACTCTCCACTCTATCTAATAACACTGATACACTCAAGCACATATATGCTGAAAAGATAAATAATCACCAAGATAAGTATTTCATGCTAAACCAGCAATCATCAGTTGGTCCAGATTACCATCTCCACACATATATGCTATAAGTATTCAGATATATATTAAGATAGCCAAACATCATACTTTAATGGACAGGCTTCAATCTACTCCATACTCCAACTCTTCAACTGTCCATCCAATTGAAAATCTGATGATGGAATGCTCAAAGGCCACCCTGAGGCCGAGATTCTTGTCACACCCATGTTGACCTAAGGTCAATCTGAACCCCACACACAGGGCATCTAAGTAACTATTAAGAAACAAAAAACACAAAGCATCTTGTGAGTCCTGTCATGCAGCGAAAATACCGCTCAAGGTCGATGCTTGGGGAGAGTTCAAGCAAATCCAGGTGAACTCGCCTCTGAGGCGAACGCTCGATTGGCCGCTAGAAACATAGCTGCCTGAGGACGAGCACCACCGGAATAGGCTCAATCATTCGGTAATGCTATTTGGACCCATGTATCTTTATGTAATTGGTCAGGTGCCAAAGCACGGTCTCTGATTTTGATTTGTTGAAGAAGCTTGATGAAGATGGAGTGTGACTGTGGAGTCTGACGTTCTGAACATCAACTTACGTCTTGTCAACCAGATTGCAAATGTAAGGAAGATGGAGAGTGTTTTGTTAAAATAATAATCCATAACAATCAAGAAGACTACTAATCTTTTTAAATAAAAGGAATCGCTGCATTAAAAGGCAAAATGGGATCGAAAATTTAAAATATTTTATCAAGTGCTTCCTTATTTCATTCATCCATCATACATGCGGTCTATTTCTAGGTCTTTTACAATCTCTTGGAATCTAGTTTATGATTTCGACTGTCCATCTATTATCATCTCTTCTAGCAAGAGAACAGATATATTCCTAGATGATAATAGATGGGCAGTTAAAATCTTAAACTGAATTCCAAGAGATTGTAAATAAACATCTTAGAAAGAGAACAACTGTCATCAATGAAAGAATTAAGAGACTGGAATTGGGCTGGACATATTGGTAGAAGAGATGATAATAGATGGACTGGATTACAAAGATTGTGTAAAACACCTACAAAGAGACCATATGTGAGATGGATGAAACAAATGTGGGAAGTAAGGGAAGAAGAGAGGCTAGAGACCGGAGATGGATTGAACTTGGGAGAGATCTTCATCCTATAGTCGATTGATAATGTTTAAAAGTGGTGATGATGTACTATTATTTACAAAAGTGTACAACATATAGTTATTCATCACAGTAGTCACTCCATGTGAATGAAGCAATTTCCAATTTCAAAAGAGGATAGAAAGTCAAAAAACAATAAGCTAGCGTTTTAGCTTTGTTTTATAAAAGGATTTGTGACCTACCCATATATCCACATACATAATATATCACCCCATACATAATATATCATCCCATTACTCCATTTGATATTTTGCAAACGTGTATTCAATCACATTTCCCAGTCAAAGCAAACAAAAGAGCACATCTTTATAACATAAACAAAATCCCAATCAAACTATGTTCCAGTTTATTACAAAATTCTAGAAAATGTATTTTTCATTTCACATGTCTGATTCAACAAAGAAATGATTTCATGATAGCAGACTCTATAAGTATCAGAGCCAATGTGTTCACCAAAAAATATATTTATTGGTCCTATAATGTTAACATCAACTTTCCAGAACTTTGGGAAACATCCTGTAAAATTGTTCTAATATCTTTATGCTATGCCCATTGATTGCCCAAATTTCATTATTAATGTTATATATAGAGCTTGCAAAATAAGCTCTTAACAAGCTTTGAGAATATCCCCAACCCTAGACCAGTTTCTGCTACTGGCATCGTCAGTGAGGTGCCAGGATATCCAAGCATTAGATTAAAAATACCAGGACAGGCCCAGCACTTTAACTAATGTAGAAAATCTGAAATTTTCAGACATCCATGTCTTCCAATCCAGCTATCTAACTTAAATAATCATATGGGACTGAACTAAGTTCAGATACCCCATATATTAATAGCTTTAGCAATATAAAATCGCCGAAGTCTTTATAGCAAAAAAATAAAATTACAAAAAAATCCAAGTCAGATGTCACATGACCTACTTTAATAAGCTTGTATTTAAAATGTTATTTATAGAGCTCGCAAAATAAGCTCTTAAAAAGCTTTGAAAATATCCCCAACCCCAGACTGGTTTCTGCTACTGGCATCGTAAATACAAGCTTATTAAATTAGGTCATGTGACAACTGGCTTGATTTTTTGTTATTTTACTTTTATGCAATAAATTAAGTAAAACAGTTCTATATACAACTACAGTAGCATTTGATAAATCAATATCCTATTCTCTAAGGCAGCAGAAGTTCCAGGTACTGTTTATTTATTATTCACAGTTGGCTTTCATATCTAAAGGTCGTTCTAGGTATCTGCTACCCGTGGAGCCCATAGGTAGTCTGAGCTCAGCAATCAACACTGAGTATATTAAACAAAACTGTTAAAAGCAGTAGCAGCCCAATGAAGCCTGTGTTATACCTCAACACTTAAATCAGTCTGAAGACACTACAAAGATATTTAATTAGCATACCTTCTCAAAGTGATAACCAACCAAGCTAAAAGTAGCTAATGGTTTCCCTTAAATCGATGGCTGAAAAAAGACCTGAATTGCTGTTTTTTTCTTTTGTCATTAATTACTATGGCATTTTAAAATGTTTGTACTCAACACATTGAATAGTGTGTAGATTATCTTCTGAGTTGGCAAAGATAGCCAACCATTTGCATAATGTAAGTCTTAGTTTATTGCCAAATATTTATTATTGTCATCTAAAAATCCAGCATTACTTCTGTAATGTTTAATAGTACAAGTTTACCATCATAATCTAAAATATGCTATGTCTTCACCTCTTATTCCACATGAAGTACTCAAGCAAGATTTTTATTTAGTCATGAATAAATAAAACACATATTTATAAAATGATACAATACAGTATGAAACAAACTATATCATGTATAATAAAAACAACTGTATGAATATATACAAAACATCCATTAAGTTGAATAATAAGTGGTTAATGGATAAAGAATGGATAGTTAATTAATTAATATATGTGGATATATATCAATTCAATATATATAACAGAGTAATTTTGTAGTAGGATTGAGAAAGAAAAAAAAATCATATAATAGATAGTGCCGGATATCCATTTGTTTATCTGTCTTCTCTCATGTATTGATATAGATGTCGCTGTATGCACTTTAAATCATGAAGACATATTGAAAAGGGCAAAAAGAATAATTTGCCGAAAAAGGCTTTTCTATGACAATTTTATAATTTGTAATCTTTGTTGCTTGTATATATGTATTTTTAAACATATTTGACTATACCAGAGTATGTGTATAGGTTGCTAAGTGGATTTAAATACTTGGGTAATTAATTGAATGAGGATGGAAGATGAAATTAAAAGAAGGATGGTATTACCAAAGGAAATATTTATTAACAGAAAGAAAATATTGTGTGGACCTTTGAAGAGAGAATTAAGCAAAAAATTGTATGGATGTGAAATCTGGACAATTGAATAAAAAATTAGAAACATATTGGAGACCTCTAAGATGTGGAGTAGATGGGGAAAAGTTACTTATTGTATGGATGTGAAACCTGGACAATAATTAAAAAATAAGGAACATATAGATGGGGGAAATTATTTATTGTATGGGTATGAAATCTGGACAAGTAAAAAATTAGGATCACATTGAAGGCCTTTAAAATGTAGATATGGAGAAGATGAGAGAAAATTACTTGAATGAATAAAGTGACAAATGAAGAAATTTTGGCAAGAATAAATGAAAAAGATTAATCGAGGAAGTTAGAGATAGAAAGAGAAACTAAATTGGCCATGAACTAAGGAAAAAGAATAGTTTAATGGAGAATGTTTTGGAGAAAATGGTCAAAGGAAACCAAGAAAAAGGGATGCAGGCTGGCCTTGCTAGATAATATAAGAGATAGGAAAAGATGTGTGAAATTAAAGATTAGGTAATGAACAGAATAGAATGGACAATGGGATGAATTCTCTGGCCCTGCTCATAGAACAGAGCACTATTGAATGATTAATTAGCCAAGAGTATCTACAACCAAGTTTGAATACACTTAACCATCAGCAATGATTGATAGTTTACCATTTAATGTCACTTCTTACTTAGGCTGATCGTTTTTAAAATTGTACAAATATCATGACAGAATCTAGAAAATCCTGGATTTTTATTGGTCCAATAATGCTACTTTTAACAAGTTAAAAGATAGGGTGTTTCATCATAGGGTGTTTCATCTCACTGAAATAACTCCAACTAATATAGCTATGGATGGTATTCTATCTAATATATTGTATGGAATGGAGACTAGGACACCCTATTGACATAGTATAAAAAAGCATTAGAAGTTTCATTTAAAGATATCCCTCAACATTTTAAAATTTCAATGGGAAGTTGTACAACCAATCAATATGTTTTTCAACTTGCTAGATAGAGTCTATTATTGTAAACTCACACCTTCATAGGGTTGGACATGTGAAATAAATGAATAATGCAAGTCCCCCTAAAAGGGATATTTTATGGTAAACATGAGCATGGTTTTCATGATAGAATAGACCTCAATCAAATATAATGATTGTTTCTATTGATCAGATATGGCAGAGAACAGATTATACAGTAACAATTAGATGGCGTTAAAGTATTCATGGAGTTGGACATGTGAAATAAATGAATAATACAAGACTCCCTAAAAGGGATATTTTATGGTAAACATGAGCATGGTTTCCATCATAGAGTAGACCTCAGTGATTATTTCTATTGGTCAGATATGGCGAAGAGCAGATTGTACAGTGACAATTAGATGGTATTAAAGTATTCATGGGGTTGGACATGTGAAATAAATGAATAATGCAAGACTCCCTAAAAGGATATTTTATGGTAAACATGAGCATGGTTTTCATGATAGAGTAGACCCCAATCAAATATAATGATTGTTTCTATTGATTAGATATGGCGATGAACGGATTGTATTGTAACAATTAGATAGTGTTAAAGTATTAAAAAAAGAATTGTTATCAACAAATTGAAAATTAGCATCGCAAAATATCAAATAAAAAGAAAAATGGACCAGTATGTTTTATTTGTGGTTCACATACTGATCTGCATAGTTATATCAAAAATGATCTCTAGAGCATTTTTCCTTCTTGGAGTTGGAACGATGGCATTCATTAATAAGTAGATGTTGGATGTGTGGCCGGATTATAAAATACTTGTAACATTATTGACTTTTATGTACATACAGGAATGTCTCGAGATATAAATTTTTAAAGTAATGAATTTAAATGAACTACATAACTAAGAATTATATACTGAACTATTTCCACCATCTAATATTAAATATTGAATGTCTTTAGGAAACAATTCAGAGTTTATTTAAACTTCCCAAATACATTCAACTATTAGTAACAGCATAGAAGTTAGTATATAAAACGTTATTGAGCGGTATTATTCTCCTTTCTTCTCGGGTATTTCTGGTCTGACCAGTGGCAATACTCGCGTGGGAATCGAACCTGGCCTTTAGATACTAAATTTTTTAAATTTAAGATAATGCTCTAACCAGTTGAGCTATTCTGATTAGAGCATTACCTTAAATTCAATATATAAAGGTTCAGGTTCAACTCCCACGCTAGTATGTCACTGTTCGGGCTTGCAATCCCTAAAAAAGAGAGGACCATAACACCACACCATGTGACTAACTCTTGAATATATTTGGAAAAATTAAATAAATTTGATTTTTTTCTAAAGATATTCAGGATTTAATATTAGATGATGGAAATAACCCAACATATAATTCCTATTAAAATGCCATCATCCTAAACCTTCAGACAAACACAAAGTATATAACCAAGTCAGTAAAATATGTACTTAAACCATCAATCATCATGTGATCACCATCTCTATACTAGCACATAATTTGTTGTAAACAAAGGCAAAACTCCCCATACAGTAGCCTTCTGGCATCCATTGATTACTCTGTTTGGCACAGGGCGGCACTACTGTATGGGGAGTTCTGCCTTTGTTTACAACAAATTATGTGCTAGTATAGAGATGGTGATCACATGATGATTGATGGTTTAACACCAATCCTGCCTAATAGGATAGTGGTGGCTATGGTTGTAAAAGAGCCAAAGATACCAAAATGTATAGGTGCTGAATTGAGTTCAGACCCATATGACTATATAAGCTATTGAGCTTAGATTGAAGATATTAACAATGTTTTCAATTTCAATCTCATAGTTTTGTAGTAAAGTAGAGTTAAAAGGTGGCTGCTGGAGGGTTGCATTAGATCCTAAGATCTATGTGCAGTGCTCTCAGATCCAAGGCTCCTCACTGATGATGGCCACAAGTCAGAAACTAGTCTGGGGATATTGGATGAGTAGGCACTAGATAGGGATTTTATGCACAAGCCTTCTGGCATCCACTGATTACTCTGTTTGGCACAGGGCGGCACTACTGTATGGGGAGTTTTGCCTTTGTTTAAAATATGTACTTATTAAAGTAGACACCAAACTATTAAGAGAACATAGCTTTGCATAATTTTTAAAAATTAAACTGGTGTTACGTAAATAAATAAAATTCTTGAAGTGAAATCATTAACAGAACAAAAATACGAAGAATCGCCATTCTTTACAAAATGATATTTTAATTTAAATAATACATGTAAATTAATAATTGCCAGTAATATCCGGTAATATTTTTGGTAGTCTATGGTATGTAAAAGTTACACACATATGCAGTAAGTTAAGTTGTGTCATTGAATTATTACAGTGTAATCCAGTGGTAGTCAACCTGGTCCCTACCGCCACCCAGCTTTCATGGTGGGCGGTAGGGTTTTCTCCGATACTGAAACACTTTCTTTTTTTTTTAATTACTTTTTTAAAAAATTTCATAACATTATTTAAAAACATTTTCATTAGGTTTTCATAAAATTCCCCATGACAATTTAAATTTCTGAAAATATACAATTTGTATCTCCTGTGCATAAGTTTAGTTTAAGTTTAGTTCATATTATGTAAGTGAAACTACATGGAGCTATACCCTTATCCCAGAATAGCTTGTGCATCTCCCCCCCCCACCCAACCCAATCCATGATGCATGAGAAGCATGCACAGATGATGATTTATGGTGCAGGCTCTTTTTTTACAGTCGCATTGGTCAGTACGCAGTTAGATTTGTGAGAGTGAGCATGTGGCTACAGCTTCAAACAAAATATTATGAAATATTGTGAGCTCATGTCTCAAAAAAAGAAATATGCTCATGGATATGTACCAGAGTATCTAAAGATAATTTCATAGAATCTGTTGTAAATAAACAACACCCAATGTATTTATTGTGTCATAAAACATTACCCAATGAGGCAATGAAGCCAAGATGATTGTGAGAATATCTTGCTACAAAGCATACAAATGATAAGGACAAGTCCCTTGAATATTTTCCGGAAATATATAAAAAATTTCAAAATCGTTCAACAATCATTGCATCATTTAAGAAACAACATGCAGTAAACGAAGATGGATTAATTGCTTCTTATCGCATTTCACAATTAATTACTAAAAGTGGAGAAACTGTAATAATATACTCTATAAAAGAATTTATCTCAAGAGTAACGCATCAAGATATACCTGAAATTTTAAAAACGTTACCCCTAAGTGATAGCACAGTAAAGCGACGAATTGAAGAAATGGCAGTTAATGTTAGAAAAAACTTATAAATATTCTCCAAAACTCTTCATTTTCCATGCAATTGTCCATCTATCATTGAAGATAATAATGCTTTATTGATGGCATATGTACATTATTTTGATGAAAACAATACATTACGAGAAGAAATGCTATTCGCAATAAATCTCATTACAGATACAAAAGAATTATCTATATTTAATACTGTGAAATCATACTTTACAAAAAATAATATTCCTTTGAGTAATATTATTGCATGCGCTACTGGTGACGCACGATCGATGGTAGGCCGCTATCGTGGATTTGTTGTTTATTTAAAGGAAGAAGTGCTAAATGTTTTAAGTATTCATTGTGTGGTACAAAGACATCTCCATTCATCATTAACTATAATAATTCGAACCTAAACCAAGATCAAATCCAATGCAAAAAATGATAGAATGTTTCGGCAGCTTTGCCAGAACAATAATGAAGATTTTAATACGTTACTTTTGCACATAGAAGTTCAGTGGCTATCAAAGGGCATATCTTTGGCTCGTTTTGTAGCATTATATGATAGTCTCATACAATTTTTTGAAAGCAATTATGAGACCAATCTGTGTCAACAGTAAAAAACGGTAAAGAATGATGCCTTTTATTTGGCAGATATTTTCAAAAGATTTAATGATGAGAATTTGCAACTTCAAGGAGCTAATAAAACTCTTATCGGTTGCCAAAGTATTGTGTCATTATTTATTGACAAACTTGAACTTCTTCAGTATAATAAGAGAAAGATTATCATCAGTTTCCTGAATTATCATCTATAAAAGGTGAAGTAATTCCAGAGGATATGGACAGATTCAGTAGTTACCTCAATGAACTTAAATTGGACATGGAAAAACGATTTGAAGAGGCTGCTACAACTTGCCAAGAAGAACTGTTAGAAATTAGATATGATGAAGAAAGTAAACATAGATTCGATAGTGATGCCTTATATCCAAATATATGGAGAATGATATTCAGTTTATTCATACCTTTCCCTACACCTGAATATTTCCGAAAGAGGAGACCTTCGTTTGTTCCTTACAAAAATTGAGCCACAGATCCAGTATTTAGTTTCGGAGCATCAGCCTCAAGGATCTTATTAATAATTTACTTAATTAAATGTAATTTCATCAGACTTCATGCTTCTATGTATACAAAGTATAAATAAAAAGATAGATTTAACTACAGTAAATTGTTTTATAAAGATTTATTCTGCCAAATTTAGTGAAAGTCCAACATAAAGTATTTAGTAAGTAATTATTAATATATGCTTTAGCTTGCTGTAACTCGGCTTTATAAATTTTATAAAGTAAAGTTACTTCCCTACTTTATAAATCACCATTACTGTGGAACCAGTGGGCGGTTAGAAAATTTTACTACTAAAAGAGATACAAAAGTGGGCGGTGGGTATAAAAAGGTTGTCAATTTTTGATTTCGAGTGATCTTATCATCATTTCAACCACTAGTAATCCACTGTGTGATGAACGGCTCTCCAAGTTTAATATAATTTCTTATGATCCCCAGCTCCCTCTTCACTTCAATTCCCAAGCAAACTTGCTTACCTCATCCATTCAACTCACAGGTGGCCTCTTCCTGGACCTTTTACAATCTTTTGGGATCCAATTTAAAACTTCCAACTATCCACCTACTAACAACACTTCTAGCTACAATATAGCCATCCTTGTTCCATTCGCCTTAATTCTTTCAATGATGTTAGGAATACCTGTTTGGTCTCTCACCCACGTATGTCAACCAATACATATACATATTTTAATATGATTATTTAAAGTTGAAAGGCATTATCTGCAACAAAATTCGTTATAATGAGCACTGATTAATGGAAATTTTTTTTCCCCCTTAAAAATTGAAGCTTTTGTTTTACATTTCATATATATAATATTAATCCTTAAAAATCATTATATATCTACGGAGATAAAAGGTTTCATGATAGATTAATGTCTTTGGGCTAGATTTTGAACCCTGGTGAGGTAAAGCTTGAATATTTTTTACATTCCAAAAAGACTTAGAATTTATCATTCATATAATCAGTACTTAGTAACCCCTGCTAGCTATACCATTAATCAATATTTTCAAGCATTATCAATCTACTGTAGAATGAAAGTCTCTGAGTTTAATCCAGTTTCTCCATTCCATACTTTCTCCACATCATATCAACAACTACCTTATTTCATCCATCCATCTCACATGCTATCTTTTTCTAAGTCTTTTAGATTTCGGAATCCAATTTAAGACTTCAACTGTCTATCTGTTTGCATCATTTCTAACATATCAAATTCCAACTTCAGCCTCTTCTTTCAATGATGCCAGTAATAATATCTGTTTGTTTTTTTACCCACGTATTTCATTTTCGATCTTTTCTTATGACTCCTAACATAATCTATCTTCGAATGGTCTGAAGTCTCTCAAGATCTTCTGTTAAGTACCCAGGTCTTAAATCCATAGATTAAAAACTGATAAAATACTTTTATTAGTTAATTACCTTTTCAAACATATAGGCATGTTTCCATCTGTAATAATAATCTGACCAAGCTATTTGTCATTTAAAACAAGATCATTGGTCAGCAAATAGGTATTCTACTCACCTTGGCTGGACGATAAATTTAAAAAGAAAATGTTTGAACCATTACGTCCCAACCGTTGTTGGTGAGGCCGTTATTTACTAAATTCTAAGAATAATCATTCCACAAAAAAAATAAAAACGTAAAAACTACACTGCTACGCAATCTAGGGTTAATCCCCTCTCCCATCCTCACTCAACACTAAATGCAAATGTATATACTGTATATACATTTGTTTTAGTTATATAAATAAACACTGTAATGATTTTTTCCAGGGATACGTATTTAAAGGTCAGAAGGTTTCTCTCTGACGAAGTTAGAAGAAAGGCAGCTGGTAAGTTGAGTCATTTGGGAAAAGAAAACGGAATATAAAAAAAACGAGTTGTCACTGAATGTTTTAATAAATATTACTTTATAACATATTATATTTTGATTATGGAGTTGTGCGTTTGCGCAATCGCATTTCCAACTTTTAATTACGCGCAGATCAATTCCTGAATCCAATCTTTTTTTTATATACATCATTCTTTTTTTTTTTTCGTCTTTTGAAGTTAGAATGGTTTATACTAATTAATGATGTTCGCTAACAGTAATTTACGATAATGAAAAACATCAAAAAACAAAACCATCAATTTTAAAAAATTACGTCCACTAAAAGGAAAGGAAATAACACATTTATTCAGTTTTAATGGAGGGAACTAATCGCAGCGATAAAAAATAAAACATCTAATAGATCAGACATTAGTAATGTAAATACAGGGCTATTTTAAAAAATAATCGTTTGATGTTTCATTCATATATATTTTCTCCTCTCATATTACTGATTAAAAGAATACCATCATTGGTGTAATACAACATCAACAATCCAAATGACTGTCCGGTTTAGCGAGGTGGTAGGGTATCTGGAATATGGGGTCTTAGGATTGATTCCGGTATCCGGCACTTCTGACGGTCAAACATCTTATGTTTCTCTCGAGCAATAAAATCTTTTTGTAATGACTCTAGACCAAGGGAATCACGCGGGAGTCATTAAAATAAACAAGATTTGTTTATATAAATATAATTAAAACTTCACCACACACACACACTTCAAATACACAAAAATCTATCTGAAATAAATGATCCTCAAAATGTACTTTCCTCTGAACCAACCAGCATTTTTCAAATGGTTCGGGGCACAACTCTTCACGTGACTTCATTCCTATTTACAAAACAAAGATTACTTTACGTAAAACTATTATTATATTGTATCTTAAATGTAAAAATGAAAGAAAAATTTAGCTTGGTGTTGAAGTAGGAACTTTCTCTATTACTGTATATATATTTTATGATGTTACTCTATTTGAAATATTTTTAATAGCCTTTATTGAAATTTTACACCCCAAACAACAAATAAAAGACTATTATTAAAACAGGCAAAACTCTCTATGCGTATTGCCACTCACTGCAAGCCAGAGAAATCAATAGATGCCAGGCTTGTGCATAAAATCCCCATCTAGTGCCTACTCGTCCAATATCCCCAAACTAGTTTCTGGCTTGTGGCCTTCGTCAGTGAGGAGCCTTGGACCTGAGAGCGCTGCTCCTAGATCTTAGGATCTAATGCAACCCTCCAGCAATGACCTTTTATCTCTACTTAACTATAAAACTATGAGTCTTAAACTGAAAACACCTTGCTATTTTCAATCCAAGCTCATTAGCTTATATAGTCATATAGGTCTGAACTCAGTTCAGTACTTATACATTTTGGAGACTTTGGTTCTTTAATAACCATAGCCACCACTATCATATTTAAGCCAATAAACAACACATGATCACCATTTCCTATGCTTGCTTATAACTTATTAAAACAGGCAAAACTCTCTATACCTATTATCACTCACTGCAAGCCAGAGTAATCAATGGATGCCAGAAGGCTTGTGCATAAAATCTCCATCTAGTGCCTACTCATCCATTATCCCCACTCCAGCTTGCAGTGAGTGGCAATACATATAGACAGTTTTGCCTGTTTTAATAACAGTTATAAGCAAGCATAGGAAATGGTGATCAACTAAAGACTGCCTTAAAATTAATATATTTTAAACTAGTAAAAGTTTTTCATTTATTAATAATGACTGAAAAGAATGTTTCCCTTACAATCTTTATCCTGCTCAAAGCTAACTGAAGACTGCGAAAACGAGGCGAGGAAAGTAGTACACATCTAATGTTTTAACAAATAATGAAATAATTATGTAAAATTATTACATGTAATAGATAAAAATTATACTTTTTTTTTACATTTATAAACATAATTATAATATTAAAACAATAAAATTACATAACTGTTTTATTTTGATTATATTTGTAAGTATATATATGTAAACAATGGATTTCTTTCACTCTATATAAGAGCCATCTATTGTAGAATTGACTAATCAATGAATACTAGATGCTAATACTACTATATCCATATCATAAACTTAGTGTCTGGCTTAAGGTCTTTATTATGAATTTAAAATTGTAATTAATTATAAGCTAGTAACTATATAGTAGTGATCTGATTTTTAAGTTAACTACAGACCCATTTTGCTCTTTGGCTAGAATGCTTACGACAACAAAACATCTTACCTTTCGCAGGATACACTTAATATACACTTTCATAAATATTAACTTCATTTAAATGTGCTTTGCTCATTGCTCTTATTCTGTGTTTTAATATATTAATCATGTGATTTGGGTTTTTTTTAATGAAAATTTTGTTTTTTTTTCTATGAAAATTGCAATTTTGTGTTTTAATATTTTAATCACGTGATTTAGGTTTTTTTTTATGAAAATTTTGGGTTTTTCGGTTTTCTTTTTTTCTATGAAAATGACCATTTTGATCGATGTCATTTATTGGTTGGATGTTCCAGCGTGGTTTGGGCAGTTCTTGTAATTCAAAATGGCGGCTCTGAGCGCATACTAAATCAGCACCCATTCTCCTCTCTACTTCAGGTGTTGCTGGCCTTTCTAGTAACAATACTGGGAATTGAACCTGGACTTTCAGATTCATGAGGATTGAATATAAGCTATTCTATTGATGACTAGTTGATTTGAGTATCAGTTTAAATTCAATATTCATGAATCTAATAGTCAAAGTTCACTCCCCATGCTAGTATTGCCAACCGTCATCCAGTAACACCTGAAGAAGAATACCTCTCAAAACATTGTGTTATATGTTAATTTATATGTTAATATAATAACAAAGAGAATTTAAATAAAGTTTGAATTTTTCTTTAAAAAAAACATTGAAAAACCTTTCATATTAGTAATTAGACAGTTTCTTGGAAACATTTTGGCCATTATTTATAAACTAAGATAATAAAGCCAATTCCACTCCCTGGTGCAATTTGCCAGTGTCAAAATTCAGCAAAATTGTCTTTGACAAAGCGTAAAAAGTACACAGTAACTACACATGTATGATATTTCATAATTTAAAAAAAAAAAATTTCCAACGGGAAAAAACACAGAAAATTCATAAGCAAGATTGGTTAAAATAAATTAACAGATGATTTCAGATACTTATAATAATAATGTTTACATTTTTAAATTATATCAAAATGAATTATCTCGATGCAAAACTACTTTTAACTATAAAAATAATATATATAAAAAACATTTATTCTGCATTAAAAAGACAAAAAATAATTGCTCCCTTCAATTACAATTGGGGTTTTTATATTTACCTTGAAATAAAACTATGGCTTGTCCATAAATTAATTAATTCAATTACTAATTTTTACAACTAAGTGATTAATTAATTTCTGCACATCCCACACTTTTATTTAATGTTAACAATAAAAAAACTTAATTGGGTTGAAGAAAACAATTACTTTCTGCATTTTTAGCACATGGTAAGTAAACATGTTAATTAAATATATACATATTATTTTTAATTTTTTTAATATTTGGACAATAATAAAAGTATTTATTATAAAATATACATTTGGATATTTTTTATAATTATTCCAATTCAAAATTTAAAACAGAGATTATAAACTATATTATAGTCTGCTTAATGTTTGAAAGAAAAATTGCCCATATTAAAAATTATTTACAATATTATTTATTTATCAAGAAAAATCAACTTTTACAATCAAGGAAAATCCAAATTTGTTTTTTTTTAACTAATCATTAGCAATTTTTAGTTTAAGCTTTTATAAATATATACAACCATTAGAAACCAGTCAACACTTAGACAATCCCAATATAAATAACAATCAACAATTTCAAACTGTTGTCAAGGCAACCTCCTTTTAACAATAAAGGTGGAATGCCACCTTTATTAATGGTCTCATATATATTTATTCAGACATCAAAGATTACAATTTGACTACAGAGATTGAAATTATTGATACAAAGAAGTTTAAATAAACCTTCTTAAACAGATAAATATATCCCATTCTGAATACAGCCTAGTAAATAATCAATTATAACATTACAAATTGAAATTATAATTTTCAAATTACAGCCAAAGTATTATTTAAATAATAAGTGTAATACTACTTAAGGCTAAATATGTTTATAAGTAATCATTAGAAACCAGTCAACACTTGGACAATCCCAATATAGATAACAATCAACAATCTCAAACTGTTGTCAAGGCAACCTCCTTTTAATAATAAAAGTGGAATCCCGCCTTCATTTATGGTTCCATATATTTATATAGACATTAAAGATTGCTCCTCATGCATATCCCTGAAAACTTATTGAACTGATATTATGTTGAGATGTGGTCTGCCAACACCTCTACATCAAGCAAACAAGGGCCACACCTAAAATATTTCATCGTAGTGTTGCATTGTCATTGATTTCTAACATGTACAAAATTTATCCTAAACAAACAAATTAGAGTTTCCAACTTCAATAAGGGCATTTAAAAAATAATCAAGTTATCACCTACAATATATTAATTACATGTTTAATCTTATTTTGAAAGTGGTCAAATAATAATATAAACAATATATGTTTTTGCATGCAATGTACATTTATATGCAGGTGCATATAAAGCAACTAAATGAAGATATAATTTAATATTTGTTTTGTAAGGGATAAAAGTCCCTAAATAAATGCCTTTTACTTAGGGCATAGATCCTACTTGAGCAATGACTTTTACAAACAAAAAAAATCTATTACTAATGATGACCAGTAAATAACTTTACATATTGATTTATTAGCATATATAAGCGCTTTAACCCGCTGAAGAAAAAGCTGTCAGTAGTAACAAAAACAATTAAATTAAATTAATCTAGGCCTAGTACTTTCGAGGTTTTCCCTCATATTCATGGCCAAAATGGGTTATAAACCATTGCTGTAATGTTACTAAATAATAATGTAGGGCAAATGCGTATGCAAATTAATGTCCATTTTCATGAAATAGCAAAACACATGTCGCATTTATTGATGGCACTAGTAACAAAAACAATTGAATTAAATTAATCTAGGCCTAGTACTTTCAAGGTTTTCCCTCATATTCATGGCCAAAATGGGTTATAAACCATTGCTGTAATATTACTAAATAGTAATGTATGCAAATGCGTATGCAAATTAATTTGTCCATTTTCTTGAAATAGCGAAACATGTGTCGTGTTTATTGATGGCATTGTTATCATTGATAATAAAATATGCCTCCTTGATCTTTGTTTTACAATCGTTGGCTTCGGAGCACACTATCTTGGGGTTGCAGGGTTCGAACACATGATCGGTCTGATTTATTGGAAATTACACATAGAATAATTTTAATGATTATGCTGCACTTTAACACAAATTGGCGAAGTTATTAAACTAATAAATAATAATAATATTTGGCTTAGCACTTTCGGGATATGTTAACTCTCATATTCATAGCTTTTGTCATTAGTGAAATAAGTAAAAAAAAAACTTTTATTTCAAAATTAGGTTTATGGCACAATTATTCATTTATTTTTTGTCATTTCATGTTATTAGGAAAATTCCGTCTTCAACAAATTCATAAAAAAAATTAATGTGCCATTTTCAAAAGATAACTGATTAAAATGCCAAATAGTGAATGATTCAGTTTGTTTTAAAGATAAGGTGTTATATTTTAAAATCTTTCTAACCTTTACATTAGAATCATACTCAATACTGTGATGAATCTTAATAGCTTGCTGTTGCGAAATGCAGCAAGAACGTTAAGCTGTCAATAACTTTTACACTTTCATCAAGCAAAAATCGTAAGTTGACAGTTATTATAATTGTCTTCTTCATATTACCCATCATCCAGCTGATTAATTTAAGTCAGAAATATTTATAAGTTTCCCCATTTTTGGATTCATCTATGGCACCAGCAGCCCAAATTCTTCATCTACTTTTCTGTCTTCATCCAATCTAATTTCACAGTTATACATTCACCATGTGAGTTGAATGAAAGGCAAACATCCTCCCTCCACATGGAATTTTTTATAAGAGTAATGGAATGACCT
This sequence comes from Epiperipatus broadwayi, assembly GCA_028023455.1. Taxonomy (NCBI): domain Eukaryota; kingdom Metazoa; phylum Onychophora; class Udeonychophora; order Euonychophora; family Peripatidae; genus Epiperipatus; species Epiperipatus broadwayi. The sequence goes on along the minus strand of JAQFVV010000055.1, from coordinate 2,205,681 downwards.
GTTTTGCTACATTCATTTTTCAAAAAAAAAAAACACAATTCATAATTTCATATGACTAACTGAATCAAAGGCTTTGTTGCAATCAATGAAGCGTATGTTAATTTGCTTCTAATATTCCCCAACTTTTTTGCTTATCCAAATATTCATTAGCATTATATAGTATAAACAAGCTTTTAAAAGCCTTATCATTATGCATTGCTGCTGCTATCTAACATTAACTTGGAAAAGTTTGTCTACAATTTTTTAAATTAAGGGTTTTCCGATCCACCCTTTCTTAAACATTTGATGTTTACAAGCTTACCCTCACAATCATTGGTGGAATATCAGAATGAACTCAATATATTAACCAGATAAAAAGATGTCATTAATAATTATTAAATTAATAGTCTGTTATACAAGGATGGAGACTCGATCTCACTTTTAATGATCTTGTTTTAATAAGCAGAAATGAATAATTATTAATATCATATTTTCATATGGTTGATACATTTGAGCTCATTCTGTATTTCAATCAGTATTGGCAAGAATGAGCAGGTATACATCAACACTTAAAAAAAATAGGTAAATTCGGAAAAATTTTCTTCACTCCATTAATTACACATATAGTATGCTGTGTTAATTTAATACCTATACATATTATTTAGACAACAAACTTAATTTTGCATAAAGCTAGATGGTTCCTAAATGTAAGTCACATGGTGATAGTCTAAACTAATCAATGCCAAGAATTCCCAATCTATTATCAAGGCAACCTCTATGAACCTTGACAACAGATTAAAGAATTCCTGGTGTTGCTAAGCTTCAGCTATTATGTGATTTACATCTGAGAACAACCCTTTTATTCAGAGGTCGTCTTGACAACAGATTTAAGATTTTTATTGTTAATAAGCTTGGGATATTATGATGTGATTTATATATGTATAAACACACCAATCCTAAGCTCTTTATTATTTAATAAGGTTATGATTTTACTCAAATATATCCCTAAGTTTAATCTCAATAAATAAAAGCAAACTGTAAATCTGTCAAACAAAGACAGTAGTCTCTAGAAAAAATATCACTGCTCCTTAAAATCTTTAAAAAAACTCACTCCAACAAAGAGGAGATGAAGATTTTTCATAAGATGTAATGGATAAATCAACAGATGAGAGAAATGATTGGTGTGAATAAAAATTTGACAAGCTGAAGAAAGAATTTTAAGACGGTATGGACATATCAGAAAGATGAATAAGAACAAAATACCAGGGATAGTGATTGATTGGGAAATGAAGAGGAAGCAGGAGATGAGGAAAATCAAAGAAACAATCGAAGAAAGATCTACGAAAGGCAGAAGAATACTTATTTTATAATATTCATCAATCTTTATTTAAATGTATTGTTCAAAAATTTCTATTAATGAAAGAATATTTCAAAGTATTATTTTTAATAAAAAATTTGTACTAATGTGAATATAAATAATTTTCAATAAATATTCAATATAAAACTATGGATAGTAAAATTAATGTTTCCTTTAATTTTCAGCAGAATTTGAATTGGCAATATGAAGAACTTAATTGTTGAAATACGAAAAATTCACAAATTCAAAAAAACTAAAAAAAAACCTCTGGAACCAGAGATTTTAGATTAACGGAACTTTCCCTGTAATTGACTTTATAATTTATTGAGTAGCAAATCAATTGTAAATATCCAATCATGTTAAATAATAATAATAATAATTTACATTTCTACGAATTAAGCATAGGAGTAAAGTATCAATCACAAATTAAAAAAAAACAAAACACTCTGGAACCAGAGATTTCAGATTAATGGTTGTTTCTCTGTAATTGGCTTTATAATTTATTGAGTAGCAAATCAAATGTAAATATATATACATGCTAAAATTAAATAATAATTTATATTACTACTAATTAAACACAACAGTATCAAATAAATGTATTTGTACTTTCATTTTTAAAAAAAGGCAAAATATAAATCAAAAGTAATAGCAAATCCAAACCCTTAGAAATATTTTCCTTTCTTTATCTAGTGTTTTTATGGCAACAACTCTTCTAATTGAAGTAAAAATAATCATGATCTACTAACCAACTGGATGGCTATGTGGTAGGTTGACTATGGAATAGCTATCACAAAAAGCAAAAGTCCTAGTCCTAAGTATATTGTGGCCTTGAAATTTCACTTGTCCCAGATTTCAACCTCAGATCATAGAGATGGAAAGAAGTGTACTATATTAGATATATTATTTTGGTTGTCTTTATAATGCAAATATCATTTTAATGGTTAAATTAATTGGTATTATCTTTTTATAAGGTAGGTTTTAATAAAAGAGCAAATGAGAATGTGACACACACAAATGTCTTGTGCAAATAAAGACAATAATTATATAACTGCTATATATAAGCGCTCCCTATCTTCAAGCTTGATAAAAATTAGTTGTACTTTGGAACAGTGGTGCCTCAGTAGCCTGGACAATCAATTCAAGGATATGGCAGATCTGTTTCAAGAGTAAATGATCTTCAATCCAAATCAAACAAATGTCATGTATTTACTATCACTTAGTTGAGATGTTATCTACATATCAAAGTATACAAGAAGATGCTAATCGATAAGTTATGCTTTTTCAAACTAATGCATTTGAAAAGAAAGAAAATATTGATCATACTTAATAAAACTATTTGTTTTTCAATTATTTATGGTTCATGAAAGATATTTGGTCCAAGTTACCTATCGAATTGCTTGAGTTCTTGTCGCTAATTTAATTTCTTCAGAATTACTTTCATCCTCATTGATAATTTAATTTCTTCCTGGGTGTTTATACTGATCGCACTTATTGAAAATATTTGTTCTTCAATTTCATTCACTAAAGTAAATTTTATTATTTTCATGTTTCTGAAACATTATATTATTTTCCTGTCATTATATAACTTTCATTACAAAAAAAGAAACACTAATCTTATTGATTAACATCTCCTGGTTTACCTAAATATGTGAACAATGGCTCCACCTATAGTACAAACATGCAATTAACACCAATCTCACATATAAAAACAAATGTCTTAATGACTGGTCTTTAATTGGCTAAAAAATGCGTGAGTTCGGATAATATAAAAAAGTATCTGAAACTTATTATGAGGGTCGGACTTTTAAATCCATTTTTTTTTATCTAAAATAGAGAAAACATCCAATAAACACGTTTACAATTTTCTGAAATTTTATTAATATCACAATAGTCTTATAAACTTCAATGGTGATGTTAATAGAAAACATTTTACTCCCCTGACTATTTAAAAATATTTTCCCATTTGGTTGCTTTATAGAATTGATAATCAGTGAAGCCTAAACAAGATATTGCCTCTTAATCAATTTTTTATTATTATTTACTTGCAACAGTCACCTGTATCCATCACATATGCTTTTTGGGCTTCCTGTGGATATCTGAAACTGTAGATAACTGAAACCATGGAGGATTGAAACCTTTTACAATATACATTTAACATGTATACATAGATGCAATACAAATTAATTTTAAAATATATACTTTAAGATATATAAAGATGTACACTAATAAATTGGCAGATACCATATGACCATGCATGTCAAGTGCATAAATAAAAAAAATGTCATTCTGAAAGATGATGTGATGTTATGTGATATGGCTATTCCTTTATCAAGGTCAGGAATCTCTCAGCCAATATGTCTACGAAAAACATCTTAATCACTTTACCTTCCCCTTTATTCCCCACCGTTTTTCTTATATTCTTCTCTACCCTGCTGTATCCCATTTCTACATCATCTTTGTCCACTTCATGACCTTTGTATCTAGATCCTCCTTATCTTTTTCCAACTCCTGCATAAAGACCAATAACCACCCACTTTCTGTATAATCACTTAGTCGATATTAATTCTCCCACAACTTCATTAATTGTACTCTTTCAGCTCGTAAGCATTTATATTCTATTAGCAAACATCTAATATCAATAGCTTTGCTCATAGAGTGACATGCATAAAATTTATTCCAATATTCATTTCTAATTCAAAAATATTTCCCCCAAAGATGATTACTGAAACTGGATTTTGGGTCTATGGAGCCGAGGAAGGGGAAATTTTATTCTACAACTAATAAACATGCTACAATTCAATTTACAAACATGACTTATGCAAAAATTTGTGCTCATTTTGATAACATTATCTAAGAGAAGCATTGCAAATTATTTTCAAATCAATTTTTATTGACTTATAAACTCCATCTTTACAAATAATTGAATGCAATGCCATGATTTACAACAAATAACACTGTTGTAGTTTTCCCCATTGTATTTGCTGTTTATAAAAAAATGAATTTTAAAAAATGCTAATGATTATTTTTGGAGATATAAAAAAATTCAGATTTAGTTCCATTTTTATTCTATAGATGTCACTATTTTGGGAGGAGGAGGGATTAAAGACTAAACAAAAATAGCAGTCTCTTCAAACAAAATCAAAATTGTTAGTGCACATATCCAGCATTGTCTTTTATCATATAGTAAATGAATTTAATCTAATTTCTTTTTTTTTCTTGTAAAATTATTAATATTTATTTATTTTTAATTATCCAATGTTTACAGTGTAGTTTTATTTCAATGCAGGAGTTTTTATGCAGAAAATATTGAAACAAAATTTATATGTTTGGTTTTATTCGTTATCATTAATAAAAGGCTGTCTTTAGATGTATCTCTTTGTTAATCTTTTTTTGTTTTGTTTGCAAAGTTAATGTTTTAGATTACACTCATTTTAAATTACATTTTTGATAAACTGTAAAAAAAAAAAAAAAAAGGGAAAATTAAAATACGAAATAATTTTAACTTTTTCATCCCCCCCCTCCCCCCCCCCCCCCCCCCCCCCCCCCCCCCCCCCCCCCCCCCCCCCTTTTTTGAAAATAAATCATATTATACTAGCGCCCCCTGTGATAGTATTTTAAATTGTTGGGGGATTGCAAATAGTTCTTTTCTCAGCTTTAAAAAATTTAATTATTTAATATTTATGAGAACAAAAAAAATGTTCTAAATTTAATTTAAAATTATAAAAAATTAACAATGTAGAATTAGCAGTGTCAAACCCTACTCTTGTTCTTTAGTGGTGTGTACAAATAAGCAAATTTCTTCCAAATCCAGAAAGTCATCACATGATCAGCAAATACATCACATGATATTATTTTACACATTGCTATTCATTAGCAAACTCTGCTTTTCTCACTACAGCTATGTCACCTAGTGAAACTTTAATAATCAATAGATGCATCGTAGGACTTTTTCAGAGTCAAATATCCTGACTGGTTTCTAGCTTATAGCTTTCATCAGTGAGGAAAAAATAAAACATGTTTGCTAGAAGTCCAAAAAGTCCAAATGTACTGTTAAAAAAATCAAAAAAGTCCTTACTTATGAAAGCTATAAATTAGAAACTAATATGGGGATATTTGAATGGTAAAGCATTGTTATGGGTTTGTTAAGTACTATCATTTGGCATTTATTGATTACTAAAGCTTACACTAGATGGCATAAATGTAGCGAGAATAGAAAAATTTGCTAATAAATTTCTTTTATTTAACCTTAAAAATTTTAATTATTTAATTTAAAATTATAAACGCTTAGATCATCTATATAAAAGAATTTTTGTGAACCTAATTTGAATGTTTGCCAGCTGGTAAATAATGTTAGCATTTTTCTTTACCAGAACATATTGCAGTTTTTTATTAATTAAATAAAATTTTGAATCCTCTTTCAGAGTCAAATATCCTCAGACAAATGGCTGCTAAAGGATTAATATATCATATACTAAATTCTACCATGAATATTATTTACTTAACCCCCTCCCATTCTGTCCTGATAAAGTCTCAACTCAATACACTCTTAAAATATATGGATAAAGACATATGTCAAAAGCAAATGATACTCTAGATGTATTTTTGGTGAAATCAGCCAACATCAGCTGGCTCAGATCCTTACCATACATCTTCATCATAATCATTTAATATTTATTTAAAGAGTTTGGTATAAATAAATCCTAAACTGTGATGACTGAGGGAGAAGATTTGGGAAAACCGATAAAGGCTAGTTTCAGCCAGAAAGACATCTTCAGCATCATTTGCTTTTTATACACATCTTCAATCCACATGTTTTAAAAGTATATTTCATTTAGAATTCAATATAAATCTACCAAAAGTAACTGTATTATAAACGCATATATCTTGACAGCTTCTATATTTGGTTTAATCCCACCAACTTTTTAATTTTCAGCATAAAAAATTTGATAAAAGGCCAGCAGAAACTCTAGGCTTCAGAGTACCTTAAAACTTCCCTGTCCGTTTTTTTTCTTTTGTTAATATTACCAAGCATATTGTTTCAGTTGCTTGGAGTGTCAACTTTTCTTGACAATCATGTACACAGATGTGATACAGTCATCATTATCTCTGCTCCATTAATTCAAATCTAGAGTTACAGAATTTCCTTCATTTTCCCCTTCATATTCAACTCGAGAGACAGTATATATGAATAATTTTAATACTGTTAATCATTTCATTGTTTATTATTTAGTGTATGAATTTTGACAGCTTTACTATGAATAAAATAGTGTAAAAACAAAATTGTAGGAAGTCCAATTAGGAGAGACAATCACCAGTGGCTTTATTAAGTCATTCAATTTTGGTAGTGTAGCCATAAATATAAGTCATTAACTACTTAGTTCATAGTTTGTCTTTCTTCACATTTACAGAGGTTATGGATTGATAACTTCCATTTGTGAAACAGATGAATGCAGTGGAGTTGTTCTGAATCTGTCGATGAATCTCCAGTCGCAGCTACGAGTTCAGATCGAGTTGGCTTTATTGTTGGATTTATTACAAAAAAAGATTATTTGGTCCATCGTAATAATTCCATTTTTAATGCAGTAATTCTTTGATTGTAAATTCTTGGTTGAACATCCAGAAAGGGAATCTTAATTTGAGACAAGCCTTAGGTGGTAAAAGTTTATCTTGAATTACTGCCAAGCCTGATCTTATACATCTTCTGTGAGGCAACTTCTCTTCTGATACCTGGACATATATATTAGAGAGCAGGAAGTCACTGTGAAGGAGCAGATTTGAGTGTGTTAATCCTCTAAAATGTAAAACAAATCCTTTCACAATCCTCATTTTATTGATAATCTTAATTACTGCATATTTTAGATACAAATTCTGGAAATCAAGATCCATGGATGCTGATTCTGCTTTTCACTTCTGATGCTTCAAATTTTTATGAACTCTTCAAACAATAAACCATTTGAATGAATAAATGATTACTCTAATCTTAAGCGAGTTTTTTTTCCTTCTACCTTTACATACACACACTTTAAACTTGCAATTAATCATCATCATCATTTCCAGCCAATATCAATCCATTGCAGCATGAAGAGCTTGCTCTCCAAGTTTAAACCCATTTTTTCTACCTCTAGCTTCCATCGCAACAGCAAACTAACTTGTGTCGTCCATCCATCTTACATGCGGTCTTTTTCTAGGTCTTTTACAATCTCTTGGAATCCAGTTTGACTTCAACAGTACATCTATTATTACCTCTTCTAACCATTTATCCCGCTCAAGTCCACTTCAACCTCTTAATTCTTTCAATGATGTCCGTTTGTAATCTCGCTCATGCATTTCGTTTCCAATCTCTTCTTGTTATACTCCTAACGCGCATCTCTCCATGCTTCGTTGAGTGGTCCGATGTCTCGGAATTGCTTACACACATATATAGGGTGAATTGATGATACATTTCTTTTCTCATAAGTATTCGTAGTTTACATCCGCTCACATTCAATTCAATCATTTTTCAACTTCATTTTAATAATCTCCCTATTAAGTAGCGTCTTCTTGCTTTCTAAGTTGCCTTTTTTTTTTTTTTTTTTGTAAAAATAAATAAATTCCGTGAGTATTAAATTATTGATGACTTTTTTCCTTTTTTAATGAAATTTGCTTTGAGAAATGCTTTTGATTATCATGCAATAAAAAAAAAAATCAATTTATTTTCGTATATTCAAGTAAATTTACTTTAGAAATATTCAATAAGCATTTAACTTCGTCATTCATCTCACACATTTTATCTATTTTCTGTATGTGACAATATCTATTCATGCATGGTATTTTTTTTTCATTTGCTTAATTTTATATCATCTCACTTTATTATCATTACTTATTCTCCAATCCTTGTTTAGCTATCAATCTATCTATTTATCTAAATTTTTACCTAGTTTGCTTATTTATTGTATACATATACATAGTGTGTTCCAGTGAAAGCATTATTGGTTCGATCTCTACTCGGACTGCAGCGCCATCTCTGAATAAATGCATGTGTTATATATAGCATGGTTTGATTATTCATCACAAAAAATGTTAAGGTGCTAGGATATCTGAATTATGAGCCATGTCATGAAATACTATTATGTATCATGCTTTAATCCCCAATGGGTAACAAACTACTAGCTAACGTAATTTATATAAATTTTAGATGTATGCGAGTACAGGGCCATGCCCGTATGTGGGGCAATGGGGCAACTACCTCAGGCTCCAAATTACAATAAGTGCCAAAATAAAATCTTATATCTTAAATTGTAATGAAATCACAATGTGATCGTATCTAATGGCGTATCTAATGGGTTCGTCATATCATTTTAGCCATGTCAATTCATAATATTTATCATCAGATATTATAAACTGATTTCACAGTAGTTCAAATTTTACATCTTTATAATTATTTTATTTATAATAAATTATCATCATCATCATCAAAAGAGCTATATGGAAACGAGAATCACCATTCAAACTCCAGATGATAAAAAAAATAATACAGGGAGGAAAATAATAACAATAAATTAAAAAATATTATCAGTCTTTGTTTGTCAAAACACAAATTGGTAAGTTTCATAGTACTATAGTAAATGTGATATCATTCATTATTTTTTTTAATCATTATCAATCCACTGAAGGGTAAAAGGTTTCTCCAAATTTAATCTAGTTTCCCTGATCTGCAATCTCTTTGCTACAACGTTACACCAACAAATATCTGTTGTAAGTTTACTGACAAAAGCTGCAAACCAGAAATATATTTTTATATAGGACTATTTCCATCATCTAATATGAGTATTGAATGTCTTTAGAAAAATTTAACTTTATTAAAATATTTCAAATACATTGAACTGTTAGTAATACCACACAGGTTAGTATATGCACAATGTTTTGAGAGGTATTATTTTCCCCTCTACTTAAGGTGTTGTTGGCCTGGTGACAGTACTAGTATTACCCTTAGATTCGTTGAGTATTGAATTTTAAAGTAATGCTCTAACCAACTGAACCATCCTTCCAAAAGCAACAGTCAGTAGAAATTTCACATACTTATCTATGAGGTTTCTCCTGATTTCTCCACTTTTTCCTAAGAGCAATGTTGATTAGTGGTTTCCATACATTATGTATAGTCACACTACGTTGGCTTATGAGATTTTTTGCCATTGTCATGTGAGCAGCTTCTTTAAATTATCTTCTTTGTATTTTTTCTTCTCTACCCAATATTTTTGTATTTTCCCAATTGAACAAATGTGTCTACAATTGTGGATACGGCAGTATTACAATCTAGTGTTCATTGATTATTTTACAAATAGCTGCTTTTGAAGTAGATTAAAGAGAACTGAAAGCATGGATGAATGAAATATATATGTGAATGTCCAAGTAAATGACCTGATATGTTCAATTAATGTATAAATATTTACGGAATCAAAACATTAATGCATATTCTGGTTATGAATGTTTTAAATAATTCCTAAAGTCTTCATTTAATATTAAGAGAAACAAAAGAAATGCCTTGCTATTTTACGACATATATCTATTCCAATAATTTTAATAAGCTGGTAATGAAATTACAGCTATTAAATATATAACACTGAGAATATAAACTTATTTACAAGGCCACTAAATCTGAGATATATCACCGTGATAATTCACAAATCAAATGCCCAATCATTTTTTGAGAAACTTGTAAACAAAGCAAAGCAAAACTCCATATAGTAGTGCCACCTGTGCCAAACAGAGTAATCAATGGATGCCAGAAGGCTTGTGCATAAAATCCCTATCTAATGCCTACTCATCCAATATCCCCAGACTAGTGTCTGGCTTGTGGCCTTCATCAGTGAGGAGCTTTGGATCTGAGAGCACTGCATCTAGATCTTAGGATCTAATGCAACCCTCTAGCAACCACCTTTTATCTCTACTTAACTACAAAACTATGAGCATGAAATTGAAAACACAAAAAATATTTTCAATCTAAGCTCAATAGCTTATATAGTCATATGGGTCTGAACTCAGTTCAGCACCCATACATTTTGGTGTCTTTGGCTCTTTAACAACCATAGCCACCACTACCCTATTAGGCAGGATTGGTGTTAAACCAGCAAGCATCACATGATCACATCTCCAATACTAGCACATAATTGTTTATAAACAAAGCAAAGCAAAACTCCATATAGTAGTGCCACCTGTGCTAAACAGAGTAATCAATGGATGCCAGAAGGCTTGTGCACTACTATATGGAGTTTTGCTTTGCTTTGTTTATAAACAATTATGTGCTAGTATTGGAGATGTGATCATGTGATGCTTGCTGGTTTAACACCAATCCTGCCTAATAGGGTAGTGGTGGCTATGGTTGTTAAAGAGCCAAAGACACCAAAATATATGGGTGCTGAACTGAGTTCAGACCCATATGACTATATAAGCTATTGAGCTTAGATTGAAAATATTTTTTGTGTTTTCAATTTCATGCTCATAGTTTTGTAGTTAAGTAGAGATAAAAGGTGGTTGCTAGAGGGTTGCATTAGATCCTAAGATCTAGATGCAGTGCTCTCAGATCCAAAGCTCCTCACTGACGAAGGCCACAAGCCAGAAACTAGTCTGGGGATATTGGATGAGTAGGCATTAGATAGGGATTTTATGCACAAGCCTTCTGGCATCCATTGATTACTCTGTTTAGCACAGGTGGCACTACTATATGGAGTTTTGCTTTGCTTTGTTTATAAACAATTATGTGCTAGTATTGGAGATGTGATCATGTGATGCTTGCTGGTTTAAACTTGTAAACAACGCTTACTTTACCATGGTGTTACATGGTAAATAAATCAAACATTGATACTCATAAAGACTGAAACTTTATATTTGTGATGACAGTTGTAATATTAATTAAACCAACTCACGGCTTCAAATAATCAAGATCCAAAATTCCAACAAATTTAACAAGCCTGCAAATAAATTATATACTTATTAAAAATATAATGATGAGAATATAAACTTATTGTACCAATATATTCTTAGTCAACTACACCATAAATAATTATATATACACACATACATGATAATCAATTAAAACCATCTTCCAAACAGATTCCATATAAACTTTTCAACCACCATCATTCATAACCCTACATCTCTACTCAATACAAGCAATTATAGATAGTCTCTTTTTAAAATCACTTATTACTTATCAATGTCCCATCTTTATGTTTTACTCCTTGTAATCCTTTCTAATAAAGCTTTCGAAATACACCTGACTCTACAAACACAATCAATTCCATGAATCTTTTATATCATCAATTCAATTTAATGACCCATTTCCATGTTTTAAAAGCTTTAGTGTTTCTAATTTTTACCATCCAGTTTGTTTTTTGCAGGTCTGAATTCAACTAAAGATTATGGACAAGGCAGCCAGATGAACTGTCATTGTGCTATAAGACCTTGAACCTTTTAGTGTAGTATTAAAGAACCCAAAGAGTTAAAAATCCCTAATCAAAGCTCAACTCTATCACTTCCAGCACTCAAACACTATTGATCTCGCAAGCAACTAACCAGGCAGATAGTCTTAAAAGCATATATTATCTTCATCAATAACATGTATTACTCTCTGCAGTTTGTAATAGAAAGACTCTAAACATTCCCGGATTGAAGCTCAACTTGTCCTCAAACATCATATGATCTCCCAAGCAACTAACCAATCAGAGAGGCTTAAAAGCATATCTTCATCAAGATTATAAATTTAGTGTTCTATGTAATTTAGATCAATAGTAGGATAAACATCTTGAGAACTGATTTCCAGGATCAACATTCAACTATCATTTATATCAAACACTGTATGACTTCCCAAGCAACTGTATGTCTTCATCAATGTTAATGTTTATTGTTCCATTCAGTTTAAACCAGTTGTGGGAGAGTGACCAACTCAAAAGTTCCAAGATCAAAGATCAGTTCTATCACTTTTGGTACTTAAACACCATATGACCTTCCAAGTAATCATTCGGAGAATCTACGATGCATATCTTACCATCATTTCTAATAAGAATAAGGAGTTGAGATGGTTATCTGATTTGATCTCTAAAAAAAGCATCTTTGATATATGCTACATTATCTAGAAAGATATTCTTTCTTCTATATCATAATAAATAAATAAAGGACCTATATGGTTTGGATTAGTGGTAGAATGAGTCTCTGGAGTTCAAGGCCCATGATTGCTGGTCCAGCTCTGGAATTTCCGGTTCTCAAACTTCTTATGAATTCCTAAAGCAATAAAGTCTTTCGATTATTTATTTTTAATAAATAAATAACAGAAGTTTTATTGGTTGGAAGTTTGTAAGAAGCTGAAACACGGAAAGTGATAAGGCTGGCGGATCAGTGAACCTTATTGACCCTAAGCTCCAGTGTCTATCCCTCTGTCATCTTCTCTGACAGAAGGATGGAAACAAAACAGATTACATACATAACTGTGATAATATATTAACATCGAAACTTCTTTTCAATATGAAAATTAAAGTACAGGGGATTTGAACTCAGATTTTCAAGTACCCGTCAACTATCCACACTATCTCATACCACTGATACACGTGATCACATACATGTAGAAAAGATAAATAATCACCAATAAACATTTCGTGCTGAACCAGCACTCATCAGTTGGTCCAGATTATCATCTCCCATATATATATATAATCAGTGTTCAATTGATATCAAGATAGTAAATCTTCATACTTTAAATGGACAGGCTTCAATCTACTCCAACCTCCAACTCTTCCATACCATTGAAAATCTGATGATGAAAAGCCCAAAATGCCTGTATTTCAAATATTTAATATGAAAATTAATAACTTTTTGAAATATTTATTTTTAAATGAGACTGGGTAAGTATGATATAATCAATCAAAATCTACTTCTAAAATCTATGACGTTTTTAATAAACACTACTGAATATATCCAAATCAGTCATGAATAGATCGTATGTCATTACTGTAAAATAATCAGTTTTCATACACATTTTTATTCACAACGACAGAAAAACATTATTTTCAAACTGAAAGAGATAGCAACCCTTGAAAAGATTAGTTACATTTTCACAAAAGTAATCTAATAAGGTACATTTAAAATTATTAAATACATAGAAGGATTTTTCTTCTTCTTTTTATTCGTGTAAAATATTAAACGATAATATATTTATAATCATAAATTGTAAATAAATACAAACAACCATATATAAATATATAATATACCATATACTCCTTAATAAACACTTTTACAATGCAATTTTAATATATGATTTATTTCCTCTTGCTTAAGTTTCAACTGCCCTGCAGTCATCATCAGAGCTACAATATTTAAACATACAATTAATACTTCTCTCTATATATACTCATAACAACACAAACAACGATCTAAATAGCATCTTAAATTATGGATTTTTAATATTTTTTAAAAAAACTTTAAAAATAGTAAGAATATGAAGAAATAAACGTTTAATTTATATTTAAAAAATTAATAGGTATAGAATATAAAAATATTAGTTTTTTTAAAAAAATATTAAAAATCCATAATTTAAGATGCTATTTAGATCGTTATGTGTTTTTATGAGTGTATGTGTGGATATATATATATTTATTTGTATGTATGTGTGTATATATTGATATATATATATAGAAAAGTATTAATTGTATATGTTTAAATATTGTAGTTCTGATGATGACTGCAAGGCAGTTGAAACTGTAAGCAAGAGGAAATAAATCATATGTTAAAATTGCATTATAAAAATGTTTATTAAGGAGTATATGGTATATATATAATTTATGAATGCAAATAAGGAGAAGTGGAAAGAAATTTTAACCATACATAAAGTAATAGTAATGCAATATTTTATCATACAGAAATTTTAGCACTTAACTAATGATTATGAAACAGTTATTAATGCCTTCAAACTTCCAGGCTAAACTGGCTTTCAATACTGTGGGTCTGTCTTAAAGCCAACAACTGCAAATTGATAACAATAATGCAGACAATCTGGGCCTTCATAATTAGAACGTATGCTTTCGCTTATGATTTTGATGTTTGAAAATTTCGAATTATTTTAACTAAATGGAATAACTGCATAAGGAAACTTGTAGTTAATTTCAAAATATGGGAAAGATTAACAATTATATTTACATGAATTCATCATCATCATTATTTTCGACCACTATCGATCCATTACAGGATGACATCTCCAAGTTCATTCAATCTCCGATCTCTAGCCTCTTCTCCACATTATGCTAGCTCACCACCTTACTTCATCCATTCATCTCATATGTGGTCTCTTTCAGGGTCTTTTACAATCTCATGATATCCAGTTTAAGATTTCAACTGTCCATCTATTATCATCTCTTCTAGCAATATGTCCAGCTTCAATAATCTTAATTCTGTCAATGTCAGTAATACCAGTTTGTTCTCTCACCGTGTATTTTGTTTTTGATCCCTTCATGTTACTCCTAATATCCATCTCTCCATATTTTATTGAGTGATCTGGAGTCTCTGTATTGCTCTTTGATTAAGTGTCCAAGTCTCAGTCCCATAAGTAAGTACTGTCAAAACACATTTATTAAAAACCTTCCTTTTCAAGCATATAGGCATATTTCCTTTTTAATATTAAGCTATTTCTACCAAAAGCACTCAAACTAAGTTTAATTCTATGATTAATTTCATCCATTCTGTTTCCACCTGTAGTAATAATTTGATTAAGGGTTACATACTATTAAATTAAATGGATTTAGCTTGAAATGAATAGTAAACCTCTACATTTTTATTTAAAAAGTTTTTGATCACTGTGTGTTGGTTATTGTGATTATAGTTGTGAAATATAATCTCTAAAAAGACTGCATAGAAGAGCATAAAAAGAAATATACTGATGATGATGATGATGATAATAATAATAATAATAATAATAATAATAAACAAAAAACAAAATAAAAGAATCTGAGGCCACTCATAGTGCTAAACCTCAAATTTGAAGTGAGGTACAAAAATATTAAATGAACCAAAAAATTGTGTAAATATGAAGTTTATAGAAAACTTAAAGTTGAAAATATATCAAAGATTTTACAGATGTAGGTTACAAACATTCAACATAAAAATAGTAAAAAAAATTTATATGACCCTTTGGAGGGTCCTTACGAGAATACTCGAAGCCACTTCAAGTAGCTTGAATTCCATTATTTTTAATACTACGATAAAGATTTTGCGCTCTTTTTAAAGGTTAAAAAAAGTTCTGTAAGATGCTGCCCTCTCTTGAATTATTTTACAAGTAAAAAATCAATAAAACTGAGAAAAGTATAACAAAAGAAGTAGGCTGGACGTTCTTCATTTTGATTGGCTGTAACCATCAAGTTCAAAGAAAGCCGCTTGTCAAAGCCACTTGTCAAAACAAAACTGCTAAGATTTCTTTTCTTTCATTTTGAAAGTGATAAATGAATGTTTTAGACCATTTTAAAAGTATTTTTTGACATATTATAAATTATTTTGATAAAATATGCTAAAAATAAAATTATTTTAGAAAAATAGTTAAGACTTTAGCAAAAATTATTTACTTATCCACGCAATGTAAAATTGGCAAAGAAATCACTGACGTCATCAAAACTTTCTGGTTGGTCAGTAACATTTGTTTTACATTTGCCGCTATCAAATATTTTTATAATTATAAATAGAAATTTATTTTTGAAAAAACTTTCGTTCACTTTCATAACCTGACAAATTATTAATATACTTTTTTACAAATGAATCTAAAGTGAATATAATATTAAAAGATGAATATATTTTGACAGTTGAGTTTGTGACTTGACCAATTAAAAGTTTAGACTTTTACCTCACTTGGCCAATAAAATAATTAGTGCTACAAAGGTTAACAAACCTGCTATACCAACAATATTTCACCCAAGCTATGGATTAACCTCCCATATATTCCTTGCATATCAACAAAGCTTCAGAAAATTTGCTCAGACAATGCTCAAATAACATTTACAACACATCTCTCTTAACAATCTTCTGAACAATACTAAAGACAGAAAACTCCATTCGAACATGCTCCTCAAATAGTTTATAAAATTTCATGCCCATCTCCAGTGGGTAGAGTAGCATACTATGAAGACTCTCAAGCTAATAGATCTATGAGAATTGCCCAGCATTCCTATCTTTATAAAATGGAAAAACAAGACCAGCAATATAGGTCAATTTTCCTGGAGCACAAGCTTGCTGCAGGGCATGTTTTCCCCTTCTATTATTAAGACCATCTGCACAGAGAGAGATGGTCATAAGAGAAAGTTCAAGGAGGCATGGGTTATTGCAAGAGTCTCAAATTCAATCGATTTAAGAAGTCTTACACCCCTTTGTCAAAAAAATGGAACATCTGACTTTTATAATTTACATTTCTCGTTGCAATAATTTGCATATTTTACAAACTAGATAATTAGCCTGCTGCCGGCATTGTTAGTTAATTAATTTTGCACTATGATTTTGGTGAGAAATCGAATGTGAACTCAGCGCTATTACGTTAGAATATATATATATGGTTTAAAAATACCTTTTCATGGTGGCTTGACTCAGCTCATGTTTTTGGAGGATTTCATTAGGGTATGAAAAGAGTGTAAAGTTAAATAATTAAATGAGCCTTGATATATATTCTACTTATTATTACGCAATGCTTGCATACTAATAATGAATTGTGATTGGCATATAATTAGGCAGAATTAACTGCACAATAAAAACAAATAACTTTTAATAATGCATAAAACCCTTCGATGACTTGTTCTTTTTAATTCCTAAAGGCCGTTTGACGGTCATATCGCACATGGTTTTCATAGAGGATAGGTCCTGATTAGTGACAAGGATAATCTCAAAGTGCAATGTCAATGGCTTCCATTGGAAAGATGTGACATGAGATGTAATATATCGGACAGTTGCGACAAGACGCATTGTAGTCAATCGCTTCCATCAGAAAGATGTGACAGGAGATGTAATATATCGGAGAGTTGCAACAAGACATGGTGTATAAGTATTTCAGAAAGAAAGTATGCTGTTACAGAAATTAGATGCCAACATGAAAATATCACGTAAACAGAAAAATGGATTAGCATGTTCCAGAAGTAGATATATTTATGATTCACCTAGTCGTTTGTATAATCATAGCAAAACAAATTTCTAGAGCAGTTTTTTTTTCTCTTTCTCCTTTTTTTTCTTTTGGGAGTTAGAATAACCATACTTGTTTGTAAATGGTTATTATTTATTACATTACATTATAATTTCTTTTATGTTTTTTTTTTCTCTCATCTGTGATAGCATCAGCCGGGAAGCGAACCCGCTAATCTGGGATAACTGCTTGTAAAGAAGCTGTGGCTGACCTCTCGACCACCAATGCTTGACAAATTTCTTCTACGTTTAGACCATCTTTTATGGTTATTATCAAAGATTATTTTATAATATATATCTGTAATATGTTATACAATATAACTTATAATATATATTACAAAACTAAAAAAATGAATGAAACACAGGGAAAAGATTATAATGTAATATAAGGATTTTAAAAAAATTATTATATATTTGTACTTTATATAGTGTATAATATATTATATATATATCTATTCTATAGCAGTGGTACTCTTTTCACACTTGGGACCCCCATCCTCAGATTAAAATTTTATGCGACCCTATGTTGATACCATCCTACTATAAGCATGTACGGATAGTAATAATCACCACATACAAATATATATCATTATATTTCAGTATATATGATTTGATATAAGATCTTTGAAAAAACTGTATATTCACAAAGAAATATATACTAATACTTAGTTCTTAATAGATCTGTTGATTTGTTGCAATTACCATTTTTTTTTTTTTTTTTTGGCTTGTTTTAGAAATTGTGTACATTCAAGAGCAAAGAACCACATATCAATGTTAATAGGACATTAGCATAAAGAACAAAACTATGAGAGTAAACAAGAGAAATGAGAGCAATATAAGCGAAGTCATTGTGGTGTGCTTTTTATATAAAGCGCATTAGAATATAAAGAAGGTGTTTAAACCCAACAGTAGTCAGACGCAATCATCTTCACGTATTTTTTAATTGTTTTAGGATTATGTTTTGTTTTTGTTTTTCAATTAAAAATTTATTATTCAACATGAGAACTCAAATTTTTCACGACTCCCAACAATTTTCCTGCAACACTGCTGTTTTATAAGAATAATTCTTAAAATGATTATAAAACCTGGTCGAATTGTGAGGAAAATATTATAATATAAATCAGGATTTTTTAAAAAAACCAAAGTATTGGGAACTTTACATATCAAAATTAATGGACCATTTTGGAAAGAAAAAAGGAATACTTATTAATAAAGTAATTATTAATAAAGTATTGATTGTTATTTAAATAACTTTTAATAAGTTCATAATACATTGCGTTTTCGATCTCTTCTTGTTACTCCCAACATACATCTCTCCATACTTCTTTGAGTGGCCTGAAGTCTCTGTATTGATCTTCTATTAAGTGTCCAAGTCTCAGATCCATAAGTAAGAACTGGTAAAACACATTTGTTAAAAACCTTTCTTTTCAAACACATAGGCATATTTCCTTTTAATATAAAGTTATTTCTACCAAAAGCACTCCAACCAAGTTTAATTCTATGATTAATTTCCTCTATTATGTTTCCATCTGTATTAATAATCTGACCAAGGTATTTGTAACTCTTAACTTCTTCTAATTCATCATAATCAATCTTTATTTTCATATTTTGGGTAAGAGAACAAACAGGTGTTACTGACCTCATTGAAAAAATTAAAAGATTGAAGTGGAGTTGGGCTGGACATATTGCTAGAAGAGATGATAATAGATGGACAATTGAAATTTTAAACTGGATTCCAAGAGATTGTAAAAGACCCAGAAGGAGACCACATGTAAGATGGATGGATGAAATAGGAAAATGTGTAGGGGTGATGTGGAGAAGAGAAGCTAAAGATCGGAGAAGATGGATTAAACTTGGAGAGACCTTCATCCTGCAGTGGATTGATAATGGTTGATAATGATGATGATGATGAAGTTCATAATTTAACAAACTACTCAAAATTTCTCTAAATAATTCATATTCCACACAAGTAGAAAAATAATCACCAATATCAGTATTTCGTGCTAAACCAGCACTCACCAGTTGGTCCAGATTATCATCTCCACACATAACAATGCTCAGCTTATATTAAGAGAGTCAATCTTCATACTTTAATGGACAGATTGGCTATCTTAATATAAGCTGAGTATTGATTGTATATATGTGTGATGATAATCTGGATCAACTGACGAGTGCTGGTTTAGCATGAAATACGCATATTGGTAATTATTTATCTGTTCGACATGTATGTGATCAAGTGTGTCAGCAGTATGAGATAGCAAGGATAGTTTAGGGTCGTGTGAAAGTCTGAGTTCAAACTCCCTATATATTACATATTGGAGTGCAGGTATGAAAAAGCCTGTACTGTAGAAAAAAATTCATACAAGTAGAAAACAAAATAGAAAGCAAAATGACTAATTATTTATGCTTCAGTAGAAAGAACAATAGCATTTGGAAGATATTTGTATGACCACTAGAAAGGTTTGTAAATGACAGCATATTGTCCATTCTTAAGCAATTATAAGTAAACTATTGAGAACTCTTCTTGAAAGACAATATTCAAAAAACGAATGAAATTTAAAAAAAACAGATATTTATCACTTATATGTGTGTGTAACAAGAAGTGACCAAAAATGAAATATGTGCATGAGAAAACAAACAGGTGTTAGTGCCATCAAAATAATTAAGAGACCAAAGTGAAGTTGGGATGGTAATAGATGGATAATTGAAACCTTAAATGCGATTCCAAGAGATTTTAAAAGACCTAGAAAGAGATCACATGTGAGATTGATAGATAAAATAAGGAAGGGTGCTGGAGTGACGTGGATGAAAGAACTGAAGATCAGGGAAGATGTATTGAACTTCGAAAGACCTTCATCCTGCAGTGAATCGATAATGGCTGAAAATGATGGATGATTTTCTTAAAAATAAAAAAAATCTCAGTAACATTAGTTTCAATATCAGATCCTTTTTGCTAGTAGACCTAGAGGCAACAGAGTTGATGTTGATGTGATGCACTGTGACTTCTTATACAGAGTCAGGAATCTCTTAGCAACTATGCCCAGAGAATCCTATTAGCCATTTTAACTTCCCTTTCCATTCCCTGCCCTAAGTTTTCCCATATTCTTCTCTATCCTGCTCCATCCCATTTCTACAACATAAACTTTGTCCTCTTATCTTTTCCCAAACCCATTACAAAAACCAATAACCCAGTTTCAATATAATCACTTTGTTTATATTTATTCTTCCACAACTTCATTATTTGTACCCTTTCTGCTTCCAGGCATTCACATTCGATTAACAGATGCTTAATATTTTCTATGCCTTCCTTACACAACTTGCAGATTAAAACATCCACACGTTTCCATTTATGTATATATTCTTTTGTTGCTAAAGATCCTGTTTGGGTCTTAAACAGTGACCTATTTTCCTTGCTATTATCATCAATTAACTTGCACCCAATATTGTTTACTTCTATAGTTCCATAATAAATGATAGTTACACCACTTATGTTATGGTACTAGAGATGGGCTCATAAATGGAGTTTGGATAAGCTAACAAGAAAAGATGAGAATTGACTGACTGCATATCAAACAATAAATAAATAAAAAAGTTCACCAGAAAATATCTACTTTAAAGTATGAAAGGTGAATTAAATTTTTTGGACGGTAATAAAAACGTAAAGCTCTTTTTGAAATGGGAGAAATTTATATTTTTTCACCTTAATAATATGTCAGTGGTAGATATCAGTGCTATGAAAAAAGACTATAAGAATAAATTACAACTCCCAAAAAAATAAAGACAGAAACTATATATATATTTCTTGCGGTTTGAGAACCATTGTTTTAGATAATGGGCTACTATAATATAAAGATGATGATGATCATATGACATCTTACTAAAAGCATAACTTGCCATCTTTAACCAGGAAAATCTAAAAAAATGAAGGCTTTCCAGCTGGATACATTAGTTTCGCAGGCTATCTGCTGTGTGCACCACAGGAACGTTGCCATCTGTTCACGTGATATTTTATTTGTAAGTACTGACTGATTAATCAACTGTATGCACCTGCATGCCTTGGTCCAGCGGTACTGGAGCTCAAGATCAGTGGATCGGGATTCACTTCCTCACTTCCGGTATTCGAATTTCTTACTAAGTCCCCGAGCAATAAACCATTCGATTATTTCAGAATAAAAATGTAAAATGTATCTACCATTTTTTGTTATTTAAAAATATAGAATAAATTACAGCTATTTAAGGTACGATTATTTTTTTACCACCAAGTATCTGTAAAATTACCCCCCCCCCCGTCTTCACTTTTTTTTTTTTGGTTTGCCTGATTTAACTTGAACCAATAAAAAAAAATAGTTCAAAAATATCTCATATGCCCTTAAGGTTCTAAAGAGATTATTTCTTTTCAGTTAAAGAAGATTTGTTTAGAAATGAAAAAGAGATTTAAAATTAGTAGTTTTAAAAATCTAAAGTTTGATTTTGAACTTTACCAGAAAAAAAAAAACAATAAATGTAATATTATCTGATAATTTTTTAGTCGCCTTTGAAACATCATCGATGTAATAAATATATGACGAAAACAGTTTCCAAATGAAAATTAAGTTTGAACTCTAAACAATACATTATTAGATAATTTGGTTTATTCTGCTTTTTATATTCATCAATCTTTTATGGTACATATTTTTCATCTACAATCTTTTAATTTATATTAATGCATGAGACACAGAATAAAAAGCATAAGAGTAAAGAATCATACTAATCAAAAGTATTCCTTTCACAGTAAATTGACTATTTTCTGATTAGTTCGTCCTGGTCTACATAATAGCTATTTCAACATTTATCAATTAGTTGTTTTTTTTTTGCCATGCTAAGGACTTAGGTCAAAAGAGCTAGGCATTTATTAATATTATATAAGTTATTAGTAACTCTTAATCAGTAACAACAGTTGTATTGTTTTTATTATTTGAATTTATCTAAGTAGTTTGCCAGATAACCCTATACGCTGTAATCACATAAATAGGGTTATATGAAAAAGGCAAATAACTGCCAAAATATAGACCCAGCACTTTTCAGTTGGCCTAAGTCATAACATCTCAAATACCTTCATTACAATTGTTGGGTACTGAACTATTAAATTGTAATATAGATATACTGTATAATCATATAAACATATCAAGCGATGGTGGCCGAGTGGTCAGCACAGTGCTTACAAGCAGTTGTCTCGGGTTAGCGGGTTCGCTTCAATCTTTAAGATATTAATGCATGAGACACAGGATAAAAAGCATAAAAGTAAAGAATCATAGTATTCAAACGTATTCCTTTCACATTAAATTGACCAGTTTTCCGATTAATTCGTCCTGGTCTACATAATAGCCATTTCAACATTTATCAATTAGTTGTTTTTTTTTTTTTTTTTGCCGTGATAAGGGTCAAAAGGACTAGGCATTTATTAATATTATATAAATTATTAGTAACTCTTAGTCAGTAACAACAGATGTATTGTTTTTGTTTGAATTTGTCTGAGTAGTTTTCCAGATAACCGTATACGCTGTAATCACATAAATAGAGATGTCTGAAAAAGGCAAATGACTGCCAAAATATAGACCCAGCACTTTTCAGTTGGCCTAAGTCATAACATCTCAAATACCTTCGTTATACTTGTTGGGTACTGAACTATTAAATTGTAATATAGATATATAATCATGTAAACATATCAAGCGGTGGTGGCCGAGTGGTCAGCACAGTGCTTACAAGTCCCAGGTTAGCGGGTTCGCTTCCCACCGATGCTTTGACACATGGAAAAGAACTCTTAATCAGATTTTAAGGAATCAAAATTTTTAAAGATTCTTATAATTGCATACAAAACATTTTTGGCTGTTGATTAATATAGTTATTCATTTGCCTTTATGTACATGATTATAATAATTAATAATCATAACTATTTTTGCTATAATTGAAACCAAAGTGGTTACCTTCTATCGTTACGTTACTATGTTACATAAAAAACGAAAGAGAGAAGGATACCATTCTATCTTTCATTGTTTGTGATATTACAAATCTCATTTCAATTATATATATATATATGATTGTATTTAGTGTTTTCATCTAATACAGCCACATTCAACCTTTTTCTTTCCTGGGCCACATACATTTGTGCGCTACATTAAGCAAGCTGCAACATGCTATATAAGCAATCGGCAACCAATTGCTGTCACATGGAAAAAATATCTGATTTCTCAATTCATGCATGTCACAGGTTGTGGATCACTTTACCATATCTTAGAATTAACATATTAATAAAACACAAGCACTGTTATTAGATATATCATATGATCACTATTTCTTATACTAGCACATTAGTATTAAACAAAGCAAAACTCTCCATACAGTAGTGCCACCATGTGCCAACCAGAGTAATCAATGGATATTGGATGAGTAGGCACTAGATAGGGATTTTATGCACAAGCCTTCTGGTATCCATTGATTACTCTGGTTGGCACAGAGTGGCACTACTGTATGGAGAGTTTTGCCTTGTTTATTAGATATATACATTTATTTAAATATCAATTTTTGATATTGAGATAAACTTTTAACAATTTTAGATAAATCTGGTTTATAAGTACTACATGCTACTCTTAATATATCAAGGTGTAAATCAGTAAGTCTGTTTCTATATACATCCTTCACATATTTCATTTTTGAATAAGATGATTTACAAAGATATATCGATGCAAACAATGGGAGCAACATTTGGGCACACTTTTTGATAGTTTTATATTTCTCAGGCACTAATTTCCAAAATTCCATATACTCTGTTCCCTTCATTTTTCCTTTAAAAATGACTTCCAAATTTGTGTCATTTTTAAATTCAACAAATTCGTCAAATAACTTAACATAATCATGTCCAAATACAGCTAATTGTGTAATAGTTGATATTTCTAAGTGCCAGGGGTTTTCTATAAGAAAGAGACAATTCTTAATATTTCTTAAATCTTTAAATCTACTTTTAAATTCTTCAATAAGGTAACTAAATAATTTGAAACAATTACATAGGTTTCTGAAGAAATGTCAATACCATCTCTCAATGTTGGAAAATGATGTAGTATTTGGTTTTGTATATCTTGCTAATAAATGTTTTTCTTCAAACCTTTGCATATTAGTATACTGTTTTGGAAATTGTGTTGTCCTTGATAATGAAGGGTAAGCCTTCGAAAACGTTTGGATAATTTATAATTTGTTGATATTTATCTATATATCATATTTTGTCGTTTGAGATATATTTTGAATTAATGTGTGTATTTATTTTAACGGATTCAAACATAGTAAAGTATTTGCCATTTCTGAAATAATTTTATTTTCACCTTGCAAACTAATATTAAGATCACAGAGTTTTTTTGTGATGTCACATAAAAAAGCTAAAAGACACTACCATCCATCACTGTCAAGCTCATTATAAATTTTATTATTTTCTTGTACAAATGAAATAATTTTATGATGTAATAAAAAAACGATCCAAAACTTTATCTCTGCTTAGCCATCACACCGAATTATGCAAAAGTACATCACCATAATTACTATTTATTTCTTCCAAAAGAATTTTAAATTTTCTGTGGTTCAATTCTTGGACTCGAATATAATTCACAAAGTTTATGATGGTTTTCATCACAGCATCTACTTCTTAAATGAATATATGTGCCCTTAAGTTTTCTTGGTGAGTTAAACAATGAAATAATAAGAGATTTGTTAAATTGTATTTCTTCTTTAATAGGGAAATAAATCCCTTTTCGGATCCAATCAGGACATCTGTCAGTGCACATGAAAACCAATTTTTTTATTTCAATATTCTTCTTCTCCATAAAAGTACAAATACTATTGAGAAAATCACTACCTCTAGTTTGAACCTTCATAGGAAGAAATTTCAAAAAAACTTCACAAATTGAATTCTGTTCCGTACAATATGTGACGAA
Source organism: Epiperipatus broadwayi (assembly GCA_028023455.1). Taxonomy (NCBI): domain Eukaryota; kingdom Metazoa; phylum Onychophora; class Udeonychophora; order Euonychophora; family Peripatidae; genus Epiperipatus; species Epiperipatus broadwayi. Next base: position 2,180,214 of record JAQFVV010000055.1, on the reverse strand, counting down.
AATAGCACATTGTGATGCTGCTGAAATGTCAGTACTAGAATCAACTGCCAAACTAAAATATTTGCAGTTTTTCAAATATTCTATTATAATATCAAAAATATATTTTGCAATATCTCCAATACGTCTAATGCAGTTAGAATCAACAGTTGTAATTTCTTAATTAGTAATAATATTTGACTCTTATTATTAAATTTATCAGATAATATATTCGAAGCATTTATGAAACATTCTTTTACAACTTCAGCATCCGCAAATGGTTTCATATTTTTGCCAAGTATATAACAAATTTCATATGATGCTCATGTCACCGCTGCTTCTTGTGAGATTGCCACTGACATAACATTGTTGCAATGATTTCTTGAAGAAAGCTAATTTTTCATTTCTTACTAAAGACCCATGAGCAAAAATGTCATTAAACAATTTATGGTTCATGGAATAATGATGATCAATGTTATATTTTTTTTTAATGTGACACTTTCTCGACAAATCAAACACATTGCTGAACCTTTGTTCAAAATATTCGTCTTCCCAATTGTCTTGAAATATTCGATTTTCATCCAATAATTTTTGTTTCTTGCTTGAAGACATCATTATGGTGTTAAAATTATAGTTTGCTATAAAATACTACGCATCTGTGCTTATACTAATACTCATATAAAACTGTCATGTCTCACATTGCCTTCAAAAATGTGGACTATTGGCAGATTGAATTAACGTTTCAAACTTCTGATTGGTCAATTATAGAATCTGCAGTAAATATATTTGTCTTTTTAAAATTATATTTGTTCTAGCTTAGTATATAAAATGCAAATTCACAATTCGTCCGATTACAAAAAGATTTTTAAAAAATAAATTTCTTTTTATAATTGATGATAATAATCTAATGTGGTAAAATTAAAACAGACACCATCCAATTATAAATTCCGGCTGTAATTCATTGAATTCCTTATCAATATGTTTTAAATATTTTTGACAAAAATATTTAAAAATAATTCATTGTGAAGAATTGAATATCTGGATATGGTATGAAAAAGAATTATAATAATATAAGAAAATATAACCATGAATTGATCAAGAAAAACAACAGAAAAGAAGTTGCAAATGTAAAAAAAAAAAAAAAAACTTGATTGGAAAAGTTACATTAGCAATATGAAAATTACATGGGACTATAACAAAAAAGAGATGCATTATGTAATGTGTGGAGAAGTTCAAAAAAGAATTGCATACAAATAGAGAACAAGCAAAAAAGGTAACTACAATTAATATATCTTTTGAATTACTAAGCATTTTTAAAAGAGTCAAAATCCTGCATACAGTATCATCACCCAGTGCAAGCCAGAGTAATCAATGGATGCATGAAGATTTGTGCATAAAATCACTAACTACTCATCCAATATCCCCAGACTAGTTTCTAACTTGTGGTTTTCATCAGTGAAGAGCCTTGGATTGGAGAGCACTGCACATAAGTCTTAGGATCTAATGCAACCCTCCAGCATCCCCTTTTTATCCTATTAGCTAACTATAAAGTTTTTAAGTCCAAAATGAAATCACAATAATGTTTTCAATTCAAGCTCATTACTTTGTATAGTTGTATAGATCTGAACTCAGTTCAGTGTCCATTCTTTTTGGTGTTTACCTTACTTCTTTAATAACTACGGTCACCATTATCCTATTGGTCAGGATTAGTATTAAATCACTAAACACCACATGATCTGGTACCATTCTTTATGCTTAAACAGTAGTGCTACTCAGTGCAAGCCAGAGTAATCAATAGATACAGGAAGATTTGTGCATAAAATCCTTATCTATTGCATACTCATCCAATATCCCAGACCAGTTTCTAGCTTGTGGCTTTCATCAGTGATGAATCTTGGATATGAGAGCACTGCACCTAGATCTTTTGTCAAATGCGATTTTCCAACAAGACACCTTTTACCTTATTAGTTAACTATAAAGCTTTGATTCCAAAATAGAAACACAATAATGTTTTCAATTCAAACTTTAGTTGTATAGATCAGAACTCAGTTCAGCATCCATGCTTTTTGGTGTCTTTGGTTCTTTAATAACCACAGTCACCATAATCCTATTAGGCAGGATTGGCATCAAACCACTAAATATAACTGTTCACCATTCTTTATGCTTACATGAGCTGTTTAAAGAGAGGCAAAACTCTCCATACAATAGCGCTACTCAGTGCAAGCCTGAATAATCAATGGATGCAGGAAATTTTGTGCATAAAATCCCTATCTAGTGCCTACTCATCCAATATCCCCAGCATTGCACCTAGATCTTAGGATCCAAAGCAACCCTCCAGAAGCCTCCTTTTACCTTATTAGCTAACTATAAAGCTTTGAGTCCAAAAGGAAAACCCAAAAATGTTTTCAATTCAGGTCCATTAGCCACTAGATAGGGATTTTACGTGCACACCTTTCTGCATCCAGTGATTACTATGGCTTCACTGAGTAGCGCTCCTGTATGGAGAGTTTTTCCTTTGCATAAACAGCTCGTATAAGCATAAAGAATGGTGATCATGTGATGTTTAGTGGTTTAATACATTTTTAAATAAGCAGTTGGAGAAATACAAAAAGGACGGATAAAGTTATACGTATATCAAATCTCTAAAGGATAAAGATGTACTAATGGAGTTGTAATATTGATAACTAAAATAGATGATGAATAATATTAAAAATTATGGACCTAGTACTCTACTGACAGTTCTATACAAAATCCTTAGCAAGGCAATTATAACTTAACTACAGCAAACTTTGGTCTCAAATCAAACAAAAGAACAAGGTAAATCCAAATATTTAAGAGAAATTATAGAAAGGACTAATCAATATGAGTTGTCATTATGCTTCGGAGTTGTAGATTACAACTAAGTATTTAATTTTATAAGCATATGTCACATTCTGAAGAATATTTCTCAAAATGCAACTGCAGTGATTAGATTATATGGAGACCTAAAGAATATTAAAATTGCTAAGAGTATGTCACATGATTCTCTTTTTCCAAAAGTTTTTACGGCAAAAAAAAATAATAATAATGAGTTGTGCTAATTGCTCTAACAAGCTTATTGATAAATGCCAACAAGAGAAAGTATTTAAAAATCTCTATCTAAAAACCATACCCCAAACCTCAGATGAATGGTTTCGTGCTCTAGTACTCCTCAGTGAGGCACTAGGACAGTTTCAGACACTAGATCTAAAAATACCAACCCAAAGCCAGCACGTATCCAAAAGGTAACTATTAAGTGCTGGGATTTATCAATAAAGCTTATTAGAGTAATTAGCACAGCTCATTATTTTTTATTTACAAGCTTAAAAAATTAGATCATGTGATATATGACTTTAATTTTTTTTTTTTTTATAGCAATTTTACAAAAAATATTTTGTGAATTAAAATGGGAAACTCCTTTGAACATATATATTTTTGCAAATAATGCTTCAGAGTTTCGGAAAATGCTGCAAGGATTATCAAATGAAAATAAAAAAGTAAGACTAAAGATAAAGTTATGTCCAATGGATTTTCTCAAATTAAAAAAATAAAGACTGATAATCGTGAATTAGAATAAGATAACAAGTACAATGCCCTTGGTTAAGATTATGAAGTACTTTCCTGTTATCTGGAGACATTTAATTTTTTATATTAATGTGTCATCTCTGACTTCCAGTTTCCAAATGAATTCAGCCAAATATGATTTCAAATATTGCTGGGTTCCCGTTATCAATTTCTGGAATCATCAAATTTTAAACTCAGACACACATCTATTTGGATGATCGCAGTTTGGATATGTTAATGGTGGCAATTTCAGATAATATTGAACCAAGTTCTATAATTTACTCAGATCATGCACCTACAAGATGGAAGAACTGGAAAAGGCCAGATTTCAATATTTCAAAGTCAATCATTGCTATAATTCCATTGATCCTGTCATTGATGTCCATATTTTTAGAATGCTGAGTAAATGTGCGAATCTGCTAAATGGTGAAATAAATGACACAGGGAAACAATGTGGCAACACGTGAACTCATATTTCACCCAATTCATTTGGAGTGGAGGTTAGAGACAACAATAAATTGGAGCCACTTTTGTATGTAATTAAAATTGACTGGTTTCTGGAATCGAAATTAGAGGTGGTATTTTACCTATACACTAAAAAAGAAGAAGAAAAATCAAATGGCTACATATAGCAGTAAAGTACCAATTACTAATACAGATGGAAATGTAATGGATGAAATTAATTGTAGAATTAAACTTGAATGGAATGCTTCGGTAAAAATAAGTTAATATTAAAATGGAAATATGCTTATGTGTTTGAAAAAGAAGTTGTTAATAAATGTGTTTTATCGGTTCTTAGTTATAGATCTAAAACTTAAATTCTTAAGAGAAAAGTAAAAGATTTCAGATCACTCAATAAAGTATGAAGAGACATATATTGGTAGCATTAAGAAAGGTTCAAAAGTAAAATACTTGAGTGAAAGAACAATCAGACATCGTTGACATTCACAGAAAAAATTAAAAACAGATGGACAACTAAAAACTTAAACTGGATCCCAAGAGATTGTAAAAGATCTAGAAAGCGACCACATGTGAGACGGATGGCTGAAATAAGCAATATTTGGAGTGATATAGAAAGGTGGAGCTAGGGGTGAAAGAAAATGGATTCAACTTTGCAAAGACCTTCATCCTGCAATGAATTAATAATGATTAAAAATAATGATTAATGTTTAACTGAGATCTAAAATTTATAGCCAGGCTGGAATTATGTGATAATCTTCAGTCTAATAAAGCATTAATAATAATCCTTAATATATTTATTTACAGCAGATGTTAACATTATGAGTCAGAAAAGTTGGCCTTGTAAATCAAATGGCAATAATCAAACTCATCAACTGAGAAAATATCTTTTGTGTGTGTGTGTGTTTTTAATGAATACCTGGGAAAGCAAAATAACCACAGAAACATTTCAGAAAATGTCTATTAACTACCATGTTTTCGCTTATGTACCTGGCCTTTTTTAAAAAAAAATTAGAAAGAAAAAACGGGAAGTGCGTTACTAGTGATAAAATAATTTGAATATCGGATTTTTCATATTGTATGCAATATTCTCTATAGATTCTTGCAATAGTTTTATTTAAAAAAAAAAAAAAAACTGAGCTTTACTGAAAAAATCGGTAACATGTTACATAAATGCGTGTGCGTATAGTCGCATAGATACGGTAATTTTCTGGATATTGATGAATTATTAAATTGAGATAAGAAATAAAACCATGAAAAATTTTTAAAAAATATTCGTAAAATGAATTCATCAGCACCTTTTTTCCTAATTAAGCCACTTTAGATTAAAATAAAAACATTTTTCTTTTAATTCTCTTATATAACCATAAACTTTTAAAAGCTTCATAATATTGTGAAATCGTATTATTGTAAACTGCCGAAACATGCTTTTTACTGATTTTAAGTAATTAAAAAAAAAAACATTCAGTTATTTATATAATAAAAAACCTAGACGACAGTTATTATGGTCCTATTGCAAAAAATAGTAGTATTCTTGTTGTTTCTTACATACGAGATAAAAGTGTCATCATACCTATGAACACTTAAGATTTCTGAAAACTAGAATTGGAAATAAAGCAATCATATTGTTATTTACGCAGATAGTAAGATACTAGAGACCTCTAGTGCCAGATTTCGCATTTAACAATTCAATCTTGTTAACCTATAGCATTTTTTTTATTTATGACATTCTGCAAAGACTCGATTTGGAATCTTTACCTATAAAACACTCAAGATTTCTGAAAACTAGAATTGGAGATAAAACAATCACATTGTTATTTGATGTGATGTATTATGACTTCTCCTTAAACGAAGTCAAGAATATCTCAGCAATTATGCGCAGATAAACCTGTTAGCCACTTTATTTTACATTCCCCACTCTAAATTTACCCATAATCTGCTCTATCCCATGTCCACAACATAATCTTTGTCAACTCTATAACCTTTATATCTAAATCCCCAGTATCTTTTCCCAAACCCAGCATAAAAACCAATAATTCACTTTCTGTATAATCCCTCTTTTCATATTTATTTTTCCGCAACTTCATTATATGTGCCCTTTCTGTTTTCAAACATTTACATTCAATTAACAAATGCCTAATATTTTCTATTCCTTCCTTACATAATTTACAAAATAAATCATCTTCCATTTACATGTATATTCTTTTGTAGCTAAAGATCCCATTCGAGCCTTAAACAATAAACTACTTTCCTTACTATTATCATATATTAACTCACACCTAATATTCTGTTTATTTCTATATATATTTAAACTCTTTTTACTCCCCATACTATTTCTCCATCTTTCTAACTCCCTAGTCTTGATTAATAAATTTATTCTTTTATCCTATTCCTTAAATACTATAACACTCAACAATCCTCTTAACACAATCATCCCATATTTTGTACAAATATACTGATATAAATTCTTTATCCAAATCTTTTGCATACCGCATTACCTTTCTCACCCATCTTGATACCTGCCCTGTACTCATAACCCAATTAAATACTATTTGCGCAGATAGTAAGATACTAGAGCCCTCTAGTGCCAGATTTCGCATTTAACAATTCAATCTTGTTAACCTGTAGCATTTTTTTATGACATTCTGCAAAGACTCGATTTGGAATCTTTACCTCCAAATTTGCCTTGGCACAGTGCCCCACTAATGACAGTTAAGTGAGCTATCTTCACAGAAAGAACTTAATCCTTATATATGGATTTAAACAACTCAATGGGCATATGCAGATTCTTAATACATAATTACATGTTGACTAGCTAAGGCCATGTGACATTAAAGCCCCAAGTGATAGAATTTCAATGTATCCAAGCCAGTTTTTTATATATACTTTCTTCAGCTGGAAAGTCCCAACTTATACCACCACACTAAACTGTACAGAGCAGACATTTCCAATATCCATCTGGATGGGGGGCAAAAATCCCAGTATATGCATGCACACACACATTTAGCTTTTTAAAATGTGTTGTAACCTATCTCTGGAAGTATGAATCGATTTTCTCCCCAAAAATGAATTGGTTGGCACCTGAAGAACCAACTGCTAAAATGCGAAAGAATAAAACCCTGAAAAGTTCACCAAAATATTTAGACTGCAGGGCACTGGGGACTGACTTCCAAACTGTGAAAAATAGGAATATACATCTAATACATGGATTCTTATTCATGACATACCAAAAGATGTAGACCAATTGCCTCTTATATATTGGCTCTGATGGTTTGCAGTCTCTTCTTAGTTGTAGCATCTTTATTATGGTAGCATTTTAAAGCAAAACCATATTCCATCTTTTTTTGAAATACAACTGGAAAAAAAATCTGAAAGTAGCAGTATTTTTTTTTCTCATGTGTCATAGCATCAGCCGGGAAGCAAACCCACTAACCCGGGACAACTGCTTGTAAAGCAGCTGTTGCTGACCTCTCAACCACCAATGCTTGACAAAGTATCAGTATTTCGTGTATCTTTTGCATGATTGATAACACCTTATTAGCTTACTGTGGGAGTGGGAGTAGCCTAGAAGTCAACAGAAATCCACCATTTCTGATTGATTGGTGAAGAGCAAATAACAATAATTTAGATTTCATAATATTCCAATGTCAATATTAACTTTTAAAATACATATTGCTTGAAAGCTTATATTTAGTAATAAATAATGTTCAGATTATCAATATAATATATAGAAAAAATATATAACTATAAGAATCAAATGTTCAATTAAATGTTTACGATTGGATGACGACTCTTCTGGCTCTGAAAAGCATTACCCCAATGTACCCTAAAATGAATAGATACTATAACAACATTATATGAGCAATTGCACTAGTTCTAGCATATCCCATTATATATTTTTTTTCCATATGTCATAGCATCGGCCGGGAAGCGGCCCCGCGACAACCGTCTGCAAGCGACTGCTTGCTTGCAAGGTTACTGCGCTGACCTCTCGGCTACCAACGCTTGACGCGCATCCCACTATATTAGTAGCAGAATATCCTCTTCTTCAAACTTGTTATCAGTGCTGACTGTAATATAATGTTATAGCAGAAACAAGATGGTTTGGACCAGTGGGTAATGGTAGTCTCTCGAGCGTACGGTCCTCAAATCGATTCCGGTTCTGATACTTCCGGTGTTCAAACTTCTTACTAACTCCTAAACAATGAAGTCATCTAATTACTTCTTTATTCACTAGCTACTTTTCTCTATCGTGTCATCACCTACAGTGGATACAAGTCAAAGCCATTTATCTAAATAAATGCCAAATATATATATACAAGCGTGCAAATACACGTACACAGCACATGTAAAAGAAAAAAAATCCGAAAATTCATTGACAATATAATTTATTACAGAAATTTTACAAAGGTCAAAACAGCAATAAATCAAGATAATTTCCCCACTTTTCTACAACTGTCACGTGGAAAACAAATTACGTTGATTTTTTTTTTTTTTTTCGATATTGCTATTTGAAAAAGCTTCACCTGCTAATAATCTGCTTATAATACTTCAAAAGGGAAAACAATTTTTTTTAACAAACTCAATTCCGAATAACACCCGATGTAGCTGTAAATACGATATTCCACTAGTTAAATAAAACTGTGGGAGAAGCCACTCCCTTTCTTATATTATTAAAAGAAATATTAGATATCCGAACCAAACATCAATATCTGACATGATTTTTCATCGGAGTGGAACATATTATGAATTATTAGTAATGACAATTTGTGCAATTCGATTTTTGCTGAACGAACCTCTAACTAAAAATATATTAGTTTCAAACAGTACTCCGCCATGACCGTTTTACATTAAAAAATAATATTCTTTTTTTTTTTTAAATTAAATAATATAAATAGTAAAGAGAAACTATTTTTTAAAAATCACTTAAAATTCACAATCTATATATTAGTCACAGTCGAATTCCTCTTCCCCTCAACCCTAGATTTAATATAAATAAAATTCACAGTAACTAATATACCACCACAATGCTGCTATCTAGTGTCGACTTAAATAAACAATAGATACTATATGGAACTTCTTATTTAACCTATATCCAAGGGCATACTAATCATAATCCCAGACTAGTTTCTGGCTTGTGGCCTTTATTAGCAATAGAATAGCACTGGGATATGAATTTAATACGAGCAATCTATTGATTAGTCAAGCTTACAATAGATGGCAGCAATGGAGTAGAATAAACAGTTTGCTTTGCAAGCTGGAAGTCGAAAGATGTTTTTTTGGTTTTTAAATTAAATAGCATTTTAGCTTCATTAGAATAATAGGTTATATCAAAAATATTCATGATTTATAAAATTAATGATAAACAATTATATCTCCTTTCTAAGTTGTAGATAAATAAAGTGATTACATATTGATGACAAGAGTGTTAACAAAATGAGCAAATTATAGTACTGCCAGCCAGAAATGGTATTAGGTGAAAGCTAGACATCTTAAAGTAAAACTGTATGCTGTGGCAAACTTAATGACTATCATGTGACCAGTCTATTCTTATAGTCAGAGTGTGGTTTTGATAAAATAGATGGTCTATTATCTCCTAATAAACATACTCAAATGATAAAAGATGAATTCTCCATTCTAAGTCCTATTTATATTAAGGAGGAGTAATCAGTATTACCAGACGATGGCCCCCTTAAATCCCCATCCCAGACTGGGTGCTGGCCTTTGCTTTTACCATGAGAGTCCAGTTTTGAATCCAAAACCTTGTAAATAAATACAATTTCCACATACACAAATACACTGAAATACATAATCCTAATTTTTCATTGTGAGTAATAAAAATTTTTAAAAATCTAGCCAAAAATTTAAATCGCACTTACGATATTTTTTCAGACTGACCATTAACAATATGTTGTATTAATATCACGGCATAACAAATTAATATATATGACCTACACTTTGCTTTTAAAACTCCCTATATGCATTTTGTAATTTACTATATAATTAACAAAAGTTCAACAAAAAAAAATCAAATCTGTTTTTCCAAGTGCAAACATAGGTTTCGCATGTATGAAACATACTATTTGCAGGATGGCCATTGGAAGGTTATCTTCCAAGTACTACCCTGCGTAGTTAGTAGAACTTCCAACTTGGGATTGGGAGTTGCCAGGATTGGTTCTGGCACTTAAACTGCTTATGAACTCCTGAGCAATAAAGCAATATGCCTCCCTTCCCCAGGTACTCTTAATAAATACTCATTCATAGTAGTAAAATGTTTTCTAAATGACCCACTGTCAATTCCTATAAGAGACAAATATACAATTCTGAATTGGAAAAAATAAAAGACAGCAAAGACGCTTAATTTTGTTTCTATATTAATTAAATGCACATTTAAAAAAGCAAGCCTTCTTAACTAGTGGCAACCATACTTACTCAAATAGAACTAAAATTTACAATTTTTTTGAATGCAAATTCATCGCTGTATCACAAAACTTATATACTAAATTGGTCAACTATTGTCGGACTTTCAAGACAATCATCACCACCAAAAAACTGATCCAGTTTTTGATGATTCTGCAAACTTTATCAACCCAGCTACTTATACAAGTGAGGACCGTCTATTTGGACTGCTGTCTATAATCTTAAATGGCAATTGTATATCAATAACCACATCTCAGAAGACAGTCAAACAGTTTCTGTTAAATATATAATTCCCTATGTATAAAAGTCATTGACACACAAGTCTGTGTAGAGATCTATTCGCAATTTCCATTATCATTGATGCATTATTAAAAAAATAAAAAATAAAGAAATGCTAATGCACTAAAAATATATGCCATAAGTGCTCAGATATATATTAAGATAGTCAATCTTCATACTTTAATGGACAGGCTTCAATCCACTCCACTCTCCAACTCTTCAACCATCCATCCAATTGAAAATCTGATGATGGAACGCTCAAAGGCTACCCTGAGGCTGAGATTCTTGTCACACCTCAGGGTGGCCATTGAGTGTTCCATCATCAGATTTTCAATTGGATAGATGGTTGAAGAGTTGGAGAGTGGAGTGGATTGAAGCCTGTCCATTAAAATATGAAGATTGGCTATCTTAATATATATCTGAGCACTTATGGCATATATGTGTAGAGATGGTAATCTGGACCAACTGATGATTGCTGGATTAGCATGAAATACGTATATTGGTGATTATTTATCTTTCGACATATATGTGTTCAAGTATATCAGTGTTATGAGATCGTATGGAGAGTGGTGGGTGATGTGAAAGTCTGTGCTCATATACCCTATATATTACAATATTTTATTAGAAAATAAATCTTTAATAATATATCTAGGATAATTATTTAGAAAACCCTCATGCTTTATCATATTAATCTCATTTTTAAACAAATTATTATTTGAACAATTTAATTGCTCTAATAATTTTATTATTAATAATATTTATTTTACTATGATTAACAATATCTAATAATTCAAAAAATGTTTCCTTTCTATATACAGAAGTTTCTATCAAAACATTACTATTGTTACCAATTTTTTTAGTAATCTTAGCATCCATATATTCAATAACATTAATATTTTCTTTTTCCATAGTAAATTTAATTATGTCTCTTTACTATTAATATATTTCAAAAAATTATCTGCCTTTTTTTTTAATTACCGTTAAATATCATAAAATCATCAACATACCTTACATAAAAAATTAGTTTACTATTACTACTAATCATTAGATCAGAAGATGAACGCCAATAATGTGTTATTACATTAAATATTATAAATCTCCACACACTCTCATGTCAATAAGAGTTTAAAAAACTGTGTGCCTGATCTTATAATCAAATTTTGAATTGTACAAATCTATTTAACCTATCGCAGGAGAAAGACAGTGCCTCATTTTTAACCACCCACGATCAAACAAATACAACTTATAAATGTAAATCTATTATTATAAAGCGCTCAAAATCTTGAAGTCATTAGATCGGAAGTCGAACTCTGATAATGCGCTATTACTTTAAACATTATAAATCTCCGCTTGCTCACACATCAGCAAGAATTTTAAAAACTTAAGTGAATCACGTAAGTTTAGAGTGCATTTCTATAAATACGCCAACTTTCACTGACCATGCTAAATCAGGGCTAACAAAATATTGTTTTTCAAAATCGTACATGCATACTCCTGCCAAAAAACAACTCAAACCATTACCCATACTTAAATCCTCTTTTTGTTTATAAAAATTATCCCCATATTTAAAAATAAGATCCCTACAATAAATCACTAATATCTCATATAAATGAAAATCTTCTATTTTTAATTTGACTTCTTTATCTTTTATATATAAATCTATTATATTAATAATAGCAACCTCTGGATCAATGTTAGTATTCATATTAACTATATCTAATTTTACAAAAAATAAATTTTTAAAAACTATATTATCTAAGAAATCCCTTGATTTACTAATAAATTGTGTAGAGAGAGAGAGAGTTATTAACACAATTTTCAACATGTAATGTTATATATTTTTAAAAAGTATTTCTATAAATCTACTTTGAAATATTTTCGTAATAAGTATTACAACTACTAATAATTGACCTCATTGAAATTTCTGGTTTATGAATTTTAGGTAATTTATACATTTTTGCACATTTTATGTCCATTCCTTTTCATTTAAACATATCTGATTTTCCCATATAACCTTTTTTATTCATTACTGTTAATATTTTATTAATTTTTTTATTCATTAACATGCTCTCAACTTTATTATTTTTTTCAAAATACTCCTTGAATAAAGTTAACTTTTTTTTATTATTAAATTCATTCTTATTTAAAATAACTGCGCATGATGGTTTATCGCCCTTTAAAAATAATAAATCCCTATATTTATCATGTATATCTCTAATAATATTTCATTCATTATACTTACAATTCTTCTTCTTCTTTTTACTATTATTATTTTTTACATCAAATTCCAAATCCTTAATTCTATATCTCAATTCATTAAACATCACATGATCATTATCTCTTATACTAGCACATAATTGTTATTAAACAAGGCAAAACTCTCCATACAGTAGTGCCACCCTGTGCCAATCAGAGTAATCAATAGATGTCAGAAGGCTTGTGCATAAAATCTCCTCACTGACAAAGGCCACAAGCCAGAAACTAGTCTGGGGATATTGGATGAGTAGGCACTAGATAGGGATTTTATGCACAAGTCTTCTGGCATCCATTGATTACTCTGGTTGGCACAGGATGACACTACTGTCTGGAGAGTTTTGCCTTGTTTATCTCAATTCATTTAGTAAAACTCCTTATTTTTAATATTATCAATTACATTATTATCACATTTATATTTAATTAAATGCATCTTTGCCTTAATTTCAATAATTTGTTTTTTAATATTACAAATTACTTAATGGTACATAATTTAAACCCCTTTTTAAAACATCCATCTCTTCATCACTAAAAATTCTATTAGCTAAATTAACAAAATTTTCTTTCCCCTCTTTATTTTCATATCTACCACTTAATACACAATTATTCTTATTATTGTACATACTAATCATTAAATCATTATTTTTTTTTACAATGCCTTTCTAAAACTCCTTTTTTATCATACCTTATTAATAAAAATACATTTTAACTCGTATTCAATATATAGGGGGTTTGAACTCAGACTTTCACACGATTCTCAACTATCCATGCTATCTCATATTGCTGACATACTTGATCACACATATGTCGAAAAGATAAATCATCACCAATATACTACATATTAGCGTTCCATCATCAGATTTAAATGGACGGTTGAAGATTTGTGGGGTGGAGTGGTTTGAAGCCTGTCCATTAAAGTATGAAAATTGGCTATCTTAATATAAGCTGAGCTTTGATTGTATATATGTGTGGAGATGATAATCTGGATCAACTGATGAGTGCTGGTTTAGCACGAAATACTTACAGTGGTAATTATTTATCTTTTCGACATGTGTGTGATCAAGGGTATTAGCAGTATGAGATAGGTGGATAGTTGAGGGGCGTGTGAAAAGAATGAGTTCAAACTCCCTATATATTAAAATGTTGGAGTGTAGGTATGAAAAAGCCTGTGCTGTAGAAAAAAATCATATTTTAACTCATATTCTTTTTTAATTGTAATTAATCTTATTAAACTATTATATATACTCTTAATATTTAATAACTCAAACTTTCTTTTATATGCCAAATTAAAAAAAAAATTTAACATATTTCTTTTCCCATTTAAATATATACTTAATACTCAAAAACATTATAAAAATAATTTTTAATTTTTTTATTCTATTATAAAATAGTATAGTCGAAACGTTGGTGTGTAGTTTTACTTTTTTTTATAATAGTTACAAGTTTTAAAAAGAAGTTTGGTGCGTAGAAGAAACGAGACATCCCTTTTAATTTGAATTACAACACACACACACCAAAGTTTGAAGTTCCTAAACATTGACAAAAAAAAATCCAATCAATGTTACTTCAGTTGGATTTTTTTTGTCATTGTTTTTTTTCTTTCCAAAATTAGGACGAAGGCATTTTCCATTCCGAGTTCGATTTCTGCCACGATCACGTGCTTCAGAATCTGTTCCGAGCGGCGGCAGCTCCGATCAATTCTATCTCGAAACCATTCTTCCTCAAAGTGAAACTAATTGCCGTGACGGTCACGAAGAAATAAAAAGTTAATTAGTATTCTGACAACGTACACACAACCACGTTGGCATATCCTGGAATATTTTACCTGGATAGAGCAAACTTTTAAATCAAATGAGTATCAATCAGCAATTGTGCAAAATCTGCAGGTATAAAGTTTCCAATGAGTCATCAGTAATCTTTACTCCCCACCCCGCAATTTATTTTTGATAAAATTTATAGTATAATAGAAATATTTTAGAAATAAATAATTATGCTAAAAATAAATCAAACATAATAAATATAGCGGTTCAAAATGCTTATATGCTACAGAGGCACACAAAAGAAAATCTAATCTTTGCTCAATTATCCTTACACTTTAAAAATAATAAAAACATTTTTTTTTCTTTTTAATAAATATAAACATTATACGCGCTAATATATTTGTGCATATGATAATACACGTATATAATAACATTTTTATTACGTTTAAAATATTTATATATGTATATACGCGCACACATGTATACACATATGTATATATAATAATAGTAAATTAACAATAATAGTATTAGTCAAATTATTAAAAACGGAAGATTACAGAATTATAGAACAGAAAAACGGCACACGCCAAATATTTTTCCTGTAATTATTGCAAGTTCAATTATATAGGAAATTAAGATCCATTAGTTACCCAATGTTAAAAGTTAAACTCGCATGAATTATAGAAACATGTTCCATAATGCAATTAAAATGATAAAAACGGCACAATAATTAATTTATAACAAAGCTACAAAGGGTTTTCTGTAGTGAGAACTTTACACTTCTTTGCCCAACTCTGGTAGATATGTACGTTTTCAATCAAAATGTTTTTAAATCAAGAAATTTTATTGTGAGCTCAAAGAATTACATTATTGCAATAACAGTTATGTTGTTAACAGACACTATAACCAAGGTTACATAACCCAATACCAATGGTCTGGGCATAAAAAAATCAACTGTTCAATCACAAATTGTCCATCGCTACAAGGCTCCATGTAGCAATGAGATGTATGTTGGAGCTAATTTTTCATCTCTGTTTCTGATGGCCTGAAGCTTTGCCAGAAATAATTTCTTACAGTCAACCAAGGTATGGCCATAAATGAGTGCACACCTAGTTGACCAATAGGCAAGCAACAGAAAAGTTATGATTCTTATGGATGGGGGATATGCTAGAAATCAGTCTGGTGAGAAGAGGCACTCTCGGTTTGTATATGGATGCAATAAAGTCTCCATCCCATTGGAGTGAAGTGCAATGGCTCAGAATAGGTATTATTGTGTCATCATCCCGTTTACATAAAGAGCAGACTGGATCCAAGCATGAGAACCCTCTACGATAGACCAGAAAATGGCATGTGGGCAGAGCACTCAGGTTTAATTTAATC
The DNA here is from genome assembly GCA_028023455.1 of Epiperipatus broadwayi. Taxonomy (NCBI): domain Eukaryota; kingdom Metazoa; phylum Onychophora; class Udeonychophora; order Euonychophora; family Peripatidae; genus Epiperipatus; species Epiperipatus broadwayi. The sequence goes on along the minus strand of JAQFVV010000055.1, from coordinate 2,164,105 downwards.
AAAAGATTTCGGTTCGAGATGCCACCGTTTAAACTTTTTGATGATTGAAGGATTGGGAAGGATTAGCAGTGATGGAAGGGGGGGGGTTTCTTCATTAGTTAGGTGGTGTGCATCCCGGTACATAATTTTCTGTGAGTTAACCTGAATAGGTAGAGGGATAAATTTTGCAATTTTTAACAATAAGTTTTTAAATCGATGTTTAAACCAATACTACTATATCTTTATCGCAGCAATGACATTTTGCTATTCTTATATTTACATTTTGATTTAAACCTAGAAGCAAAATGAATATTTCTATATTGTAATTTCCTCTGTATCATTCTCATGCATGGTGGGAACTGTTTTCTATATATTTTTTACACCTTATAGAGGAGTGTAATCTTAAACATATGAGCAAAGGTATGTGAAAAACATGTATGATCCCCCAAGACGCACATTTCATGCTGAACCAGCACTCATCAGTTGGCTCAGATCACAATCTCTTACACATATCTTTATCATTGTTCAATATATATACAGATAGCCAATTACTACAGTTTAATTGATAAGTGTCAAACTTACTGCCCTCACAATTTTGACACAAACCACTTGATGAAAATATATTAATAATTTTTATTAACTATTCATTAAATTAGAAATTATCCACTTAATGATATTACAATACAAAAATATTATTCATTATTCATTAAATGATAATATCTAGTATTAATGAATGACTATTAAAAATTATTAATATACTGTACTTTCATTAAGTGATTTGTGTCAAAATTGTGAGGGCAACAAGTTTGACCCGTATCCATTCAACTGTAGTAATTCCCCATCCACATATAGTGAACAATAATAAAGATATGTGTAAGAGAATGTGATCTGGGCCAACTGATGAGTGTCTGGTTCAGCATGAAATATACATGTTGGAGTTCATATATCTTTTCCACGTCTTTGGTCATATGTTTATGATCACACTCCTCCATCAAGTGTTAAAAGTAGATAGAAACCTGTTCTTACCTTGCATGAAAATGATGTAGTGAAAATTAACAATATGGAAATATTATTCATTAAATGGATAATCTGCGGTCTAATGAATGACTAATAAAAATTATTAATATAGAAGCAAAATATATATGCTGGCTAACACAAGAATGGAAATGAGGTGGAAAGATATGGCTCTACGTAGTATCCTGACTACACCTGGGTCTCTTTTTACGCGGACTTATTTAACACGATTTTGAAGTTACGCAATTCATGTTTCACCGCAAGTAGAACTCCGATAATGCGCTATTACTTTAAATAATAAATTTCGTGCACTTTCGTTATATTGAAAGTAATAGCACATTATTGGAATTCGACTTTCATCTTAGTAATTTCAGTATTTTCAGTGCCTTATAATAGTAAGATTTTATGCAATAATGAAATTAAAATCATGATTTCCACATTTTATGTATACACACATTAAATTTTACAAGATTATAATGTAAATTTGTTCAAATATTGTGCGTGTTAATTTTGCATTTTAAATCACATTCTGTTTTTGCTTTTTAAAAAAGAACGTAATCGATTATTAATCATTTAGTGTCTGCAAGTTTACTTTTAAAAGGTGAACAGTGGGCACAATTAAATTTGACAATTAAAAATTAAAATCTGATTTTTAATTGTAATTAACAATTTAAAAATTACTTACAGTGACTTGAAATTAATGTGATGTAAAACGAAATTTGATTTTTAAATGGAATTGAAAATTAAAAAATTAAAGACAAAAATAAGAATTTAATTTTTAGTTGTTAGTTTTAATTAAATTTTTCTCAGCAGTGGTGAATAAATGTCTTTTTAATATCATAAGTCTACGTTCATAAACAATTAATAAAATCATCGTCTCAAAGATAATTACGTTATCAACAGAAAACCATTAACACAATATGAGAATGCAAAAGAACGTGTTTTTCGGCAAATAGCGCTAATAATTAAAACGTGTATAAAAAAATGTAAATTACTGTACTGTAAATTATGTATACGTCTATTTTTGCGTGATTTCATTTGCGCATGTTTTCTGAGGAACCTATCTATCACATAAACCGAGACCCAGGTGTATATGTTTTGATTACCCACTGGCAATTCTCAACATAAAATAAATTACTGCACAATTAAAATTTATTGTATACTTTGATTCTGCTGTGAAACAAAAGGATGCACCATAAACAAAATTTCCAAATCTTACATGAACAAGGCAGCATGAAATAAAGCATTTATTAAGGAAATAAATATTAGTTTCATGTGATAGCAATGGAAGCTTTTAATAGAAAATGGAATAATTTGCTGACTTACCAATTGTTCTTTGAACACTGGGACAAGACTTCTAATCTCAAGATTAAACCACTAAACATCACATGATCACCATCTTTTATACTAGCACATAATTGTTATTAAACAAGGCAAAACTCTCCATACAGTAGTGTCACCCTGTGCCCACCAGAGATTTTATGCACAAGCCTTCTGGCATCCATTGATTACTCTGGTTGGCACAGGGTGGCACTACTGTCTGGAGAGTTCTGCCTTGTTTAAAAATCTCAAGATTGCTATGGTCATAGATTCACCTATAAATGTTAATCTTTTGAAGCATAAATACCAAGATACAAATACTCTTACATGAATTTATGAATTGATGGTCCAAATCTATTCTCGACCTATGCTTATGGTAACTAAAGTTTCCATCAAATTGATAGTTTCAGGATCATACTTATTAATCAAAAGACTAAAATAGAGATAAAATGGATAAAATAACCTTTAGGTAGTTCACAGTAAAATAAAGGTATATTAAACAGTTCTTTCACAGATAATTGATAAACAACACTTTACCACCAGACTTGCTAACTTCTCCATAATGAAAGTTTGAACAGCTTCATACTACCGATAGTTAGATAACTGTTCACTGACACTCAAGTTGGCTATGAGTCTCCCAAAAATTTTAAGCTCAATTACAAGCTGAAACAATGATCTGATAATAGAAATGGCAGACAGATATGCTATCTCTATATAGTACAACTTTTCAGGATAGAAATACGTTTGAATATTTCTAATGACATATTTCATTTATCATGGGATGATATCTCTCTACATGACTGGTCTAATGCTTTCACTTTTTTTTTTAAATTCACCAATGTGCAGGTTGCTATTGTTTTTATCATGAATAATACCATTTCCTGCCTGACGATTTTCTTTTAGACATTATAATTTCAACAAATCATAACTATGGTAATCTATATGTAAAGCTGACGTAAAATAAGAACATTGATAACCCTTAAGGGTACTTTCTTTATTTAGATAAGTAAATAAATAATCCATTGACATTATAAATCAAAAATTAATTAAAATTGTATTAGATCTTTATACACCAACTAGATAATTCCGTCAACTTCTATCCATTAGGATTACTCATATGATAAATGAACATACATATAGGCAAAACTCTCCATACAGTAGTGATGATCATGTGATGTTTAGTGATAAATGAACATGGATCAGGTATTCATCACTATGCTTTAGCCAGTTTATCTAAGTTTACAATCAATGAACACCATAGTTTTTCATTTCAGTTACCTGACAGTTCATAACTCAAAAATCAATTGAGCCTTAAAGAAAGAATAAATATGTTTGTGAATGATCTTTTTTTTCTTATAAATATTTACAATTACTACAGACAAAATTAAGTTATTAAGTCACTAGCCAAGGCAGTGATTGGTGGCCAAAGGCAGAAGCTGCAAAAAAATCCTAACCACAAACCCAGGCGGCCAAGCAATGATGATCTTTTGTTTAGGTACCAACAACTGCCGATTACATTCAAGCACAGGAAGATGGCAAGAATTGGAAGAAGTGACTAATATTACATGGCACATCATTGGATGGTGTAAAGTTGAAAGAAACGGTGAAGAGACAGTTGATTTCAAAAGCGGATACACCCTTTATTACAACAGCAAAAATATTGGAAGGGTTCATTATAAATATAAATTGGAAAAACAATATTGAAGAGAGTGGCAAAATCAGATAGTCAAATTAATGGAAGAAGACAGATAATTCAGACAGATAATTCAGCTTCTTGCATCAACAAGTTAGAATTTTCATATGGATATACAAAAGGCTTTTGATCAAATCAAAGAACATTTTAAAATGGTAACGGGAGACTTTAATGAGATGATTGATAAATGACTGAAAAATGAAAGTGCTAGAAATGAGATTAGACAGTCCTGTGGAAATAAAAGAAAAACTATGTATCATAAATTCCTTCTTTGAGAAAAATGCTAAATGGGAAAACATCCAAATGAAGGTCCAACTGAAAACAGCAGAATTGAATTATATTTTGATTAACAGAAAATATAATTTCTAGATTGTACTGCTCTTAATAGATTCTACACAGGAAGTAATTTATTAATTAGTGAGATGTAAAGTATGTATTAATGCAAACAAAAAATATCAAGAAAGACAATATTAACAATTGATATTTCTTACTTTCAGGAGCATTCTAAAGATTTTAAATTAGAACTTGTAAATTGTTTAAATATTAACATACTTTGAAGACCTTTCAGACTTGAATGAAATCGGTAAGAAAGTAATTGATACACTATTAAGAATTGCCAAAAAAGATAACTGTACAAAAAAGGCCTGATTATATTGTTGCCATGACAACAGTTTGCTGATACTTTACTATTGTGTTTACGCGTGAGAACTGTGATGATGTAATTTATATAAGTTTAAATTTAAAAATTTCATTTTGCAGAAGCAAAAAAGAATTCAATACAATAATCATGTGAAGAAAAAAAAAACTTTACCTAATCCATAATGGGATATAATTATGCAGACAACTTATTAATACTATTATTAGTTATCTTTTATTATTTTCATACTCACTTTCAGCTAGACCTTTAACATCATCAAATTTTAGAAATTTCCTTTATTCTTAATAGAAAGGCATATAATGCCATAAGTTTTCCAATAATCTGAGCTCTCTGATCACAGTTTTATTCTGAACCTCAAAAATTGAAACCAAATCACTTATTACATCAAATAATATGATGGTATGGATCATATAAATAATCAAATTATTACAATTTACTGAGAAGTTTATTTAGTTCTGAATTCAGTACTATTTAATAGAAGAGCAATACAGAGGCTTCAGACCACTCAAAGAAGTACGGAGAGATGCATGTTAGGAGTACCAAGAAGAGATCAAAAAATGCAATATATAGGTAAGAGAACAAACAGGTTTTATTGATCTCAATGAAAAAATTAAAAGACTGAAGTGGAGTTGGGCTGGACATATTGCTGGAAGAGATGATAATAGACGGACAATTGAAATCTTAAACTGGATTCCAAGAGATTGTAGAAGATCCAGAAAGAGACCACATGTGAGATGGATGAATGAAATAAGAAAATGTGCTGGGGTGATGTGGAGAAGTGAAGCTAAAGATCAAAGAAGAGAACTTAAGAGACCTTCATCCCTGCAGTGGATTGATAATGGTTGATGATGATGACCATTTAACACACTTGTAAATGTGTACAAAATTATGAAAAATTGTAGCCGAGAGGTATCGCAGCCGCCATGCAAGCAAGTAGTTGGTTGCAGACGGGTGTGGGTTCGCGTCCCGGCAGATGCTATGACATATGAAAAATCACTTATTACATCAAGTAATATAAAGATATGCCCTGCTTGGTTTGGCGCAGTTGGCAGAGCATTAGATTTGGGATCGGGAATTCCCAAGATCAATTCTGGCGCTTGCAGATCTGGTGCTCAAACTTACAAACTCCATAGCAATAAAGCCATATACCTTTTTTCATACAAAGATATAAATCATATAGATAGATAAATAGTCAAATTATTATAATTTATTAAGATTAGTTCTGAACCAAGCCTGATTTTGAACCCACTATCATCTACTGTGCTTGTAAGTGTGCATACAAGTTTATCAAAAAATTGTAATCAAATCACTACTTAATCACATCCAATAATATTAAGATATGAATCATGTAAATATTTAAACTATTACAATTTATTATGTAAATTAATACACTGTGCAGGCTCACACACCTGCACATATATAATGTAATACATAAGGGATTCGAACTCAGACTTTCACATGATCCTTAGCTCTCCATGCCATCTCATATTGCTAACATACCTGATCATACACATGTTGAAACGATAAATAACCACCAATATACGTATTTCATGCTAAACCAGCAATCATCAGTTGGTCCAGATTACTATCTCCACACATATATACAATCAGTGCTCAGCTTTATATTAAGATAGCCAATCTTCATACTTTAATGGACAGGCTTCAAACTACTCCAACCCACAACTCTTCAGCCATCCATTTCATGGAAAATCTGATGGTGAAACATTCAAAGCCCACGTTAGCGCCAAGGTTGTCATGTAGTTTTAAAACTTTTTCAGCTATTTATATCCATATGATTAAAGTATATGTGATAAAATTAAAGTTATAAATAAATACTAATTTAAATGCAGAAGTAGTGCAAAAAAAAAAAACACAAAAAGATAACCTTCATATAATTGCAATTTTATCAAGACGAAATAAAGTAATAAGCTGATAACTTATCATAGTTTCATTAATCAACAAATAAAATAAAAATCTGCTATTAATTTTAATTGAAAATTGAAATCATATCTTTCAACTGATTTTAAAGAGAGATGGGAATTTAGCCCCATTTCATGCCCACCCCGCCCCAAAAAAAGAAAAGTATTTTTGAATTATTTTAATTTCGTTAACAGTCGGTCATTTATTAATTTGAAAACATTATTTTAAAATTAAAAAAAAAAAACTTGAACGGCTAGTGACAGACCTTTGACAATTCATAGGACATTTAAATAAGCAAAAGTGGCTGGTTGAGTTTACAACCATAAACTCTTTAGCTCTCACTGAAGGTGCTTCTGCACTAAGCCAAAACCCACAAGAATATTCTAAAATAAAACCAATCTAAACTAATCAAAGAAAAAAAAACCACAGTGATTATATGTTGCATTAAAATTAACGTAGATTAAAAATTAATACAAGTAATGAGAATGGGGGTAAGGGAGATACCACATCAAACAACAAAATAGTTAGACCCAAAAACAAAAAACTATAAGAACTGATTAAGGTTTGCAACAACTTTTGTTTAGATTCATTAAAAGTTTTATTTTTGATCGTAGTTCCGCTTTGTGCATGCTCTCAAAATTCACATGGCTTTAAAAGAAAAAATATTTAATATAAATATGAGAAATTAGTAAATGTAAATTCAAAAAATTTTGTGTGACCTTGCTGCATGAATGTATCGTGAATCATCTCTCAGTCATTTCCTTGTTTCATGCATGCCACTCGCCACTATGAGAGCATAGACAAATAAACATAGTCACCAATGTACCCTCAATTTATTAATGTTCTGTCTTTATCATCGCTAATTATTCCATTTTTGTATTATTTATTTTTGTTGATGTGTTAATGGGCATAATTTTTAATTTAAATTGTATCACAGGTAAACATATATACACACCCCTTATAAACAAACTCAACTTACCTACCAACATGGTATTTTTTAACTTATGTTTATTTTATCTTAAACAATAATCATTTAATACATAATTGATTCTAAATTATTAAATCTGAAAACTGCAAAGTACTTACTTTATATTATAAAATAATTTTTTGAGGGTTTACAAATATACGCAATATACATTTTCATTCATTAGATTATAATATATAAGTATATAGTTGATGGTTGTATTTATGCTCTATCCATTAGTGGGGTTACTATACAAATATCAAACCATATCAGAACGAAATAGGTTTAATTTACCCCACCCATAAAAAATAAGAAGGAAAATAAAAACAATAGTAAGCAATATGTTTGAAAACATAAAAATAATCCAGTTAGTTTAGAAAACAAACCTGAAATCAATATATAGTCAAAATAAAAGTCATAGATCAATTCATAGATCACATGACCCTATCTCTTAAGCTTGTAAGTTATAAACAGTGAGGATTGCCAATTCCTCTACAAGCTTTATGATAAGTGCTTAGCTTTGGGTTGGTATTTTTAGATCTAGTGTCTGAACCTACCCTGACACCTCTCTGAGGAGTGCCAAAGCACGAAACCATGGTCAGGGGTTTGGGGAGGGGTTCCTGATCTTGTTTAAATTGTGCTGGCTCTGGCTAAGCATTTATCATAAAGCTTGTAGAGGAATTGGCAATCCTCACTGTTTATAACTTACAAGCTTAAGAGATAGGGTCATGTGATCTATGAATTGATCTATGACTTTTATTTTGACTATTTATAGTCTCTGCCAAAAAGTCTTATGCAATTTTATATTGCTATGACTACTACTATATGGCATGGCTGAAGATCTATCAGCCCCATATAGCTATTTGAGTTAGATAGCTGGGTTTGAAGACATGTACATGTCTGAAAATTTCAGATTTTCCACTCAATAGATAACTTTTAGCTAAGTGCTTAGCTTTGGGTTGGTATTTTTAGATCTAGTGTCTGAACCTACCCTGACACCTCTCTGAGGAGTGCCAAAGCACGAAACCATGGTCAGGGGTTTGGGGAGGGGTTCCTGACAGAGATATTTTAAGTGCTGGCTCTGGCTAAGCATTTATCATAAAGCTTGTAGAGGAATTGGCAATCCTCACTGTTTATGAAATCAATATATTTTGTAAATAGAGAATACATTCAAGAAAAAATTATATTCAATTATACCAAACAGAATTTCATAACAGATTGGATTACGAAACCAAGAAGCGCAGAATACAAAAAATAGATCGTGTAATTAGTAAGAAAGTAATTCACATCAATAAATCCATAAGAAATTGAAATCTAAGTATTGGCAATAAATCCCTAAAAAACTGGAATACAAAAAGATATCCATTTTCAAATCCTCAATAACCAAATTCAAAAACCAGATGGGTGAAATGCTACATATTAAGTCCAAAAGAGCATGAAGTTAAATCATGGCAGTAAATGTTTTAGTGATGATGCCAAGTGCAAGTGCACAAGAAATTTTAATTCGATAAAGTGACAAAAATTAATTACATTTATGGCAAAAAAGTGCACCAAAATAAAAACATTCATTGAATAAAATTATAGGTAACCAAACCTTGTTATTTTCATGCAACATCATTGAATGATGCTATATCAATAGAACTTATGGGGAGTACTTGTTCATGCACGATTTACCATAGCTTCAGAATTTTAATATCGGCAAGTAACGCTTACAATTTTATCTGTTATTCCCATATACACTTTCTTCAATCCCTTTTTACAAGGCAATGAAATATAAAACTTATTCCTTGATATTTTTTATAGTTTCAGCTGACTAGAAGCCTTTATTACCACTCCCTTTTACTCTAAAAATTTATAAGGGAATTCTGATGAAGGCAGTTAGTCGGTCGAAACCATAAGAAAATATCAAGAAATAAATTTTATTTAGTTGCATTGTAAAAATAAATTTAAAAAAGCATATAAATGGTATTATATAGATATATACATGAATCAATGCATAAAGAAATCAAACATGAAGGGGAAGGTGTTATTTTTGCCAAAATGCTGATGAAAACTCATTTTGTAAATAAATGATATTATTTTAAATATTTTCAAGCATATCAATTATTTTACTTGTTTTTAAACACTTTTACTTAACATAAAACTCTGTTTGTGTGTTTGTTTGTTTGTTTAGTCAAATTTTATAATTAATTTTTAAGATACTTCTATCAGATGAATTATCTTCAGTTTGTACAGATGTTAGAAATTGATGACAATGTAATATTAGAGGACTGATCTAGTCATTTGGCCAATCTAACAGTGTTGACAGGCCAAATTTAAAATGCATTAACATCAGTTCAATGTGTTTTCAGTGATACACATAAGATGGCAATATATTTTTTATTAAAATATTTTACACTAAAAAGCATTTATGGTCAATTAAAATAGAAATAAAAATAAATCTTAATTTCTCTTGATTTTAAAAGTTGCCTTTTTAAAAAAACCCGAGATGCAATTTCAATTTATTTTGAATGTAAAACTTTAGTCAAGCATTGGTGGTCGAGAGGTCAGCAACAGCTGCTTTGCAGGCAGTTGTCCCAGTTGTCAGGTTCACTTCCCGGCTGATGTTATGATACATGAGGGAAAAAAAACTTTTGTTTTATAAAACTACCTCCTTCTTAAATAATATGATATTGAATTGATTTTTAATGTATGAAAACTTTCTTTTAAATATTACACAGACTCAGATATTTTCATTCACCATTTAATTAAAAATTTGAATAAGAACAATTACAAAAAATATGCAAATACTAAAAAGTTAAAAATAATAAATATAAAAAAATATTTTAAAATAAATGATTTTATTTACTGTGCACTAAAAAGCCAACCCCAAATTGCGATTCAAGAAAACAATTACTACTGGCCTTTTAGTTTATGGTAAAGAAAAGCATTTATTGTAAATTATTTTATATATATATATTATTTTAAATCAAAATCTGTTCATTGAATTCATCAATGACACTCCAAAAACCTTCCGTATTATAACATTTTTTATAGAGATGGACATTCTTTTGGATTATTTTTGCCTATTGAAAATTATTTGTTTTTTAAAGATTGAATTGATTTGATGTGTAAATACATTATTATTCGATTTGCTTTTAAAATATGTAAGCTCCACAAATTTATTACTGTCAATAACTTTCGATTTGTTTCCAAAATAAAATTATTTTATTTCGATAATTTTAAATATTTGTTTTTTAATCACCGTCTGTTATCAAAATATATTATTTTTATGCTTGTTTTTTTGAAAAAAAAATGAAAATACTTTTCTGCTTTTTAAAAAAAAATTTATTTTTTTTGTATTTTTTACAAAAAAAATGCAATCTTTTGATCTCATTATTCTAGTATATTATGACAAAAATGTATGGCGACAAAATCAGTAGATAAAGTATAAGTTTAATTAAAATCACTATGTGAATATTCTTTGTCATTAAATTATTTTTCAAACTTTTTCCCTAATTAATGATTCTATATTTGGGTTAAATACTTTCATTCATGTATTAATGCGTATAAATTTCAATTTCGATTGCAACACAGTTATGTATAGTGAATAAATTTAATTTATAAACATTTCATTTCAAACAACAATTATTGAATAAACATGCAAAATAATTCAAATTCACTTATAAGTTATGTATTTAAAGTAAATATAGGTAATAAAAATAATTTCTATACATGTAAGATATGTATATAAATATTAAAAACATATTGTATATGGTTTGCTAGTAATCGGCGATTTGCAGGAAGACTGAATCCAAATGCCACAGATACTACAAAATTAATGCAAATGAATAATTTCCAAAAATTTACCCTGTTATTTTAAAAAACAAAAAAATAAACAAACATATTTGAAAATATTACATTATATAATGAATGAATAAAAGGTAAAAAATATCTATTAAAAACAAAAATGTCTAATTTATAATACAAATTGTTTAAATAGTATTCATTATCAATAATTTAGTTTGCATTAATAACTTAATGTTAATTACTAATTTATAAATCGTCATATAATAATTTATGATACTCATACTTATGACAATCCATCCTGCTCAATGGCGCTGTTTCCATGCAAAAGCACAGAAATATGCCATTTACGCGGCCAAACTTACAATCTATAGAACAGTTGTGTTCATATTAGCCACTGCAGGCCTAGATTGCACTGCACACGGCTCGCTAATGTGCTTCGCAACACTATACAAATAGCTCACACTTCACATTGCCACCGCACGATGTGAGGGTATATAGAATTCAACTGGCTGTAACTCTTTTAATGTGCATTCGAGGTAATGATCTTACACCCTACCTGACATACTGTTACATAGTAATAATTGTAAGCCTGTCATCATACTTCCCTACACATATTTGAACGTGAATTTAATTTCAAAACGGTAGGTTCCACGTTTGTGCGAGAACAGCTACGAGACTACTAAAATGGCTATAGTGGAGCACTATGCGCTGAAAGGTATAATGTAATTTTAAAATGTAATTATTCCATTCTATTAATAAATAATGTTGCTTCATAAAGAACAGCTACGAGACAAATCAAATGTCTGAGATTGCATGGCATTTTATAAATCCTAAGGTTAGTTTGATCAGAGTAGTGGATTTATTGGCCGATCCATCAGATCGCCAAAAACAGTGGTCACCTTCCCACCGCACATTATAGCACTATGCACTGAAATATATAGTGTAATTAAAAACTGTAATTTAGAAAATAATGTTTTTAAAAAAAAAAATGTACTTTTGAAATAAATTCGATGTTTTTTTTTTTCTCATGTATCATAGCATCGAACCCACTAACCCGGGACAACTGCTTGTAAGGCAGCTGTGTTGACCACTCAACCATCAATGCTTGACAAGAAATTCAATGTTTTATATCTAAAAAAAATGTAAATTCTCAAACAGAAAAGAAACCAGTGAAAGTGTTATTTTAAAAAAAATTTAAATGTAAATCAGCCTGGTAACGTTATATCTATTTGTTTTTGACTAGCAACAGTGTCATCAAGCGGGATGGATTATCATAAATATGAGTACCTAATTTATTTTTACTTAGCCAGAATTCAGGTCTTGTACATTTCAAAATAAAATGTAAAAATAGTCACTAAGTATCTCTTAAAAATACTACAAATAATAAATAAAACTTAAAATACAAACAGCTAGTTTATAGTATGTACTTATTTTTGTAGCAGCATTTATAGAAATATTTTAATTAAATATCAGACCCCACCCCTTCCCAAACAATTTAAGAACCTATGTCAGTTACTCTGTTATAGTAATGAATGAAAATCACATGACCTCGCAAGCAATTAGATGACTAAATAAATAAATTAAAATTAAAGAATGTGAAGTTATGAATATTATTTCTGTTATCAGAATTACTTCAGTTCAATAATTTTACCAACAAATCAATCAAATAGATAAATTAAGTAACTCAACAAAAAGGACACAAATAAATAAATTTATAGAGGCAAAACTCTCCATAAAGTAGTGTGACTCAATGCACGCCAGAGTAATCAATGGATGCAGGAAGGTTTGTGCATAAAATCCTTATCTAGCGTCTACTCAACCAATATCTCCAGATTAGTTTCTAGCTTTTGGCCTCTGTGTAAACAGTTTGTGTAAGCATGAATAATGGTGATCATGTGATGTTTAGTGGTTTAATAAATAAATGTATTAAATTCGTAATTATCAGAAAATAATAAAAATAAATTAATTAAAAAATTAAAAACTATGTAATTAAATTTTTATAAATTTTGAGTTGTCGTAATTATCAGAAAATAATAAAAATAAATTAATTAAAAAATTAAAAACTATGTAATTAAATTTTTATAAATTTTGAGTTGATAAAGTTGAGATTAATGATAGAAAAAGTAAAGGATTATAACAAAGTCATTGGCAAACCATATGACAAAATACGGAAATTAAGAATTTTCAATAGCAAACCACAAACTAAATTACAAATCAAATAATAAAATAAGTGTTAACAATTTGTAAATATTGAAACTGCCCCACATGATTCAGTGTAGGGTAAAAAGAATGTCTTTGGTCATGTATGATTTGAAGCGATAGTGAAATGGCAAATTTTGGAGCTTATGGATCATTACCCAGCTTTCAAATTTTGGGTGCTCGAAATTCTTGTGAATTTGAACAATGTACTACGTGATTATTTACATTTATTTAATACTAAAATTCATAATTAAAAATTCAAAAACAGTGTCAATTGGCATGTGCATTACATAGCACGATTAAGTGATGACTCACCCTGAGTATTTTAGTGCAGATATAGAACAGTGAAATAAACTGTTAAAAGTTTGTGAATCCATTCCCAGCAGAGGAATGTAGGATATACACATACACAAAATTATGGTACTCTGATAGCAAACATATATCGGTTTGGTCAATCAAATGAAATGGTGCTCAACCTAAAGCACTGATGCTTAAAGGTCACATAGCTTCAAAAGCAACTTATAATTGTTTTTTTTTTACAATTAATTATAGTTTTGCCATTGCTTTGTCCATTTTTTAAAATAAAATTTATTCTAATTGAGCAAACTTTATCGTTACATAAAGAGATCGAATATCGAGAGCTGTATTATACATCGCAAATTTAATATGGATGCTGGTTTTAAATGAAACCATGGCTTAAATTATGTCATTTATTGATTTATTATTAAATTATTTTATATTAACCTGCCCTGTCTGTGTTCCTGGTGGTATGTCCACATTTTGTCTGTGTTTCAGTCGGTATGTTCACGTTTTTGAATTAACGATGAAAATAAATCCGTTCCTGTTTACAACTCAAACTCACGGTCTTATGCTTCCCAAAAAAACTTCTTAACATCTGAGCCAATAGAAATATAATGTTAGTAGAATAAAATTTTGTTGATAGTGATTTTATTATTAAATTAATTAAAATTAAATAAAAATATATCCAATGGAAACATTATGTTTGTAGAATAAAATTTTGTTAATATTGATTTAACATGGGCTTTGAACATTCCATCATCAGATTTTCAATGAAATGGACAGCTGAAGAGTTGTGGGTTGGAGTAGTTTGAAGCCTATCCATTAAAGTATGAAGATTGGTTATCTTAATATAAAGCTGAGCACTGATTGTATATATGCGTGAGAATAGTAATCTGGACCAACTGATGATTGCTAGTTTAGCATGAAATATGTATACTGGTAATTATTTATCTTTACAACATGTGTGTGATCAGGTGAGTCAGCAATATGAAATGGCATGGAGAGTTGATGTTCGTGTGAAAGTCTGAGTTCAAATCCCATATATATATTAATTCATTAAACTAACTAAAAAGCCAATACATAGATGTTATTATATAACAGATGAACACAATATTTAAATTTAGAATCCATTTGTTAGAGAGAGTGGGTTTTTTTTTCACATTTTCTTATTAAATTATAATTTTTGTCAAATTTTTTTGTAATTTTAATCACTTTTTAAAATAGTATCTAAATATAACTAAAAAGTAAAATAAGATGTAAAAAAAGATTTTTTTTTATACAATGCTTTTATGTAAATAGCCAACTAAAAAGTACAAAATAACCAAAGTAATTCCCTTAAGATTAATTTGCTGTTCATGGAAAATATCAGAGATCTTAAGAATCTAGACCACATCATATGATCACCATTCTTTATGCTTACAAAAGCTGTTTACACAGAGGCTAAACTCTCCATTCAGTAGTGCCACTCAGTGCAAGCCAGAATAATCCATTGATTACTCTGGCTTGCACTGAATAGCACTATTGTATGGAGAGTTTAGCCACTGTGAATCTAGACTTCTTATAAATCCATTGGAAATTGAAGGAATGTTGTCGTTTCATATAATCATTTGAAGCCTTTTTCATTTTTATGATTTATTTGAGCCTCAAATGCTTTTATGAAATGACAATATTCCTGCAATTTCCAATTGTTTTATAACAACTCTGATATTTTCCAAGAATGGCAAATTAATCTTGAGAAAATTATTTTGTTATTTGTACTTTTTAGTTGGGCTATTTACATAAAAGCATTAATTTAAAAAAATATTTTTTTAAAATCTTATTTTTTAAGAGTTAAAATTGTCAATATATGCATAAAAACGTCAATTATACAATCCTTATTATAACATAAAGAGACATAGTAGAGAGGACTGTTTCTAAAATGTTATCAAAATTATTATTGTATTGAATATTTTCTTATTAACAGAAATAACTGATCACTATAAAGGTTTCAGCAAATAAGATTATAAAATCTGCTTTTATTTTTAAGTCCAAAAATGTGGCTGATACATGACAGAAAGTCAACTATTTTAGGGAAGATATAGGTTTGCAGGCTTGCTGATATCAATTCAAACACAACTAAATAACTGTAAGTCCATCAAATTCCAAAAACATTGTTAAGAACACACGATTAGAAGGTTAAACCAATCAACAAACAAGCCAGATGAAAATTATTCTCAAATATGAAAAGAAAATAGTTGGACATTGTCCATTAAATGAAGTGCGTAGTCTACAGAGAAAAGAGCAAAAAAAAAAATGTTTAAGTAAGAATTTTGCATTTTGGAAGTGAATGCAAGTGAAAAATAATGATAGCTGTGAAGGTCCTGTTTTAGATCCAAAAACTAAGAACAGTTTTATAAGTGATACTTCAATAAATGCTTTCGATGGCGGTAAAACTAAAATCAGTCCCAAAATATCTGATTATTATTCAGATATGCATTCTAAGTAAAGTAGAAAATGCATACAGACAATGTAAAAGTTATTAAATGAAATTATAAAATATATGTTACAGGAAGACAGGAAAGAAAAATCAAAATTGTTGGATAATCTGGTTTAGGGTAATAAATGAAAGAAGATTATAATACAATCTACCCACTTTAAACACTTTATTGCAAAACTTTTATATAATCTTGTTTCAACTGTCCTGCAGTCTTCTTCAGAGCTATAATACAATAATAATAAAAATAAATAAAATATTGATACATTTCTGTAAAAGAATATGGGAGCAATGAACATGTGGTTTAAAATTATTAGTGAAAAATAAAAAATTCTGGATGATAAGATTAATAAGATTATGTTTTGATAAAAAATAGAATTAAAAAGTGTATTCATACAACCCTAAGCTGATATAGACTTGAATCATAATTTAGTGACCCTATTTGAAAAAAACCCGCTCACACTGAACTTCTGAATATGTAATTAAATATTATTATGATCCCATTAAAATGCTTAGCAGCGGCTGTCCATCCTGCCATATACATATCCCCCCACACATATCAGAAAACAATCTCCAAAAATATGAATGAAAAGCTGTAAAATATATCAAGACTTTTTGCATGATAGCAGTTTCACTGTCTAGTACACAGCTCAGTTTAAGACTTAACTAGTTGTTCAATCAACAACAAAAAAAAACACTCTTTAAATAAATAGATAAAGTCGGACATAATAAATAGCTTATGTTTCACTTTTGGGGATATTAAAAATAAGTAAGAAATGAATTCTCTCATGTAGATCAGAACTCAGCCATTTATACAACTGACATTGTTTTCTTTTTTGGACTAGAAACTTTCTAAGTACGCTGCCCTTACAGACATCCAGGTCCACTAAGGCACAGTCATTTTGCATTGGTGTAGTAATCTAGCAATTTTAAGGGTGCTACTGCAAATAATGGGTCTGAGACTATAAGCCGTTTACCATATACTATCTATATCATATAATTAAATGTAGCCTTATATTTAATTACATTACTAACATATGACTTATGGGTACTAAAATGAATAATAAAATTCTCTCATATAGATCAGAGTGAGGCCAAATATAAAGTCAATGATGTTTTATATCTGAAATGTATTACATTTCAGGCCAAATTTAGAAACTTACTACAAATATCACCCTTACATGCCTCTTTTGTCTGCTAATGGACAGTGCAATCTAGCAAAAAATAGCAATGCTAAAAGTATATTAACAGCATTGGTTTGATACACACACATGTGCACACCAAATGTAAAGGCTCATTATTATTTACATGATGGCTCAAAATAATTATTACAATAAACAGTATTAATAGCACACATAAAGTAATGGTAAGCTATAGACATCGACCATGTTTTAATCTTCATCATATATCCTTATGCCTAATTATTTCCATGACTTTGGGCAGGGAATTCGACAAGCATACACACACAACTTTAAAGAATCCATTTCAGGGAAATGCCCTCTTCACAGCTCCTCATTACCACTAGATTCCTAACTGTTGAGTTGTAAATGTTTTCCAATCTTGTAAAACCTTTGAGCTAAGAATAATTAACTATCTATTATCTGAACTATATTATTTAATTGCCCGACTGACTTCAGATGGATATTTGGATTTAAAAATCCTAAACTTCATTAAAATTTTAATATTTTCAAATTTTCTTGGTCTGGATTCAAACTTGAACCATAGATGAATGGTTAGCTTTATTATTATGAATGTTATATTGTTTCTAAAAAATACCTACTCTCAGTAAATAAAGATTTGTTTGTTTGACAGTATAATAACAAAATCTAAAATTCAAAATACATAACTTCCTACATTTTAATGCTAACTATATGACATAAAGTATAAAAAATGTGGACAATTGTTCTTGGCCCAAAACACTACAATTTGTGCTCTATTAATGTCATATCAAACATTCCAACTTAGTCAACAGAAGCATTTCAAGAGTCATACTTTGCATTTTAATTATAAGTCCATACACTAAATATATGCTTATAACATCTAGTTTCTAAACTGTAATGTTTTAATTGTTATTATCAATCATCATCAAAATGAAAATAATAGATATAAAAGTAGATTTGCCAGTAATGGATAATATGCTTATAAAAGCAGATGATTTGGCTGTGGAAAACTTACAAAAACATTCTTCGCAACATGCAGACACATGACTATGAGCCTCTCACAGCGCAACACAAATGCTAACAAAAAATAACTTTCACGGACATATTATCTTAACACGTATAGCTTTATAAGGCTATTACAACATCATATTGGAAGTTACAAAATTTTAATTTTCATTTAATCAATATATATGTACATATTACATAAACAAACTTTTCTACCAGACATAGTTGAAGGATATAATGGATTGGGACAATATTTAAAGTATTACATGTTGGATTATTTCCAACATATGGTTTAACTATTAAATATTTATAGAAAAATTCAAACTTTATCTATACATTTCCAAATACATTCACCTGCTGATAATGTTAACATAATAACTTAGTATATAACATTATGAACAGCATTATTTTCTTCTTCAGGTGTTGCCAGTCCTACCAGTGATGGTAAGCGTAGTAGAATTAAATTGATGATCTTTAGATTTAGGAATAGTGAAATTTAAGAGGTATTAACTTACTAGACTATTTTATCAAAAGCAACTCAGTGAAAATTGTATATACTTATCTATAAGGGTCTTCCTGCTTTCACCATACTTTCTTAAGGGTAAGGTTAATAAGCAGTTTCCAAATATGAATTTCCACTCAATTTTGCTCCTATGAAAGCATGGGGAAATTAGGACTCTCATGTAGTAAGTACATAAAATTCCTACAGACTGCTTGCCTTTGACAGAATACCCTACTTGGTTAGTAGCACTTTAAATTCCATATTCACAAATCTAAAGATATTTGGTTTGATTTCCATGTTGGTATTGTCACTGATAAAGCTAGCAATATCCGGAAGGAAAGAGCAGAATAGCATCATTTTAAAGGTCTTTGATTCAAATCCCCTGCTAGTATTTTCAATGATGTCAGTAGCACATGGAAAAGAGATAACAACACTGGTTGAAAATATTTCTCTGTAGTGTAAATTTCAATACATCACTCTCGTGCAAGGTAAGAACTGGTTTCTATCAGCCTTTAACATCTTGCTGATGTAATAATGAACATATGACCTAAGACAGGTGAAAGATCCCAATGATTAGGTCAGTAGCACATGGAAAAGAGATAACAACACTGGTTTAAAATGTTTCTGTAGTGTAAATTTCACTACATCACTCTCATGCAAAGTAGGAACTGGTTTCTATCTGCCTGTGGATGTAATAATGAGCATATGACTGAAAGATCCCAAAGATATACATTTTGGGCTGAACCAGCAGTTCATCAGCAGGCCTAGACCACACTCTCAATTGATGTGCCAAATGTGCTGCCTCACAACTTTGACACATACCTCTTAATGATAGTTTCTTAATAATTTTCCATTAGACCAGAGATTATCCAATAACGAATATTTCTGTAGTGTAATTTTCACTACATCACTTACACACAAAGTAGGGACTGGTTTTTCTCCGCTTTTAACACCCTGTGGAAGGATGTAATCATGAACATATGACCAAAGATGTGAAAGAGATCTATGATCCCCAAGATGCATGTTTCATTTTGTGGTCTTGGGGATCATAGATCGTTTCATGCATTTTGGTGATCGTAGCTCTTTTTCACATGTCTTTGGTCATTAGTTTATGATTACATCAATCCATAAGGTGTTAAAGGCAAATGAAACCAGTCCCTACTATTATTCATTATTGATAATCTCTAGTTTAATGAATGACTAATAAAAATTATTAATAACACTGCTTGAAATATTGTGTTGAACAATTTAGAAATGTATAAATAAAAAGTTTGGATATTCTAAAAACGCTTAACAATTGAACTAGATGAAGGAAATATTTCAGTATATAATTACAGTACAAATAAATTCTCATCTCACAAATTTTCAGGCAAACAATATTTATAGAATATATATTCATTATTAAAACAGTAATAAAATTATACAATTTTTATTTAAAAAAAATAAATATTATAATAATTCCTTGGAACGGAGGGAGACAAATGCCACCTGGTGGGGAAAAATATAATCTTATCTTCCCAAGTTAAAAAAAAATTCTTCAAGGGATTTTATCGATTAAAATATCAATTGCACGCTAAACTAAATCAAAAGATTAATTAATAAAAGTAATAAATCATTTCGGTTGTCAAAGTTGTACTTCTAAATATCTTCTTTAAAAAGAAATCGCTTAAAAGTATTCCAAAAGAAATCAAATTAGAAAATAATTCGCTCAACTCGGCTGACAAAGATATAGAGATTTTAGGAGGAAAAACACATTAGTTAAGAAAATTCATTGACTCACGTCATACTACAATAATAACGTGATTAAAAGCCCTTTGATGCAATGGTAAAATAACATATTCTAGAACACAAAATCCATGGATAGGACCCAGCTACATCACTTCCGGTGCTCAATTTTTTTAGAAATCTCAGAGCAGTAAACCATTGCATTATTATTATACGATTAAATATTAAAATAATTTAAATAAGCAAAGCTATTCTAACCCAAAGAAGGAAAACAAAAAGGCAGATAGCTAAGCACGAGTTGTGTGCCAATACTTCCATGTGTATAGTTTATGACATCTTCCAATATTGGCATTTATTTTCTGCAGCAAGCTTTCCTTTCTAAAAACAACTTCTTGTCTCAATTTAATTTTCATGACTGACTCTAATTTTCAGATTTATTCTACTAATGAAGGCAATGTGAACACTTCTTTGATAGACCATTTTTGAGATCATCCTTTGAACGTAAATCAGATCTGTCTTCATATTCAAATCCAAATATTTTCTTGGAAAGTCCTTTAAAAAATTAAGTCTTTTTAACAGTCTGTTGCCCTGTATTCATTTCGTAAACCAATCCAATGAAGAGGCGCATTTACAGCCTATCGTATATAACAAACTAAAGAACATATTAATCTAATCTCTTTATTTAAATGTTATAGAGATACTCTTTGCAATTTAAATGACGTTAGCCCCTTCTATAAAAACTATGCTCAAATTCAGCAATAAATATTTCGTTAGAAGGTATTGAATAATACCAGACTTTCTAACATTCTGATTCAATCACATGATACGCCTAGTACATTCATTATAGATATGACAAGATAAAAAGCCTATCATTTGGTCTAACGATGTTACATCATGATTTTAAAATCTTATAGAATATCTTTAAATAATTTTTTCATCTTTTTTACAATACGCCGATACAAGGTCAATGTCTCACCTCCATACCATAAATATCGTACATTAACAACTCAACTGACAGATTTAATTTTATCACTCTGAAATTCCTTATCTTTAAATTGTTAAATGGTGTAACTGCACGTTAAAGTCTATGATATGAATATCTGACCCCACCTTCCTATAAAAAAAAAAAAAAAACATACCAAGATATTTAAATTGATTCACTTTCTGAAGGTGATAATGATCCAAGTTAAATTAAACACTGGTTAAAAAAATTTCCTCTGATACCAATTCTTAAAATATTAATTATTATAATAAGGTACTAACATGTTATAACTATCTTTCTTATTGCATTGCCAAATCCATATAATATTAATAACATCTATGTTCTTTATTATTTTTTACAATTCTTTTATATAACCCACTATTGACAGTTTCGATTGCCCCAGCAATCTTCTTCAGATCTTACATTTCCAAATCTTAACTGCTAAATTCAAAGTTTGATTAATAGTACTAACATGTTCTATGTATTTTACACATTGTCGAAGTAATTTTCAGAGCTCTAACATGGCAATGTAAGTATCTAAATGCACTTAATAACTTCCATTCCACCACTCTTAAAACACATGTATAGGTACCATAAAAGGGAAATGGTCCCCAAGATGCATAATATATATAATAATCTCCAAGCTTATCGCTTGGATTATAAATCTAATATAATGAGTGTGTTAATAGCTCTAAACAAGCTTTTCTGATAAATGCCACAAAAGGAAGCATTTAAAATCTCTATCTAGAATAATCCCTATCCCCAAACCAGTTTCAAGCTATTGGCACTTGTCAGTCAGGTGGCTGAATATACCCTTTCAGTTGAATCTGCAGTCTTCATCAGAAATCTGTTTAATTCTTCACATACACAGCTATGATAAAGGTTCCCAGTTCAACTGAAACAGTAAGAAAATTGCTTTAAAGGGGGCAAAAAAAGTGGTGCCTTTATTTTCAAGTGAATGATTAAAATATAGAAAAGACATTGAACATCAATTACGAAACCAAAACATTTTCTGAAGAAACATTAAAACATTCTTTGATTTAGGAAACACAGTGTGATCAACTGTATGTTGCAAAGCTAGAAGCCAATAGAATGACTGGAATTTTTAATCATTGTCAAACTTATTTACCATTATGTAACTGCTTTATGAAGCTGCCTATAAATCATTCCAAAGACAATTGTCATAAAAATTAGAAACATAGTACGACGCTGGTCCATATTCATGTGTATCTATAATCCGTACTGAGTTTTTGAAATCACACCGAGTAAGGGATAACTACTCAACTGTAACTGTACAGCAATCTATTCAACAAAATTCTTGAAAGTATTCCGATTATAGACAATAACAATGACGCTCCCATGATCCTTAAGATCAGATGACACATGTTATTGGCTATATAATCGGCTAAAATATTCCCAATAGTTTCTCAAGCTGAAATATCACACCCCATATTTAAAATCTTTTAGGGGTATCTTACTTGGACTCCACTTTTGATTTAGTTTGAAATCTTTATCCAAATCTAAATGGGTAGGTAGGGTAATATATCATTAAAACTATTGTTTAAACCAATTTATTACTATTCAAAAAGATAAACAAAATTTTTTATAAGTCGAAAATATAACTATCACCGTGTATAAAAGTATCATCTATTGATCCAAAAGAAATGTGATATCTTTCAAGTCCATATGTGACTTTCGATATATCAAAAGATCCAAAATGATAGCCATCAGTTAAATAATTATCCTGTGCAGTTCTGCTTATATCAATCGCTCTTAAGCTTTTTTGTCAGAAATTGAATCCTTTCTTGAAATCCCTAGACTTCATGTTTATTTTGTTAGTCTGTTAATAGAGAATGCTACCTATTGCCTCTTAAATAAATCACAAATAACAGGACAATTTTACACAATCCAAACTGTCAATTTTAACTTAATGAATGTCAAATTTCTTACCAATAAGTTTATAGTCGATGCTAATTTTTAAATTGTTTAACGTTTTTTTTAGCCTTGGAGCATGTTAAACCATGTGACCAAAACTGCAGATATATCCAAGTTCCTTAGAATGATTTTTCTGCCTATACAAAGTATTTGTGATGGTCAGTCCATATGTCATATAGACGATGGCAGATAATTGAACTTCATACACAACCAATAACATTATTTCCAATATATTTGGATCAATATTGATTCTTCTTACCAACAAGAACTTTAAAGTCACTAAGAGCAAAAATTCCAGCATTTTCATCATACAACCATACTATCACCAATCAAAAAGAAAGACATACTTTCTCCGAATTTTGTAAATCTAATAATGTAAATATATTAAATTTATTAAGCACTAGCAGATGGTCTAATAATAATGTGAAAGGCTAAAACCGTTGACAGAAACGCCTTAAAAATGTTTAGGTGATAGCCAACCAGATGCAATAATGACTGCACATGGAACTTTCAATTCAAGAATACAGCCACATAAGCATTTTTAAGGTGTGTCTGTCGAAGGTTTTAGCCTTTCATGTTATTATTAAATCTAATAATGGAGAAGTAATGATAACATTGATTCATGTACTAATGCATAAAACAATTAATATGGTTTGCTTTCCCACCAACTTATTCAGAAATTCCAAAAATAAAAGATACTAAGTGAGACATCACTGTTAATTCAACATTTTAAAATAAGAGCAGTACTCCACTCCAGTGCTGTCTATTGTAAGCTTAAATAATCAGTGATTACCTGGCACTTTACTGCATTTAAATCTTCATCCTCGGATAAGTTTTTGGTCTTTACCTTTATCTCTGAAGACAGAAATTTGAATGCAATAAAGTGTTGAATAATCACTGTTTACTCAAGCCTATAATAGGTGGCACTAAAATGGAGAACTGTTTTGTCATAATGTGCGAGCTAGAGAATTAATGAGTTGCTGTTATCAATTCAACATGTAACTATGTATGCACACCCAATTAAATGTCTTCCTCTAGAAGATAATATTTACTAAAAGCAGTTCCTCAGTTGCAAGTGCTATCTTATTTTCAGGTCTGAACCAAGTTCACATTATTCGCCTACATTTACAAAAAAAGTTGAAATACTTACATGTAATACTAGAAGTATTTCCTGTTTTATTACAATTTCTAGTATCACAATTTTCTTCGATGAGTAATCAATCCACCATACTCAAGCAACGAACCAGATTTTATCAGACAGGCCATTCTTAGATGATCTTTCCAAAGTCTTTCTACATTTATGGCCATTAAGGAACAGGCCTCAAACATGCAATCATTTGTTGAAATTAACTTCTATCCTAAATCCGATTTCCAAAGTGACAGGATTATATTGCCTTAGACAAGATCACAATAATAGTCTTCTCGTTGGTCACACCCGCCCTCATCATTACTTTCTCAATGTTAGGGTTTTTGTATACATAAGGCAAAAAAAAGACAATTGGAGTTAAATTGCTGCACATCAAATTAAAGGATGGAAATATGGATGCAAAAACAGGCAATCCTGCTGCTGCCATTTATGCAGAGAGGTAACCAATGGCTCGACAGACTAATCCCGACTAAGCCTTATTCTAACCTAAACAATTAAAAGCAATAAGACAAAAGAAAAAATGGAGAGAAAACAATAGAATAGAATTTAGCCTTCGATAATCCAATTTTCCATACCACAAAATGACAGGAGATCAGGTGTTGCTTAATGGCCATTCAACAGTTATGTATCAAATCTGAAAGCCATTCCAAATGCTGGCTGCGTTGAACCTGTTGATAATTTGATTTCTAATACTATAGACAGAAGACAACACAACCTTCAAACAGTGCATTTACAGAACTCTACAGAGAAGCCATGAGGGAGAATATAATGCCAATCTAGGCGAATGCCAGGTGGTGAATATTTAAGATTTTTCTTTCTAAAAATAGAAATTCCATAATACGGTGCTTTCAATTATATAATATAATCTACTTAACTATATATATCTTTATTATTGCTATTCATTCCAAACAAGTTGAATCGTGTCAGAAAAATATTGTTGGCACCTGTTTCTATAGCGAACTCAAACAGGTGTTGAAAGGGTGATGGGATGGGATGAGGAGGGGGGGGCATCGCTACCACATTACATCATCAGACCGTAAGTGGAATACGTAGCCAAGCATGACACCGTATCTGATAACCTTAGAATCAAGAAGAAAGCGCAGTCTATGATTTAGCCCCATTCGAAAGAAGAGAGATGCAGCATATTTAAATCAGGAGAACAGATGTTCGTAATGTTTTCATTCAAGGGGAACTAGGTGGGCTGGAATCAGAAAGCATTCCCCCCTACCCCTTCTTACAGAGCTAGTGCGAGGTATCGTTTAAAATTAAATTTCGTTATCGAAAAATAATAAACGTAAATCGTAAAAGCATTAACAGAAAAGGGATATTACGAATCAATTAATAAAACATTTGATATTTTACCAAAAAAAAAAAAAAATTTAAAACAAATTAGTGATATGACATCACCTTCGCGTGAGTCACAAATAATTGAACAGCGGCAGCGGCTTTAATCTCTGGATTCTACAACCCAAAGCAAAATGGGCCAACGGGTATATAGTACAAGATTAAATTTGTATCAAAGGCAAAAAAATAACAAGTAGATTTCTGTAATCTCCTTTCATCCACACTTCAAATAAATGCGTATGATTTTAAAAAATAATTAACAATATGTTTATACAACGCACACAAATATTTACCGCGCACACACACACATAAATGCACATTAACACATAAACCCATATCGAAATGGTATCCCATAAGGCTTTGGGTTGACATGGAAACAAGCAACTGACCTATATGAGTGAACACAAAAATAGAATGAATCCGATGGTTTCTACTACTTTCATCAGGTGTTGACTGTTTTGAAAGTGAATCTAATTTCCACGTTAGTTACACACACACGCGCGCGCATTTAAATTACGTTTGCATCCGCATGCACGCGCAGGCACATTTATAAGCACTACACAAAAATCACAAACACGAGCAGAACCGTTATCTAAAAGACATTTACACCGTCTCCTGTGTGCGAGGTATTGCGTGGCTGTATAATGTGAGTGCGCGTGTTTATATATACAAAGGAATATTTTTTTGCACAGCAATAATACTACAAATATATTTATTAACAAAAAAAAAAATACTCGTTTTGGCTTTCGTTTTATTTTACCTTTTCCGCCGTTTACTCCACTTGCGTTTAAACACAGCAAACATAGACCCCACAACTAGTAATATCAGGAAAACAAGGCCTCCATTTGATATAATGAGAGTAAGGGCTAGAATCACGAAGTCAATCAATATTGACAAAAAAAAGGCTCCCGGTTGGTTATTAGGAAATGCAAATTACATAAAATATACAACCCACACAAATATCCATGGACGTCCTCTTAAAGCACACATACGGCAATAATGACGACAAGCCTCTACCTGATTTACTAAAACGCTGGCAATGGAGAATGGAACACATCCATTTCGATCGTAGGTAGAAAGGTATGTATTTTTTTTTATTCTTTTACCCTCCTCTAGTCACGATTTCTTTCCACTTGTTTATTATTTACAATGTATTTTACCTTTACTCAGAAGCGCCTAATAAGACAAATAATAACTTAAAAGATTTATTTTTTTTACGATGACAACGACGACGATGGGAGAAAAAAAGTGATAAACGATTTTAGAATTTTAAAAGCTCGACTGCTCTCCGGGAATATAATGGTTCTAGTCATGGGGTCAAACATTTTACAAAGGAGTTATATATATATTTAATAACTACGAGATAAAAGCTAACAAGTATTTTGTAACAAAATAATTTAACATCAACATTTCAACAGATCGTAGGAGGAAAATAAGTTCAATATCTACTGAATAAAAATAATAATAGTATTAGTCAAAATTAAATGAAACATCTTGGTTCCCCACTGTGGGTTAAAATTTATTAAAATGAATTGATTATAACGCTAAGAGCTGCTTCTTTTTATTAATATACCTGCTAACCCATACTGTACCAAATATGTTTGAATGAAGTATTTATATTACCGATCATTAAAGAATCGTACTAATAATTTGCCTGCCTGGTTTTCAAACCCAAACGATCTCTATCAGCATTAAAAACAGCTATCAAGAGTTACAATGCGACAAAATGGCCAAATTTCCTTTTTTTTCTCATGTGTCATAGCATCAGCCGGGAAGCGAACCCGTTAACCCGGGACAACTGCTCGTAAAACAGACGTCGCTGACCTCTCGACCACCAATGCTAATGCTCAGTACTATGACGTTGGAATACAAGATATCACTAGGAAAAGAAAACAAAAGTTGTGATATTATAAACAGCACTTTCATTGTCCAATCAATAGTCATTCATGATAACTCTTTCACAGTTATCTGATGTTTTCAACTGTCATTGAGGTATGCTAGAGTGGGTCATCTAGTGAGCTTCGACAGTATGTGAACTGTTACTATATATGTAACCGAAAAAGATGGCAACAAGGGATTAGCATCAAGAGTTAAGAGTATAATATAAAACTGTGAGAAATGCCTGGTATAGAAAAGTTGGAAAATGCTACATTAGAGGCATTTCATGGGAAAATTACTATTGAAATTGTTCTCTTTCCCTACTAAAAATTAAATTCCATACATTTTCAGGAATTTGAACAATAATTTACATAGTAAATTAATATTCTATCTTCAATAACAGATATAAGCTTTGCTTCTGCACCCCCCTCCCCAAATTCCAACAACTTAATCAATAACAACAAAGATCAAATCCCACTTTTACAGACCCCCCACCCAGTATACAATATTGCGTGCCCCAACAACAATTGCAAAGGCTCATATTATGGAGAAAGCAGAGCTTCCTTATCTATGCGGTTGGTGCAGCACAGATACTCGTATAACAGAGCTCTCAATCAACCCTCCATTTATTCGGTTTTTATTCAGCACCAAAACACATACCAGCATGAGTGTGTACCAGACAATCCCACAATCATGTGCAGAGATAAGCACAATCTCAAAAGAAAAGTTAAGGAAGCCTTCTTCATCTCCAGAGACAAAGATGCCATCAACAGGAAGAACACATACTATGCTTTATCAAGAAAATGGAATGTCTAGCATAATCAATACAAATTTGCATATCATTGACCTCATTAACGGTCAAGCTATGATTATGAAGTCTGAACCCTTTGAAAGAGTTAAGCATATTCATTCGTGCTTATTTACTTATTAACAATTTACAGCTTTGAGGACAATTGTACTACACGCGCAAATGGACTAGTACAATACTTTATTGAAACATGTGACATTACTTTATAAGACCATTAGAAAGGACTTGACTCAAGTACAAATCCCTGAAAAAGTACTTAATTTAATTCTTAATAGAGGGAAAGTTTAACCAGTAATTTTCCTATGGAAGCTTTCAAAAGCAACAGTTCTCAGATCTTGTGGACTGTGTGCTCTTTTCCTCACAATGGTCTTAGAGCAAACTCCATTATAAAATTTCACATAAATTATTCGGTATTGTTCAAACATGTTCTACCTGAATTTGGACTATCTACTTGTGGAACGGCAAATAAAACAATAAGTCAAATGTACCCCCCCCAAACCAAAATAATTTTAATGACGTATTAGGTCTGGCAAATATAATTTATTCTGATTATTACTATTTTCCAAATAAACTGACTTTTTTTAATATAGCAATAAATTATTTTTACTGTTCTTAAACAAATGAGGAAATTTTTCCATTTGACATTAGGATAAAAAGTTAGAGACATACCACATGTGAAATAACCCTAAAACATCAAGCTATTTATTATAAATTTATTTAACGCACATTGATTACGTAAGTAATATTTACTAAGGCAATAAACCTTTAGGCCTGTGCGCTTGAAAATACGAAGGTAGGAACCTCTACAGGTCTTAACCACAAGCTTACTCTTTTCCCCTCTTTTCTTCCAAAGAGTAAGCTTGTGGTTAAGACCTGTAGAGGTCCTTACCTTCGTATTTTCAAGCGCACATGCCTAAAGGTTTATTGCCTTAGTAAATATTACAACCTATTTATTGTAATTTGTTGTCAGGTAAAAAAAAACGAACAAGTTATAAAACACACACAATCGAAAATGTAAATTTCGTAAACATAGGTAGCCATAAATTCCAAATAATTTATTTTACTATGACAATAAAATTATTTTCAAACAAAACTTGCATTCAATAGTGAATATATAAAATTTCCTATTATGGATTACTTTGTTACTTTTGTTTTTAATACATTTATTTCCATCAATTAATGTCTTATGAAATATTTTCTATATTGCTTTACTTTTCAAAACGTAAATTAATTTCATGCTTTTATTTAATGCACTTCCTGCATAAAGGGATAATTCTTTGAAATGTAAATTATTTTCAAACAAGATCTATGTTCAATAAAAAAAAAAGACATACAGCTTTATGTTCAGGAGTTCATAAGAAGTTTGAGCACCAGATTTTCAAGCACGAGAACCAATCCTGGGACAACCTGATGTCAAGTCAGATGCTCTACGAAACTATGCCAAACAGCAGATGATTACATTCAATAATAAATATGAACATTTAATTTTATGAATTATGTTATTTATTGCTTTTATTTAAGAAATTTAAAAAAATTGAATAAAACAATAAGAGCTTAAATAAGAAAATGACTATTTATAAATGGCAAACCATTTTATTCGTTTAATGTTTAAAACAAAAAATACTGTATAGGTTCAAGAGGTTATGTAATATTTGAGCAATTATTTATTTTTTTATCTCTTCATAGTATCACATTGATTGGTCATTGCTTTTTATTCTGTTTTTTTTTTAATGAAAAAAATGCAGTCTCTATGTATGTTTTTGAATAATTTCATTAAATGCATTAATTCAAAAAATGTAAGTAATGTGAATTTTTTTTAAAAAAAAAAGGTATATAATAAACAGATATGAGCAAACAAAAGACATGATTTTAGTCTTTAGGCAAAAAAAAATGTATTTTAATAGGGAAAAAAATGATTCTCCATTAAATCTGTATATTTAAAGGAGATTTAGATAAAACACAATTTGAAATGGAAATATTCTTCAAAATTTTAAACCAAACTTTTCTTTTAAGTATAAAAAAAATTGTAAAAAAATTACTGACATGGTTTCTATTTAACCGCCAGTTCAGTTGTCTAATTTTGTCTAAAAAAAATAATATATTCAAATAAAGCTTAAAATTAAACATCAAATATTTATTGAGAAACAAATATTTAATAATTTTATAACAAAAGATAAAATACCTGTTCTTATCTTTTCAAAGTCTTTATCATATGATTTGGATCGAGTTTACTAGTATATTAAATTGCTAATTGAATATTAAAGTATGGCACATATGTAAAAGATTATTATCTTCATATCCAAATTACAGTTTGACACTGCACTAGTAAAAAATTTCTAGATTATTTACATTAAAGCATAACACTTAATATAACACATAGTAAATTTCAATATTTTTCAAGTGTTAATACATAATAAAATAGATATATAAAGTAAAGTGAATAATGTAAGATATTCACACTCTCAGTCTAAGATGCTTAAGACTGGCCTATATAATTGCATGTAGGTGCAAAAAATAAGATAGCTGTTTTTATCTTTTCAAAGTCTTTACCTTGTGACTTGGATTGAGTTTACTAGTGCTTAACATTGCTAATTAAACATTAAAATACTGTGCATATGTGAACAATTATTACCTTTGTATCAGAATTACAGCTTGACACTGTGCTAGTAAAAAATTTCTTAAATTATTTACATTAAACGAAATAATAATAACAAATGAAGAAACTGCTAAAACTTATTTTGAAGCTTATGCCATGCAAACAAAACAATTTCACACGTGTGCAATAGCATGCTTTCTTCTCAAGAGATTTGGTACTATATTGAATTTAATCTTTAATGATAAGTGACAATGTCCAGGTACTTTAATAAGAATTACAATCTTAAATAATTTCTAATAGTTCAAATCACTTGGCATAATGCGTATATTTTAAGGAAAACATTAAGCAACAGGTGGAACGAATTTATTTGCCAAATTAACAAGTTTTTTACTTCTCTCAAAGGGGAATTTGTCCAAAAAAAATTTAGTTCTTGAATTCAATACTTAACCACTATGCAGAGACATTTGATGTCTACGAATTCACACCTACACACACAAATTATAAATATATAATAAATGAATAGAAATTAAAATCAATGGAATTTACTAAAGCAAGCTAATTGAAAAAAAAAATCAAAAAGTTCATAAAGCAAAAATTAATATCACTCCTCGAAACAATTCAAAATACGATATTGGAAAAATGCACATATTTATTTATACAGGATACATAAAAAAAGTACAATATGTTTAAAAGTTCTAATAATTTATAAAGTTATATGACTTATTACACCTTTAAATATAATTAAAGTATATACAGTCATGAAATAACTTTAATATTCCAAATATAAAGAGTAATCATCTAATACCAGTGCGTTAAAACTCCATGGTGATAAGAGTCACATGTTAAAACTGAGATATATTCAAAAACCACGATTAAATTTTTGAAGTATTCAACAGAAGCAAATACTTGACTGACAATTTTCCATTAACTTTCCAATAATGTATTCTATTTTCAGGAAACCGTAACAATAAAAGCACTGAAGTTAACGATATAAACAATGTTCACACAATAAAAGCACTGAAGTTGATGATATAAGCAATCATCACACAATAAAAGAACTGAAGTTGATGATATAAACAATCATCATAAAATTGTCACCACAAAAGAATAAATCATGTATGGTTTCAAAATAAAATATAAATACATCATGTTAATATAAATTATATTTTACTTCAAAAATTTTGCAAAAGCCACGTGGGGATCATGCACCACAGTTTGGCCATAGTGGATCTAATATACGAGAATAAAATAATTACAATGACATCTACTAAAGGTTGGAGAATTTTGATAAGGTGATATTTTGAATTAAAAAAATTTTAAATGACAACCACAGAAGTGAAAATCTAAAGAAAAATGGTTAGATTATCGGTTAAGGTTTTAAAATGCAATCAAAAACATAAAAACCATATCACTAAACATCACATGATCACCATCTCTTATGTTAGCACATAGATGTTATATGGAGAGTTTTGCCTGTTTAAAAACCATGTCCATGAAAAAGTGGATATATTTGAGAAAATAAATATCTCGCAAAGAAAAAAGGCATACGGCTTTATGGTTCGGGTGTTCATAAGAAGTTTGTGCACCAGACCTGTGAGTGTCAGAATCAATCCAGGGACCTCCCAATCCCAAGTTGGACGTTAGCCCAATGCTTGAGAATAACATAGTTATGGTGATTTCTAGTGACTGGAGGAAGATTTTGATAATTGAAGCTAATAATTTGAAATAGGAAAATAATGCTTAAAAAAATAACCAAACATAAAAACAAATACCAACAGATTATCTGTTAAGATTTTCAAGTGTAACCAAAAATATACTAACCATAACCAGTAAAAGAAAAAGAAAAAAATATATACTAAATATGATATTATAAATGACTTCAGACATGGCCATCTGCAATACAACAAAATGTGAAAGTAATTATTTAAGTATTATCTAACTAATATACATATTTTTTTTAATTGAACAATTTAATTATTATAAAATTATCGTAAAGACACCTAGAGAGATTTCAGCCATGAAATACAGTCACCGTTGGCTTTACTAAGTCCTTCAATTCAATCACTGTAGCCATAGATGTGACAATCATTAACTATGCAGTTTATTATTTGTGTTTGTTCACATCTGTATGGGTTAGTGACAGTTAAACTCCATTAATAAACCAGATGAGTACAACAACTGTTATTATGAATGGGTGGGTAATACTCTAAACTGAGCTTATTAACAGCTAAAAAGAAATATTTAAACGATATAAACAACTCAATACATCATGAAACAATGATACAAATCACAGTTCAAGAGATACCAGACTACAATGTGTTTTCCTGAAGATTAGTGATAATGGTGTTTTAGCTGTATTTATTGCTTGGCTATTTCCATCATCTAGTATGAGTATTGAATGCCTTTAGAAAAATTTAACTTTTATTTAAATATTCCAAATACATTCAACTGTTATTAATAGCACACAGGTTAGTATATGCACAATGTTTTGAGACGTATCTCCCCCCCCCCTTCTTCAGGTATTGCTGCTCTGATCAGTAACAGTACAATCTAGATCCTTAGATTCTTGAGTTTTTCAATACTTAAGAATAAGCATTTATTTTATATAGCGCATGCTCAATAGCTTGACAGGCTGATCTTTAATGTAATACTTAAGAATTTAAGGGTCCAGGTTCGATTCCTATGCTAGTACTGTCATTGGTCAGGCCAGCAACACCTGAAAAAGAGGGGAGAAGAATACCTCTTGAAATGTTGGTGCATATACTAACCTGAGTGCTATTACTAACAGTTGAATGTATTTGGAATATTTAAATCAAGTTACATTTTTCTAAAGACATTCAATACTCATATTAGATGATGGAAATAGTCCAAACAATAAGTACAGACTACAATGTGTTTTACTATCCAAATAAATGACATAAAAAATGGGCTGATTTTATAAAAACAGATAGGAATCTCAAAGTAATACATATATATATATATATATATCACAAAAAAACAAAAATGTATTGCTATTTGTAAAGAAGAAAAGAGCTAGAAAGAGACCACATGAGATGAGTCAATGAAATAAGAAAGTTTGCTAGTGTGTTGTGAAGAAGAGAGATTCGAGTTAGAAAAAGTAGATTAAACTTGGATAAACCTTTATTCTGCAGGGCATCAATAATGGTTGAATATGAGATAAAAAATTATTTTTTAAAAAATAGTGGAAAACGGGCGAGCTAATCACCTGTAAAAGTATTACAAGTTATGAAGGCCATGTCGTATTACAATTGCATGTCATCTATTTTTACCATTAATACTTCATCTGACAAATCCACATAATTATACTTTAGATGATAGCTAGATATCCATCCACTAATCAATCTTGAAAGGATATCTGAGTTAGCTAATGGATCAGCATTTTAAAAGAAAAGTCCTAAGTCTGTTTGTGACAGGTAAAAGATCTCTAACATTAATTGGTTAAATTGTAAATATAGTACCGAAACGAGTAAGCTGAAACACAGAACCAAATGAAGTTGTGTTAACATTAACATTTCTAGACAGGGAGTAAATGTAAATACAATCAAAATAAAACTGAGGTGATCTAAAATGTAGTCACTGACTTAATATCAGATCTATATACCCATGTAAGAAGATTGGTTTGCATTCAGAAGTTTAGAGTTTTTTGAATTCAGACTATTATTTTAAAAGAGGTTCATTAAGATCTATATACCTATATGAGTGAATTGGTTTCAGTTCAAAAGGGTTTTTTGAATTTCGAACTCTTGAGTTGGTTTCAGATCTATATACCTATATGAGTGGATTGGTTTCAGTTCAAAAGGGTTTTTTGAATTTTGAATTATTAGCTTAATAGTAAAAAAAATGAATTAAGGATGATTACCAGATACATAAATATGTTGGTTCAAGCTTTGAATCACTAAGTCCTCTTTGATTAAGACCAAAGCCAAAAACTGGTCTGGGGCCATACATTAATCTCATAACCCCTGATTACCTCAAGATACATTTGAGTATAGAAATGAGAACTGCTCTAATTTATAATACAGAATATCTATGAAAATAGAGGATGGCCAAAAAAGTGACCAAGATAGTTTTTGATTATAAAAGTTACTCAAAAAACAATAATTTAAAGGTTGAAAAAGAATAATAAAAAGAACTAACTGGGGCTAAAACCAGTAACATCTCTAATGCAAAATGCAATCAAAAAAGTCAAAAATAGATATAAGCACATGTACAAACAACAACTTAATAATAACTGTATTTCAATATTACAGATGGATTTTAAGTCCTTTACCCAAAAATGTTTAGGTGAATTAATGACAGTCGTGTGGTGTGATCATATGACAATAACCATTGCTGGTGGTTTACAATTTCTTAAACTGTGAAGATCCACCCATAATTTAACAAAATTTATTTCAAAATATTTTTTTCAGAAATTGATTCTAAGATTAAACAACACTCTGTAGAAACTATCGGCACGTTTCATTTCTATCCATTTCACTGCATATCTTTATGAGGAAAAGCATTTAATAATCATCTTTGGCTATTTAATAAGACCTAAGTGTATTCGATGATAGGCCAAAATATTCGAGCTATCTCACAAATTAACATATGATTTTTTTTCATTAGCTAAATAGTAATAAAAAAAAATTAAAAAATGGAAAAAAAATTTCTTTTAATCTACATTTCATAAAACCGTGGCAGATAAACTGAAAAGTAGATTAAAGACAAAGAGAAAACTATTTCAAATTAGCGCTAGTGCCAATTGTAAAACCTGTGAATAAGGACATCTGCAAATGATAAATGATCCAGTGTGTTTTGTGATCTTCAAGATAAAAATATGCGAATTAACACAGATACATAACGAGTCGATTTATACTTTTTGATAGCGTTAATTGTTTTTGTGTTACATCACTCTACTTATGACTCAACCATGTAAAAATATAAATAATTTAATAGATATCCATGCTAGCTTTCGACTATTAGCCATCCTCAGTGGGAAGCATGATCCATTACTTCAACAAAAACTTCTACGGCACTATTCGAGTGAACGATTCAAAATTTCAAAAAAGGGTAAGGTTTAGAATTCAAGGACGTTTGTTCATT
Source organism: Epiperipatus broadwayi (assembly GCA_028023455.1). Taxonomy (NCBI): domain Eukaryota; kingdom Metazoa; phylum Onychophora; class Udeonychophora; order Euonychophora; family Peripatidae; genus Epiperipatus; species Epiperipatus broadwayi. The sequence goes on along the minus strand of JAQFVV010000055.1, from coordinate 2,127,611 downwards.
TGACTAAACAGGTCTGAAGCAATAGTTATACATTTTAATAATTTTTTTAAAATGTTAATGAGCATACTTAATTCTGCAGCAAAAAAATGGCACACAAAACATTGTATAATAGAGCATGATTTCTCTATTTGTGTATGCTTAATCTCTACCATCGAATACAGATTCTATGTAACTTCAAACTTTTAAAAATGTTTCTCAGAAAGATGTAATTCTAAATAAATTCATACAAAATGTCTACGAAGAAAAGCTTTGTTTAATATTTTAATGTAATTGTAATTCTCTCAGATAATTAAATATTGTTAAAACGTACTACTATCTAATTTTACTTATTTTTGACTTTATATATATATATGTCAAAGCATTGACCGGGAAGCGAAGCCGGCCGGCTGCTTGGAAGGCAGCTTAGGTCACCAAAACATGATGCAGTGCCATGCAAAGTGTGGAAGAGTGGTAGAGGATCTGAATTGGGGTTGGAAAGTCCCCAGGTCAATTCTATCTCTCAAACTTCTTATGAACCCCTGAACAATAAAGCAATTAGCTTTTTTTAAAATCTCTTACAGTGTAATCTTTTAACATCAAGTAAAAATTAGTTAATTTGGAGATGATTACATTTATTTAAATATTTGCATTAAACATAAAACAAAAAATAAGTGAATGGTTTTATTGTTCAGTTCTTAAAAAGTTTGAGAGTTGGAAGTATTAGCGCTGAAATTAATCCAAGGACCTTACACTCACTAAACTGTGCAGGTAACTGCACTAAACCATGGAGGTTCATGCATAGTTTAGATGGATGATAGAATGTCAGACTTTGGAGTACAAGATGCATTCAATATTACAAATATGCACATATATTGCTTATATATATATAAAAATGTTTATTCTTAAAAAATACGCTGATTTAATTATTAATAAATGATATATGCTTGTAAAATTGTTTATTACGAAATATTAAAAAAAAAATAGCAATTGAAATATTTATTAAGTTTCATAAACGCTTTCATAAAAGAACAATTACTCTATTTTCTCACCACAATTATGCCATCTAGTGTAATCTTTAGTAACTAATAGATACCAGATAATAAACAAGGCAAAACTCTCCATACAGTACTGCCACCCTGTGCCAACCAGAGTAATCAATGGATGCCAGAAGGCTTGTGCATAAAATCCCTATCTAGTGCCTACTCATCCAATACCCCCAGACTCGTTTCTGGCTTGCGGCCTTCATCAGGGAGGAGCCTTGGATCTGAGAGCACTGCACCTAGATCTTAGGATCTAATGCAACCCTCCAGCAGCCACCTTTTATCTCTACTTAACTACAAAACTATGAGAATGAAATTGAAAACACAATAATATTTTCAATCTAAGCTCAACAGCTTATAGTCATATAGGTCTGAACTCAGTTCAGCACCCATACATTTTAGTGTCTTTGGCTCTTTAACAACCATAGCCACCACTATCCTATTAGGCAGGATTGGTGTGCTAGTATAAGAGATAGTGATCATGTGATGCCAGATAATAGTTCTTAAAAAAAATCATAAGCAGTGCTGTTCTAATCATTAACTCCAGATTAATTTCTAGTTTATGGCTTTTCATCAGTAAGGAATTTTGGATCTTGGAACAGTGCACTTGGACCCTTAGGATTTAATATCCCATCCTGCTAACAACTCTCATTTACCTCTCTATTTTGCTATCAAGCTATCGCCCAAAATTGAAAACCAGAAATGTTTTCAATCTAAGTCATCTTGCCTGTATAGTCATATACATCTGAAACCAATTTATATATTTTGATATCTTTGGTTTCTGAATTAGTTCGATAGTAAAGCAGAAAGATAAATGATGGCTTCTAGAAGGAACAAAATGCATTCGATTCTAAAAATCCAGATACGCTATTCCAAGATTCAAAGCTCCTCACTGATGAAAGCCGTAAGCTAGAAACTAGTCATGATATTGAATAGAACAGAACTGATTATGGATTTATTAAGCACTATAATCTGGCAGTTAATAGTTATTAAAGCTTTCATTAGGTGGCGTAACTGTGGTTAAAGAAAAAGAGTATGCTATTGAAACAGCCATGTGCAAGCTGTAGTCATGTGATCGAGTCGCAAAAAACAATTCCCAAAACAAATATGTTTAAAAACTGTTTACTAAATAAGAAAATGAAAATGTTTATATGAAAAAATTTGTAAATACTTTATTAAAGGAATTTATATTTGAAAAGATTCTAAATACTGAAAATATATTGCTGATATTAAAATTCACTGTTACATTGCAAGAAATGTTCTAATTTTTTTTTTTGATTAAATCATCTAACAATGTAAATTCTCTTTGATCAATAAATACCACCAAGATTATAGTCCATAGTCCGGATAAACTGTATAGTGGCAAAATCTAAAGATGCCTAGCAAATACAGTGTTACAAAAACACAAACCTTATGTTTTTATGATAGTGTGTGGCTATAAAAATTATAATTTTATGTATAATGGTGGTTATTAATAATTTTATACACTTTAAAATGTTAACCATAATATACTTAAAAATTTATTCCTTGATATGTTACAAAATTTAACATATACATCAAATTATCATCAATACTACTACTATTTTCTTGATGAAATTTATTGCTTTTGCATCATAAAACTAATATACACAGTGTGTCCCAGACTTCCTGCAGTGCTATTTCTAAATCTATGCATGTGTTATGTAGCAACACAGTTTAAGAATTCATCACAAAAACTTTAAAGTGCTAATATTCTTGGATCGTGAGTTACGACATACAATGTGATGTTTCATACCCTAATCCACAATGGAACAACGCATTAAACATTAAACTGTTTTAAATTGAACTAAATTGCCATGGAAACATTTGAAATGATTGAACCTATATGGACTGTGAAGCCATGACACACAAGGTTTTCAAAATTTTGTCACGGCACAGAGCACTGAAGATGATGTACGAAGATATAAAACACACTGTCACATTTTATCTTTTTAACTTGAGACCCAGAAACATTAGTGCTTTAAAATTTTTGGCAGTGAATAACTAAACTATGTCCCTACATAATACACATGTTCAATTCAGAGATGGTACTATCAGCAGCTTGGGAAGAGAATCAGTCATTATTTTACTGGAACACACTGAGATAAACACTTCTTCAAATTTTCCTTACATTATTAACCTTATAACTTTATTATGTAATTTGATATTAAATCATTCAAATAGATGTTTCTCTGAAATTGTTTGGCATTAAGTAATTTAAAGTTTTTGGGGCTTTTTTTTTAATTCCATTGAGTATGTTTAGCAAAAATCCCATCAGCATTACAACGAATAATTTCTTGCTATTAATAATAAGAATACAATGTTGTTAATTAAATGACTATTATATTATATTTTATAATAAACAAAAAAGCTTGGTGTTATAACATAATTATATGTTCGCTGTAATATCTACAAGCCCCAAAGCTTACCAAAATATCCAGAAGACCTATAGAATGCTACAGGCTGTCTTAAGAATTTGCAGAGTGCAAAAATCTGAGATGTATTAGTTTCTTTCTTTTAGATGATTCCTTTTCTCCTTTTTACTCTCTTTTTATATTTTGACTTTCTTTTGGATTGTTTGTGATTGGTCTCGAGTATTAAACTAGATATGTTATAGGCTGAATTTAAAATCTTATTATTTAATAAACTCTTCCAATCATTAAAAACACTACTATTCTCACATGTCTATTATCTCATGAACATTATTGTTATGATGAAGTGTATGGTTTTGATCGAACAAATGAATACCGTTACTTAAATATGTGGCCTCATTGGAATCACTCTAACATCTAATTAATAAATAAATAAAGCTCATTCTAAAACAGACTAGATGGAGAACTGATAACGCATCTCAAACCAGAAAATAACTGTTAATAAAGTCTTGAAAGTTTGATAAGAATGAATTTGTTACATTTACCATCTACACCTGGTAGTTCACAGTAACCAGCAGTCGGATGATTCATTCAATCCATGTTTTGATGTTCAACGTGAAAGCTATATGAAGACTGATCTATTTACTTCCATGAATAAATGAGAATTCTGTCGACCACAATTTACTGAGCCAAAACATAGAAAAGCACTGCATATTTCTATATATGTATTTTGTCTATATGTTAATTCATAACAGCACCCATGCTATTGTTATTTCATATAAAGTACAGTAAAATCAAAATATAATGAAGAGATTAAATAACAAGCTTGCATTCGGCAGTAAACATCATGGTGTTAGCAATATGAGCAATAAATACCCAATATTTAAGATACTAATTTACATTCAGTTAATTGAAGATTTTGAGGTTCAAAGAAATATTGCCCTGACCGGCCATAGTTAAAATGTCATAAGTTATAAGTTCCAACTTGCACTATCATACTTAAGTAACCATAAGCAAAAAATTTCATTACTCTACCATTGACTATTTTAGCTACCAAGAGTTCTTTATAAAACTGTTTCAGAAATTGAATTCTTCTCAGTAAGTATGCAGGAGTCCCTTTTTATGGTATATTTGATGTTTTTTTTATCTATTCTATAATCAATCATTCTCAGAAGTTGAAGCACTTTCTTTCTTATCTCAAAGCTACATGTATAAAAAGCATTCTACTGACTTTATTAAAATTACTCTTAAAAGCTAAAAAAGGTGAATCATATCAAAAACTGTCCGCCAATAATTTTTCATTTTCAAAAAAAAAATTTCTAAAGCTTTAGAATTTGTACCATAATGGTACTTATGTATAATCCCTTCACTCCTTTTGCCAAAAGCTTTCAAGGTATTTTTTTTATTAATAATCAATTTTCAGGGCCATCATGTTTTAAACAATATGGCTGTTTTGTTTTTTTTTTAAGACGATTATCATATTAAATATTTTGTTGATTTTTTTTTTAAAAAAATAACTACAAAAACACAAGAAATTACACAAAACTCCAAATAATTGTAATTAAATAAAATGTAATATAAATGTAAGAAACAAAATAAAAAAACGTAATGAAAGAATGCTTGCTTCGAACACATTTTGATATTATTTTGCCATTGTGTCTCTGTTCGCACATAAAGTTTCATATCATGCCCATTAACACACATTTTTCATGCGGACACTAGCCTATAATTTTGAAAATATTCACTTTTTCTGTCATTGGTAGATTCTAAATTTTAATAATTTTTGCAGAAGGTTGAGAAAAAAAATTAACAGCTTGAACGAAAATGTTATGGTGAACGTAAAAAAATTATGACAATGTTACTGATTGTACATTATAATAAATGTAAAAAAATAATTCATTAAATGTCAATGGCATTTATAAAAAAATTATTATTTTTTGAACATAACAGAATTTATATTCGATTTCTTAATATTTTTTAAACTTAACACATAACACATGTTCGATAAAATAATTTTGACGGAAAAAAACAAATTCTTTGATGCCACTGAAAATGCACAATTAACCAAAAATGCCTAGAAGACTTCCAGTAAAGAAATTATACATAAGTACCTTTATAATATTATCTAGACCATTACAAATAGTATTATTCTGTGCCGTAACCTACTAAGAATTGTTTTACGTTTGGTTAACAGATTTCTACAAGAATCAAAACTGGTTCACTTAGTAAGAGCCTTGAATGATTCCAATACAGTGATTATAGTACTAACAGAATAACAAGATGGAACATTATATTTTTTTACTATTTTTTTTTCTTCAAAATTACCACTGGATTACCAAACACTCTCCACCATTACAAAGTTTAACCTCCACTCAAGAATTAATGGAAAGCTTATTGCTTAACCTTCTATTATCAGCTATTGTTTTAATTGTTTCTAATACTTTCAGCAATTAATAAATTCTTACTTGTCGTATTTATATTCTGCTTTTTGATTTTGCCATCTGCAAAATGTGCACAGGGATATTTTGCAATTTGGTGTCTGGATGTGGTTATTACATAACTCATTTATTAAAGTAACTCTATAGTAAACATCTAAAAGGTCATGTGATCATTGATTGTTAATTGCTGCACTAACATGTAAAATGTGATTAAATGAGTGTAGTTATCATGAAATGCATGCATGTTTTATAACTCATTTATTAAAGTAATTCTATAGTAAACATCTAAAAGATCACGTGATGGTCCATTGCTGCACTAACAGGTAAAACATGAAAGTTCTATTTAAATAATGAATTCTTTTTAACTTTCCTGAACTGAGAATTGATTCAAAATCCTTTCACTCTTTAAGGTACCTCTCTTACCAGTATACCGCTAATTCAAAAATTTCTCTTATCCGGACAAAATTACAAAGTGACGTTTTGATCCGTAGTTCCAATTACTACTACGTAAAAACTTTGCGCTGATATAAATATAAGCATACACAAAGTATTCTATTTTCATATTATTCTAATTAATTTGAAAAGTATATAAAAAGTATAAACTACAGTTCGTAAAATTAATGTTTATTTATAATTTTCAGCAGACTTTGGGTTTATGGATATTATTATTTCGTGCACAGATTTTTATGATAGCTTAATAACAAAATATCGTAAAGAAACCTGTAAAGATTCCAACTATAAAACAGATTCGCCAATGGTTTTATTAAGTCCATTTATGCCACTGTAGTCATAGATGTGGTAACTACTAATAACATCATTTATAATTTAGGCTTGCTAAATGTGCATAGATCATCATCATTTTCAACCATATCATCATTTTCAACCATTACCAATCCATTGCAGATTGGTCTCTCCAAGTTCAATCCATCTTCTCTGATATCTAGCCTATTTTCTCTGCCTCACCCAGTATACTTTCTTATTTCATCCATCTCACATGTGGTCTCTTTCTAGGTCTTTTACAATCTCTTGAAATCCGGTTTAAGATTTCAACTGTCCATCTATTACCATCTCTTCTAACAATATATTATATAAATCAGTGGATGAAAAATTTATATATTATATAGATCTGTGGGTGATAAATTCCATTTATAAAGTGACTGATCACATCGAACATAGATTATCTTCAAACAGTTGAAACCCCAGTTATATCTTTAAAAAAAATTAATAAATCCAATTGGGACTTTATTGTCGGAATACCCAGGTGTGTCCTCAACAGAGCAATCTTTTCATCTATGAATGTAATAAAATTACATCAACTTAACATTGAGGATATATCAAAATCAAACGAAAATCTATAAATTGATTGTTCCGAGACAATATTGATATATCAGAAGGTCATCAGTCTTTTCATAATGAATGTCTTCTTAAAATTCCAAGATTTACAATAATTATTGTTAGAATGTAATGTAAACATAACATGGTTACTTTTGTTTCAAACAGCTTGTAAGACAAACAGTTTCCATTGAAGATAATTTAAATTGTATTTGTGTTTATAATGAGAAAGAAAAAGATTTGTTGCTGAAATCTGAAAAAAATCACAAGTCCTTGCCCTGGAACCAGGAATTTTGGATTAATGATATTTTTCCTATGTGATGCATATGTACAAATATCTTGTATAATCAGTAACAAATGGTAAGGATTCCTAAGAGTTTTCTGAAATAGTAACTTAAAATTAATCAAATGGCTATAATGAATAGTTTTAATAGGATTGTGCAGACCATTGAAGAAAATGGTCTCCGAATCATTATATGTAACCAATCCACTGAAAGCATGCCTTTTACTGCTGAAACAGCCACAGAAGAATTAATTTAGCTGCGAGAAACTGAAATCATTTTTGAATTGATCGGATAAAAAAATTTAATATCGACAATTTACTAATATCTTAAGCATTTATTGATTTCAATCAAATATCTGTTATACTTTAATGTTAATATTTTTGATGGTCTACCCCTTTAGATAAATATACCGATGGTCAAATCCATTTCTAAAATTCAGATGTGTGTGTGCATACTTTTGGTAAATTCTCAATTAGGTAAAAAAAGGAGCATAATAGTCTCCGTACTCTGGTTCAAATCCATGCATTTTATTACAAGCTTGCCTATAGATACTTCAAACTGCGGTAATAGCCAATTCATGCATTCAATACATATACATACACCTATAATACATTCGAATTTTTAAAATGTACATCTTAACACATCAACAAAAGTAATTACTAAATAAACAATAATGTCATTATAAAAAAAATGTCATGACAATAAATCATGAGGGAAAGAGCAAATGCAAATGATAAAATACTTGACGAGAAAATGGCCCTCAATGGCTACCTCTATCAGCAGAAAATTTATGAAATCAAATTAATGAATTTTTATACGAAAGACATATAACATTTAATACTAGATGATGGAAATAATCCAACATAATATTACTATAAAAACACCACCATCATAAACCTTCGAGCGAATATTAAATATTGTACGATTGCGTGTTGATTTAGAAGTTGCCAGGTAGGCTAATACATTAAATGCAAAATTTTAAAAGGAAGACTGCAAATTATAATCATATATAAATTAAACTGTCCTTTAGCTTAAGAATACAAAATTATTTTGGGGTCTCAGTCAAGTGGTTGAAAAACAAACAGTCATCTATAATAAATTGAATCGATATTGATGAAGTTCTCAGATAAGCTGATCGTGTAAATCAAACAAAAAATTGTATTGTTCTCAACAGGTAGAGAAAAGATAACGTGATGTTGAACATAAAATTAGACTAAATAAAGTTTGAACTTATGCGTTATTAGTGATAATATGTTGGAATATTTCCATCATCTATCATACAAACAATTGTTAGTAATAACACACAAAGACAATAGGGGTTAGAAGTTTACACAATGTTTTGAATGGTATTATTCCCCGCTTTTCTTCAAGTGTTCTTTGTGCTGACCAGTGATGGCAATAGCACAGGAGTCAAACTTACACCTTTAGATTCCTGAATATCCAATTTCAAGGCAACACTTTAAACAGCATTGCCTTAAAATTCAATATTCATGAATCCAAAGATATAAGTTTGACTCCTATAGTAAAATTGTTATTGGTCAGACCAGCAACACCTGAAGAAGAGCGAAAAATATTACCACGCAAAACATTGTGTAATCTACTAACCTGGGTTGTCTTTGTGTGTTATTACTAACAGTAGTTTGTATTTGGAACAGTTGAAAAATTTCTAGACATTCAACGTTTAACGATAGATGATGGAAATAGCCCATTATATTATCACATCTAATATAGCATCATCACAAAGGAAAATATTAATTTATGTTTGAATTATTGTAATCTACTCTATTATTAATAAATATTATGAATTGTCTTTTAAACAAACATTAATAGTAAGTGATTTTTTAATAATTCATCATTAAATATAAATGTGTACAGGGTGGTATCGCAGTAAAAAGAAATTAATAAACGATTCTTTCTACAAATTGACTGCAGCGCCATCTCTGAATCAATGCATGTATTGTGCAGCATAATAGTTTAGTTACCATGAAAATTTTAAGATGTTATCTGTCTGAATCACGAGTTATGACTTGAAATGTGTGACAGTGTGCTTCATACATTAACCCATGATTGAACAACCTATTAACATTAAATTTTATTTTAAATTGGGCGCCACTGCTACTGAAATGTTTGACATGATTCAAACTGTGAACGGCAGCAAAGTCATGAGTCACATGATTATTTTCAGTAGTTTACAAGATTTTGTAATGGCAAGGAAAGCATCCAAGATGATACAAAGGTATAAAACACACAGTCACATTACATGTCAAAATTCGAGGTTTGGATGCACTAATGCCTTAAAATTTTTATGGTAAAGTCGTTGTGATGTAATGACTCAGATACAGCTCTGCAGGCAAGTTGGAGATCGAATCAGTCACCCTTTCATGGGACATACTGTAAGTACTATAACACTTGATAATAAATATTTGTAATATTTTCATTTCATTTGACCAATTAGAGTTTTCTCTTTTATTTTATAATGAAGACAATGTTTCGGTTAATTACAATGTATCCATTAATACGGAATAGTTAAACCTAGTATATTAATCACAAAATAAAATTAGCATGAGCAATCACCTCGACGAGTGATGTTAATCAAATATTATAGAAATGGGAGGTGTGTACAAATTTGGGATAAATAAATCCAGCGAACTGCAGATATGTCAAAGTTCGGAATGGAGGAAACAAACATTGGGTGTAAATATACCGTATGCTCCAATAAAATGATGACTGATTCTCTAACCAAGTTCCTTACAGAGCCACCTCTGAATCAATGTCTGTGTTACATACCAACACAGTTTAGATATACATGACAAGTATTTTAAAACATTGTCATATCTGGATTATGAATTATATGAAATGAGTGTACTTTGTACATTATAGATCACCTTTCGATCCTTTCCCTGGTATCCCTAAATTTTGCAAACCACCTGAAAATGTTCTTATGGCTCATGGCTTCATTGCTATACACAGTATGAATCATTCCAAATGTTTCAGTAGTGATTTTGTCCAATTTATCTTCAATAATCTATCTGCCATCATGAAATCTTCCAAACAACTTGAGAATATCCTTCTTACTCAAAGACGTATAAGGTTTGAATACTTTCAAACGTTTTAGTAAAAGTTTTGTCATAATTTATGATAAAAAAATTTGTTAGCATGTTGTTCCCTTATGGATTAAGAAATAAAAGACAGTGATTTTTCATGTTACTATTCGTGACCTTCATATTCTGGTGCCTCAAAATTTTTGTGGTTAGTGCCTAAACTATGTCTCTACCTAATCTATGCATTGATTCAGAGGTGGTGCTGCAGACAACTTGGAGAGAAAATCATTCTCCTTTTCACAAGGACATATTGTATATACTATTAAATTTGATAACAATATTTTCATCTTATGTGACCATTTAGATTTTTTTTCTTTTCTAATTAAGAGAATATTTGGGCTAATTACAATATGTATATTAATATGTAATAGTTAAAGCAAGTCTATGAATTCCCAAAATAAAACTGAAATGAGTGATTACACCAAACAGTAATCTGTTTGTTTAAATGTAATACAAATAGGTGAGTGTTTGAGTTTGGGATAAACAAATCCAGATGGTGTGAACTGCAGATACATTAAAGCTCAGACTGGATGCAACACAGACACATTTGACATATATACAGAAAATAAAAATATAAAATAGGTCTCAATGAAAAAGTGGCTGGTTCCTCGCCAAACTAAATATTTATTTAAAGAAAATATATATATATTTGTCCAGCTTTTATAAAAAAAAAAAAAAAAAATGGAGGGAGAGGTTAGTTTGTGGGTGCTGAGATAGAAAACTCCACAGTAGGTGAAAATCTCATTATCATGGTGTAAAACTTTAATAATTAGTGTATTGATTAAACCTGGAATTATGTAGTCTAGTACAATTTCCAGTTTTAGAAGTGTCTTCTTTTTACCTACACCAACAAGTGAGGATAAAGAATTATTACTATCTGTCACCTTTCACAAAACGGCTTCCTGACAATTCATGAATGCATTATCTGGAGAATAAGTCAACAAAATATATCCAATAAAGCATTAAACCTTTACTGTATTACAAATCAGGGTTTTTTTAAAAAAATTAAAAGGTTCAAACCTTGAATTTAATGAATGCTATGGTAAGAGAAATTCTATTTAAATTAAAAGAAATAATAATAATATTGATAACAACTATTAAAATTAATATATGATAAAACACGAATATTGAGAAAAGCTTATTTACTAATTTAAAAAATAAAAATGCTAATTACATGAACATAGTATGCTAAACATGCTTTCGGCTAACAGCTAGTCATACTCAGAGCTATAATTATCCAATAAGAATCACAAAAGTGATTTGTATGAAATTCGATTATAAGATGTAAATGAATTTATTTAAATGAGCCACTACTTTGATAGGGAGATGCAGGAGTCTTTCTTATTGATTGCATGTATACTGTTGGCAATGTGCCAAGCCTCATTAATTTTGTGTTTAGCATAGTTTCTGTCAGAGCAGACAATATTCACAAATGAAGGTTCAAGCGTGTGACCAAGTTTAAACTTGTGTTCGAGGAAAATTAGATTCAATGTCCATTTTAGTTTTGACTATGTATTATATCTGTGTTGCACTATTCTTGTGGAGTGAGAGGCATGAGATTCCCCAAAATAAACTACACTGCAGCTTATGTTAAGGCATATAATTTTTTTTCTCTTCCCAGAATAATATTTTGTTTTCTTTTTATTTACGAATGCTCAAACAAATATAATAAAAAGTTGATTTCTTGTTTATCAATGATCAACGATTTTTTTTAATGTGATATTTATTTATCGATTAATTTTTTTAAAATTTTCATTCATATTATTATAATTAAATAGTAATTATTACATGATTGATTTGTGTTGTATGGAAGCATGTTGAAGCTTATAAGTTAACGGCAAGCTATTTTGTTTATTTGTTAGATTCATTCCTAGGTGTTACATAAGATGTAAATATCGTAACTAAATTTTGTGTTATTTTATTTATATTAGTATACATGTTCATTTTTCTCTCATTCCAAACCCAGCTATCACACACATTGACACATTGCCATGTTTACTTTTGAGTTACTAGTTGGTAGAGAGAGGCTAACATCTAAGAAGCTAGGAAGGGATTTGAACCTAACCTATATATTTCTTTTTTTTAGACATGGCACTTTAATCTGCAGTGTGACGGTTTTTTTTAAGTAACAAATAACATCTATAGTGGCAAAGAATAGTCCTCTCTATACTTTGCGATGTTCGATAGGAATGATCATCAGGAAATAAAGTTGGACAATCAGACTGGCAATCATTAATTAGGACATCAAATTCTAAAAAAAAATAATCTATTGTTATTCTTAACCCCATTAACCCCAGGGTTTGACTTCTCTTAGATTCAGATAAATGTTTCTGATATATGTTTCAAAAGAGGAGTAAAACTGTAGGCCTGTTTTAACAGTTTTAGCTACTCATCATAAATATTTTAAGGCACTATGTCAGATTATGAGTTAGGGCATGCAATGTGAACAGTGTGTTACGCATCTTTGTAAAACATTTTCAATTCTCTTCTTGACAGTCCAAAATCTTGCAAACTACTTGAAAAAGTTCTTGAGAACTCATAACTTTACTGACATAGATAGTTTGAATCATTCCAAACATGGAACATAACAGTTCTGCCCAACTTAAACCAAATTTCATATTAGCTTGTCTTTCCATTGTAGTTTACGGTACGAACCACAGTCACATTTCGTGTAATAGCTAATGATTCGGCACAATAGCACTTAAAATTTTCTGTGGAAAATACTCTATGGTACTGTATAACACATGCATTTCAATCAGAGATGGCGCTACAGGCAGCTTGAACAAAGAACTAATCAGCCTTTCACTAAATTACCACGTGTACATGCGCAGGAAAACTCTCCTGCACGGTATATAATGAAATTTCTAAGTTTCATAACGAATATTATAAGTAGTAATATTATCTGAGTAAAATTACCCTCATTCGTGCACCATCCCCACCCCTGTTATTTGCGAAAAGAACACATATCAATAGAAATCTCATTTATTGTAATGTAAGTCTGCTTAAATATTTTATGTTCTTTATCTCACAGGTTATTTTTTTCTTTCTTTCTTTCAAAAATAAATACTAATAAAAAAAAATTGCTTTTTCATATTTCATATCAATATAAAGCTAAATACATTTGTAACACGATATTTCAATTTTCTGAAAGAAAAAACGGAGAGAAGAAAAATAATTTCCTTTTTAAAACTAAATCCTTCAAATATCATTTAAAAATAATTACTATTCGGTTGACGAAAACGATAAGTTCAGCGATATTCGTAACTTTTTTCACAATTATCAAACTATTTAGAATATGCTCGTTTTACACGTATGAAATGAAAATACAATACACTCACAAAACATAACTATTTAAAAGATTAAGTAAATGAGAACAATATAATACGTGTAAAACTGGATTTTAACAAAAAACTGATATAAAACTTATTACCACCTAGTGTACAATTTAGGTGGCAATAACTTTTATATAAGCTTTTTTAAAAAAAAATCCAGTTTTACTCTATTATAATAGATGGATGGTTGAAATCTTCATTAAACGGAATTCCAAGAGTTGCAAAAGACTTAAAAAAAAGACCATCCGCGAGATGGGTGGATGAAATAAAGAAGTGTGCTGGGGTGATGTGGAGCTGGGAGGCTAGAGATCGGAGATGGATTGAACTTGAAGACCTTCATCCTGTAGTAGATAATGATGATAATGAAAGTACAACTTAATATAAAAATTATGTGATACTGAAATTAGTAATAATAAAAAATGTCAATTTCTAAATGTTTATAATTCAGTACGTTTAAAATATTAGCTAATATCATTTTCAACCATTATCATCCATTGTAGGGTAAATGTCCCTCCAACTCTAATTTCATTTTTCTTTTTTAAATCATGGCTTTTCTTTTATATTATCCCAACAATTTCTTTATTTCTTTCATCCATATTATCTGCCGCCCCTTCCTAAACGTTTCATAAATGTTTTGCAATATCAATTGGTTATCCATCATCTCTTCTTATGACATGTGGTGTACTTGCTTACCCATGCATTTCGTCTTTGACTCCTCCTTGGTATTTCCATCATGTTTCGGTATTGTTTTTTTTCTGCTAAATGTTCATGTCTGAGATCCATAAGCAAGCGTTAGCAGAAAACATCTAGTAAAAACTTTCCATGCATATAAACATATTTTCTTTTGATGTTAGGTGATTTTAAATGGAAAAAACAAACAGGTGTCACTGACCTCATTGAAAAAATTAAAAGACTGAAGTGAAGTTGGGCTGGACATATTGTTAGAAGAGATGATAATAGATGGACAATTGAAGTTTTAAATTGGATTCCAAGAGATTGTAAAAGACCCAGAAAGAGACCACATGTGAGATGGATGGATGAAATAAGAAAGTGTGCAAGGGTGATGTGGAGAAGAGAAGCTACGGATAGAAAAAAATGGATTGAACTTGGAGAGACCTTCATCCTGCAGTGGATTGATAATGGTTGATGATGATGATATCCACGTTTAATTCTATGATCAATTTCATCATATATCATAAAAAAGGGAGGGGTTTTCAATGAAAAATTTGACCTTAACAAATTTCAAAAACTAAATAGCGTCATCATTTATTGAAATATATATATATATATATAAGTAACTTGTCAAGAAAGTTTGTCTGAAACTATGTGATAATGGATTTTGCTTGTAATCATATGTTGAATTATCTCCAATATCTAGAATCGACTACGTTAAATGTCTTTAAAAGAATTCACTCGATTTAAATTTTTTGAATATATTCAGCTGTTAATAATAGGACCCAGATTAGCATACAACAAAACATTTTGAGTAGTATTAAGGGTTCCTAAAGGGCTTAGGTTCAATTCTTATGTTAGTACTGGCATTAAACAGACCAGCGACATCTAAAAAAAAATAAAGAGTACCACCCAAAATGTTTTATAGATGTAATCTGTTTGCAATTAGTAAGAGTTGAATGTACAAGAAAATTTTAAACAAAGTTAGAATTTTTCTCGAAACATTTAACAATTAATTCTTGAAGATGGAAATAGTCCAAAGTATAACCAAAGAAAGCCCCCATTCAGAAGTAAAATCAGAATGGAAAAAAATTAAAACTATAAATTTAATATATGCTGTAAATCTCATATATAAGATGAATAATAAATATGTTTTGGACTGAATCTAAAAGCATTACAAAACGTAGCACAACATACTGCTAGATATATTTTCTTGGTTCAGTTGATTCATTTTCATTGTGGTTTTTTAAAATTGAATTCAGATCTTCCATTTAATATACAATTCAATATAATAAATAAGAAAATCAAGTCATACATCACGTGTCTTAACTTATTAAGCTTGTATTTAATTTAGATAGCTGGATTTAAAGACCTATAAGTGTCTGAAAATTTTATGCACAAGCTTTCGGGCATCCATTGATTACTCTGGCTTGCACTGAGTGACAATACGTATGGAGAGTTTTGCCTGTTTTAAGTATTAGATAAAATGTATTTTAGATCTAGTGTCTGAATATCCATCCTAGTGACTCACTGATAAGAGCCATTAGCTCAAAACCAGTTTGGGAATAGGGATAATTATGCTTTCTCTTATGGTATTTATCAGAAAAAACTTGTTTAGAGCAATTAGCATGCTCATTATATTATATTTGTCATACAAACTTAATAAGTTAGGTCACGTGATGTATGACTTGATTTTCTTACTATTATAGTTTTACTTTTGAGGCTTTGGTGATTTTCTTATTACTATAATTTTGCTTTTGAGTTTTTAGCGATGTTATATTGCTAAGGCTATTAATATATGGTATAACTGATAATTATTCAGACCCATATAGCTATTGAAGATAGATAACTGGATTTGAAGATATATGCGTCTGAAAATTTCAGATTTCCTACTCAATAGTTAAGTATTAGATAAATACTGTTTTTGAGTTGGTATTTTACATTTAGTGTCTGAATATCCTAATGCCTCACTGATGAGAGCCAATAGCTCGAAACCGGTTTGGGGATAGGGATAATTGCAAATACAGATTTTAAATGCTTTTTCTTTCGGCATTTATCAGAAAAGCTTGTTTAGGGCTATTAGCACGCTCTACATTATATTACAATTAAATATTTAGTTTAAAAGTATGGGTTAATCATTTTCAAAATTATCTTTATTTAAAATAATATACATTTACTATACAATATAGAGGAAAATGCATTAAAACTATTCATACAAAATACTAATTATTCTAATGAACATGTAAATAATTAAACAGCTTATCAAAGACATAATGCTAGGAATATAAGTCTTACATAGAACAAACAAGTCTGAATAGATTAGTAAGACAATTAACGATCAAGATTCTTAAGGAGTCATTTAAATAAACCTAAAAATTGCACCCACCTTTAACGGCATAGTTATAGATTGTGAGAGCAAAAATCATACCAATATTTTTTACGAATATATTTTGATTAGTTTCAAGGTCACTTCCACTATTTGTGAATCTTGCACAAAGTGCAAAGGAAGTAAAATTTTATTTCAAAAACTAAAGAAGAAATGTGGAATTATCACAAATATTAACTCCAATGTATTTACTGCAATATTCCATAACCATTATTTAAGTCTCTTGATCTGATCGTATTACAATCTTAAATGCAAAGTTAACTCTTCCGACTCCTTTATTGGTGTAAGTTGAACCTTCCAATTCCATCATTGATGTAAAGTTGACTCTTCTGATTCCCTCACTGATGTAAAGTTGACTTCCAATTCCCTCACTGATGCACCTTTATACAAATGCACTTTTACCCATTGTAGGTTCTTTATGCTGAGTGAGTATGATTTTATTTATGAATTACATAAACTGTAATTACAATGTAATAATTTTGTACATATTTCTTCAAAATTATAAAATCGGGATTATTTAGATTCGACTCAAAAGCTAAATGTGCAGATTCTTGGACAGAGCAAACACTAACTAGTTATTTAAATGAGCAAGAAGCTCTCTACTCTTCAAAATCATAGGCTGATTTGAATTTCAGGCTTTTAACTCTAATGGTAAAATGGAATTAAAGATAGTTGGTAGATGCATAAGTCCACTACTTTTACATTTGAACCCTAAGCATTAATAAAGACCAAAGCCAGAAACTAGACTGGGGATTTAAATATATAATCATCTGGTAATGGCTGATTACTCAAGCTTACTATAGGTGGCACTAGAGGTGCTCTGACTTATTGTATATTGTGTAAGCTAATGTAATTAAGAGAATGTTGTAGCCATTCAAATTACAGTATTTTTAGAAAAAGAAATTACTAAACTGAAGTGAAATTAGAAATGGACATTTAAATAAAATGTTTTATTAAACTTTTAAAAAAGATCCAGTCTTGGAATATTATATATTTAATTACAATTTAATTATAGCCATTTTTCCAACTAAAATTTGGAATGCAGTTTTTAAATACTAACAAACAGTCACAGTTAATAAGACATTGAAATGGGATTGTGTGTTTGCACAACCATATATCCATGTTTTAATTATATTCATTCCGACGACAACTTTTTTTCTTTCCTTTTAACTTTGTATTCTTTGTAACATTCTACTTTGGTCTCTTTTTTCTGGAGTTAAAATGGTATCCATCTATATGAGTGACTCATAATGATGATGATGATGATTCCACTAAAGTACCATGAATACAGTGGCAGTGAGAGATATAACTTACACAATCCTTCCACATGTCCAAGCATTTGGTGGCAGATTGAGCATAATAGTTTCATTGAATTGGCCAATCAGATTTTTTTTCCCTCTACTCGGCTAAGAATCAATCCAGAAACTTCAAATCCCTACTGTGTCTAAGCTTCGCAAAGTATCCATTTAATGGCAAATAATAAAAATACCACCAAAGATGTTTAGAAGAGCAGACATAATGCAAGAATTGTCTAATTAGTTGCCAAACGTTACTATTCGTCATATGCAAGTTTGAAGTAAATATTAAATGTTCTGTTTTTTTTCACTAACTTTTCTGCATTGATTATATTAGTACTAATATAACAAATAATCCTTAACACAATCTTTATGGACTTTTCACAAAACAAATACAATATTTCATTATTTCAAACTTCCAAAAACAGCTGGAAATTTTGACTAACCTACAGACTTCTTCAGAATTATAACAATTGGAATAATAAAATATTGTATTTGCTTTGTGTAAAATTAATAAAAGAGTGTAATAAATATACAAGTTAATTATAGTTAAAATCAATATAGGGTCTATTTTACACCCTGTATTCCTTAACAATATTAGAAGATTACAAGCACGGTGTTTTTAATTATTTGTAGGCTTTCAAATGGCTACGTGTTTTTACTCAGGCTACATTAATGAAACATTGTTCACAATTCTTATCATCCAAAGAAATCTGGCTTCTCATTCTTTAAAAAAATAATTTATATACTGCTCTCCAGCAGGAGTGTCTCATGTACCTTCAGATTATGTATATATGTGTGTTCTTTCTTGTATAAATAGAAAGCTCTAATGATGTTCCTAAGTCACTGTGTCGTTTACTAACATTGTGAGTTGTGTATATGTTTTTATAAACGATAACTCAAAAGAAGTTTCTTGCCATCAAATCAAATCGACTGTATTAAATGATGTTTCTTTACCAAATGAAATAATTTATTTTTATATTGCTTTGTTTTAATCAATAGAAAATAAGTTGGGGTTTGTTTGTTTTTTTTTTTTGACTAAATATATATATATTTAAAACAAAACAATCTTTCCTCTTTTCTTATACTTTGTTTATATTTGATAGAAAAAAATATGTTTTGTATGCATGTTAGCTTTTACTTTTTAATCTGTTTCGGAGATGCGAAATTTATACATGCTTTAATAATTTTATAAACAATACTTAAATGTATATTTTTATTATTAAAAGGAGGTTGCCTTGACAACAGGCTGAGATTGCTGATAATTATTAATATCAGGATTCTCTAAGTGTTGACTGATTTTAATGATATATTTTTATTTCATTTATGACAGTGAGGTTTTATAAACAGTTTCATAAATATTGTGTATATATTGTAAACTAGTTTAAAATAACTAATAATTCAATTAATTACACCGAAGGATATTAACTTCCAAACCTGCGCTGTTTGTTTTAAGTGTATAAATCTATACGCACTCACCCATCAATAGTGCTTAAAAACATAAGTGAGCATAGATTTATACTTTAAAACAAACAGCGCAGATTTGAAAGTTAATGTCCTTTCTACGTAATTACATACATATATACAGCGCAAACTTTATACAAATTCAATTAATTGAATATATGGATATACATACTTATCAGCGCATGCTATTGGTCGACTGAACGTATGATAAGGCTAGATGTTTGTTTCAAGTATTTTAATTCTTTTATTAATTAAATGAAAGTTTTGAATTAACGAGCGCTACAAAACTGTTTTTCTGCTTCCGAATTTTGGTTGTTGTAGGCCTTTTTAAAAATGTATTTAATATTTATGGGAGGAAATAATGTTTTAAATTGTAAGAGTGTAAAATGTTTTAAATGTAATTTAAAATTAGAGACATTTAACAATATGGAATAACAGGGACAAAACTCGTAATTATTATTTTTCCTATATTGTCAGATTCTAAAAGTATTGTTAATCTTTTTAATAGTAGTAATTTGCTTTTTTTTTAAATTAATATTTATGAAAAAAAACAAAAAAAAATTGAATTAGTAATTTCTACCATCTGCATAAAAGCATTTTCACGAATTTTAATTGAGTATTGATCTGGCATCCCCGGGAAACTCAGTAGTATGAGATCGAGTGGATAGTTGAAGGGAATTTGAAAATCTGGGTTCAAATCCCCTACAATTACATCTAAACTCCAAATATATTAAATTATATTTGTATTCTAATATTACAGATTCAGCCTGTACCCTGCCCCTCCCTTTTCTGTGTATTTAAATGGATAAGATTATATACATGAGGGGTCAGAATGATTTAAGGTCAACATGGGCATGACAATAATATTGGCATCAACAAGGGATTTGGGCATTCTATCATCAGATTTCCAATGGTATGGATGGTTGAAGAGTTGGAGGATGGGAGTAGTTTGTAGCCTGTCCATTATAGTTTAAAGATTTACTTACTTAATATAAACTGAGCAATGATTACATATGTGTGTGGGAGTTGATGATCCAGACCAACTGATGAGTTCTTGTTTCAGCATGAAATACATATTAGAGATCATTTACCTTTTTCACATGTGTGTAGTCCATGTGTATCGGTTGTATGGGATAGAGTGGATAGCTGAAGGGAGCTTGAAAATCTGGGTTCAAATCCCTATAATTTCATCAATAAATAGTATTCTGTCCCATAGACAGGCCCAGAAAGTAATCACATCATCAATCCATCCATTTCCCCACTTCATTCTCTTTACTGTCCAGCTCTTCAATTCCATTAACTCTTCCATCTCTTACATTATCCAACAATGTCAATCTTTCCCTATCCTTTCTTCACTTCAAAACATCTTTCATTAAACTATAATTTCTTCTTAATATATGTCCAATCCAGTTTCTCTTTCTAATTTCCTCAATCAAATTACTCTTTTCAAAACTTCATTTGTTATTTTATTAAGACAACTGATTTTTTTCCATTCTTCTCTATGTCCACATTTTAAAAACTTCCAATCTGTTCCTAATTTTATTACTCATTGTCCACTTTTCACAACCATACAACAATACACTCCACACATTAATCTTTTTCTTAATTCACTTTTCACTTAAATAATGTTAATATCTATTCTCACTTCCAGTAAGTATTCTAGTTTGTTTTTTTAATTAATCAAATAAAGTTTTGAATTAATGGGTTTCTTTAGTATTAAGCATCTATTTATTTCAGAAACGCATATGGCTTGAGGTGACACCTCAGTGTGCATGCCTAGAGGTTGAAATTAAAATTTTTACTGAATACATGTATAAACAATATATTAATTTTACAAAAACAAATACATTACAATTAAAAAGGAAATTATATAAAAGCTATATTTATTTCCGGATGTTATTTATTTCCTAAAACGCTTAATTGAATTTCCCGAGGTTTGTGATGATGGTATTTTAGTTGTATTTATATACTGAACTATTTCCATTATCTAATATAAGTATTGAATGTCTTTAGAAAAAATTTAATCTTATTTAAATTTCTAAGGTTAGTATATGTACACAACGTTTTGGGAGGTATTATTCTCCTCTCTTTTTCCAGTGTCGCTGGCCTGACCAGTGGCAGTACTAGCATGGGAATCTAACCTGGACCTTTAGATTCTTGAATATTGAATTTTAAGAAAATGAACTAACCAAATGAACTGCTCACATGACTATGGCAAATAACCCCATAGGTCAATCTAGTGAGATTATACAACATTTATGAAACCAAAGTGGGGAAATCGGGAGAAAACTAATAGGTAAGTATACAAAATTTCTACTGGCTGATGCCTTTGGCAAGATGGTTCAATTAGTTAGAGTGTTACCATAAAATTCAATATGCAAGAATCTAAAGAGGCCAGGTTCAATTCCCATGCTAGTACTGTCAGGCCAGCAGCACTTGAAGAAGGGGGGAGAATAATACCTCTTGAAACATGGAGTGCATACACTAAAACTATGTGGTATTACTGATAGTTGAATGCAATGAAATTTAAATAAAGTTAAAAAAATTTCTAAAGACATTCAACACTAAATTCAACAAATAAATAAAACTTAACTGAATTTCGTTTTTGTTTTTTTTTTTTGTTTCCCATAAAAGTAACTAAAAATATTTTTTATTCATGAAAATTAAGTATAATGTTTAAATCATATCCAGATGTTACATTCATTAAAAAATACACTTATATTCATCTTTTTTATAAAAAAAAATGATTGATGAAAAAAAAATAAAAATTACACAAACTCTGATAAAATAAAAAAATTAGATGGACAATATAATAAATAATACCCAAAAAAATTCTATAATAACCTTGTGTCAAACTTTCTGCATCAACAAGTTTGAAACCATCTACTTAAGTTAAATAAGTTAATGATTATTACTAATCACTTATTAGATTATAAATTATCATATTATTAATTCCAATATAAACTTTAACACCATTAGAATTTGATTTAAAAGTGTCAAACTTTCTGTACTCACAACTTTGATACCATTCACTTGAGTTAAATATGTTAATGATTATTACTAATCACTTATTAGATTAAAAATTATCATATCATTCTTAGTTCCAATATAAACTTTAACACCATTAGAATTTGATTTAAAAATGTCAAACTTTCTGTACTCACAACTTTGAAACCATTCTCTTCAGACAAATACATTAAAGATTATTACTAATCATTTATTAAACTGGAGATTATCATACTGTACCTACCCCAGATATAATCTTTAAAAGTTATAAAACTGTTTTTGATACAACATAAACACATGGTAACTTAGTGTTTTCCTGAAGGTTTGTGATGGTGTTTTAGTTGTATTTATATGTTGGACTATTTCTATCATCTAATAAGTATTGAATGTCTTTAGACAAATTTAATTTATTTAAATATTCCAAATATATTCAACTGTTAGTAATAGCACACAGATTAGTATATGCATATTGTTTTGAGGTATTATTCTCCCCTCTTCTTCAGGTGTTTCTGGCCTGACCAGTGACAGTACTAGCATGGGAATTAAATCTGGACTCTTAGACTCTTGAGTATTGAATTTTTAAGCCTAATGGTCTAACCAACTGAGCTATCCTTCCAAAGGCAACAGTCAGGAGAAATTTCACAAACTTACCTAGGAGGTTATTCCTGATCTCTCCACTTTTTTTAAGAGCAAAATTGATTACTAGATTCCATACATTATGTATAGTCATACTAGTTTGACTTATGGGATTGTTTGCCATTGTCATGTGAGCAGCTTCTTTAAATTTTCTTCTTCATACTTTTCTTCTCTATCCAATATTTTTGTATTTTTCCAATTGAACATATGTTTGTTGGTACATACATATTCTGCTACCTTAGACACATCTGTTTTCTCTCTTCTAATCATCAGCTTGTGTACTTGCAAGCACTTTTCAATGGGATGATTGGTCTCACCAATATACTTTCTTCAACATTCACATGGTATCTCATAAATGCAGTTTTTTCTTTTCAGCATATCAAGTTTAGGCTTTGTAGATGTTATAATTCCTCATAGTGTGGTATGACTCTAGAAAGCTGTTCTGATTGCAGGTTTTCCTTAATTTGTCTGCTATTTATGGTACATATGGTTACACTACAGTACCAATAATTATTTTTTTCTTTTGATGGTTCTTTTTGTTGTCTATTTAAGGTTTTATTAATAACAGCTGATGGATAACCATTTTTTGTAAGAGTTTGTTCTACATAAACCTTTTCTTTTTCCAAATCACTGGTTTCTGAACAAACTTCTTTTGCTCTATCCCATAGTGATAGCATAACTCCATGTTTTGTGTTTCTGGTGTGGTTGGAAGCATAGACTAAGTATTTTCCTGTATGTGTGGGTTTTTGGTAAACTGTAGTTTTGACCTTTCCCTGAGGGAGTCTTGTCGCAAGAACATCTAAGAATGTCAATTGTTGTTCTTGTTCTGATGTTTCCAGAAAGTTTGTAGTAGTGCTTCACCATGTGGCCATGCAACAAATTTAACATAGACATAATATGGAGTAGTTTTTATGGCTGTGGTTTCAAGTTCTTCCATGTAAATATTGCTAATCAGGGGTGACAATGGTGAGCCCATAGCCATTCCTTGATTTTGTTGGAAGAATTCTGTGTTATATTGAAAGTAGGTTGTTTTTATGCAGAATTAATAGTTCCATTATACTATCAATAGGAAGAGTTGTTCTGGTTTATAAGCTATTACTTAATCTTTTCCTTACAATAAACAATTCGTTTTTCACATGGAATATTTGTGAATAAACTATCCACATCAAAGATGACCAGTAAGTCAGTTCTTTCAATTTTCCATGTTCTTGACTAATTCTACAAAGTGTCTAGAATCCCTGACAAAGGACTAGGTCTTGTATGCCAAAGGACTTAGAACTTTGATGAAATCATGACTTATTTTGGCAAGGTGAATTTCTGGAACTAAGAATAGGTCATAATAGAACACGATTCTTATGGATTTTAGATAGACCATAAAGATGAGGAATTTTGCTGAAATATGATGTTTTTGTTTTTTTTTACTGAATATAGGTAACTTATCTCTCTTTTTCTGTGAGTATTGTCCTTTTTAGATATATTTAATAAAAGTTTTAAATATGTCTTTAAAAAAATTTTTACATTTACTCATTTTATCTCCACTACTAACATAATCTCAATTTCTCAACTTGTACTTCATTAAACGTTTTACACCTCCTTTGCAAATTAATGCCCCTATTTTTCTCAAATTTCATTAACAAAGGTATTGTTTACGGAATCAAGTAAATAAAATTTGCTTACTATGAAATCATGACAAAAAAATCTACTTACGTTCTAAAAACGAATATTGTTGAAATTGAATCAAATGTATTTGGTCGATCAAATTATGGTATATTTACGAGAACTACATTCTATTGGTGAACTAAATTACTGAAAAAATAATAGAACTATACCACTTATTTAAATGTGTACTTCATTTAAATAAAAATCTTTAAATGCAATCCCAAAAGACGGTACTGTTAATATTTTCTCTACAGTTACCGCAGGTCAACTAGTATTCTCTAGTGATTGAGTGGTCTGAAAGTAGTCATTCTAGGCAAGATGTTAATCATGGTCCACCAGCGAAAAACCAAAAAATTTTGGAATGAATAGCAAAATTAATATATATATATAATGATAACTGATGCTTGATCCAGCCATCATAACATCTGATTGGCTATTAGATAAGAATAAGCGCGAGAGGTTCGCAGCCTTTCAATTTAATTTCAAACTGTCTGCGCATTATAAAATAAATATTATTTACACAAGTTAGATTATACATTAGAAAACATTTTATACCCATTAGGCTACTGCAGGTCAGAATTAGCTCTTCATAGTGGATATGGTTATGTGTACTAGGGTACTTGCTGATAAATAGGTCAGATAAAATCCACCGGATAACCCACACTGTTCGAAATGCATGATAATGATATGTACAGCATTTACAAATTCCATCAGTTTAAATACATTCACCATGAAAGCCAAAGACCTAATCAGGATATGTCCAGTCAGGTGCAAAACTGGTAACTGTGTTTTTTATTGTGACAGGTGTACAGATTTAATTAAGTACTTTATTGTAATTTACAAGAAGTACACAGCATCTGAAACTCCCACATGGAAAAGGAAGACATACAATTCTAAAACAGAATGAAAAGAACAGTTTGTCTTCGGAATAATGGATGCCAGATGTGTGTCTTATATATTCCGTGGGAATGTGTCGCTTCCAAAAAAGAAAACATTGAATGGCATTTTAAAACCACGGATGTAATATATGAGATGAACAGCTGCAGCTGGAAAAAATTACAAGTCGCTTTCCTGAAAAAGTTACCCCACTTCTCCTGTAGTCATTTACAGTAATTGATAGAAAAAAGGTAATGCAAAGGTGTCAGTCGAGGTTTTTGTGTTTTTGGCAATAAACTTAGGCCACATCTTATATATAAACATTAATTATTAGTTGCAACTTTTTTATTCAAGTATCTGTACAAACTGCAGCTTTCACCTCATCCATCAGCTCAAGTCGTACAATTTAGATAGAAAACAACTCTTCAAGCTTATAAATTTTACATCGTAAATGGTGTTTATATCAACTAATTATAAACTATTTTCTATGGCTCGGATTGGCAACAGTATTCACTAAATGTTAACGCATATACTCTCAATACTCTTAAAAAATGTTACCTGTTCACACCACGATGAAAATTACGGTTTTCGCTAAATCGTATCATTTTCATGACATTTATTTATAGGAATGTGTAAAATTATATTGATGATATGCATGGCAGTACAAAATTATGGTTTTTCACTCAATCATATCATTTTCATGACATTTATAGGAATGTGTAAAATTATATTGATGAAGATAATATACATGAAAGTACAAAATTATGCTTTTAGTTTAATCATGACATTTATAGGAATATTTAAAATTTATATTGATGAAGTATGTATGAGAGTTTATACTCACATAAAAAAATTTAAAATAAAAAAATATGTGCACTACGCTCTAAAATGTAACATCCATTTGATGTGGGTTAATTAATTAATCTTGTGTTTTTAGAACTATATTACATAAACCTCCATACAAATGTACATGTGCGCGGGTATATAAATATGATTGTTATCGAGTACACTACTCTTTTTCTTGTGCATATGTAGTTTATTTTACATTAGCTTAACTAATGCATGGTAAATATTCCTTGACTGTCTATAAAAAAACAACAGAATAACTAACAATTGCATGTCATTTGGACAACTATCTTCCAATCTATATTTGATCAATACAACTGGTTATATACCTGATTAAAAAGATAGGCTTATATATATGAGTTTTTTTCTTTCACTCAGCTTTTTCTGACTTCGCCCAAGTGTGATCTGCTTCTTGTAAAGAGTGACTTAACATATTTTATCCAATTAACTGATAATAACATAACCCTTCTTTTAAGAGTTATATAACTGTTTGTGTAAAAATAAATAAAGTAGTTTATACTCGGTTCATGCAAAGATTGATCGTTGAGAGTTAAGAAGCTGAGCCATGCGCCACGCAACAACCAACTCCGCTTTACCACTCCTCTGAACCATGCAGGGATAACTATCTGTATAAAGTCACTTAAAAAAAAGCAACTTCACTATATCCTTCTAACTTTATACATCACAAAAAAAAAAATCTTCAGATGTCACATGACTTAATTTAATAAGCTTAATTTAATAAGCTTATTAAATTAAATCATGTGACATCTGACTTGATTTTTTTTGTAATTTTATTTTTTGCTATGATGGCTTTGGCAATTTTATATTGCTAAAGCTATTAATATATGGTGTATGTGATCTTAGTTCAATCCCGTATGGATATTTAAGTTAGATAGCTGGATTGGAAGACATATTGATGTCTGAAAATTTCAGAGTTTCTACTTAATAGTTATGCATTAGATAAAATGCTGGGCTTGTCCTGGTATTTTCAATCTAATGGTTGAATATCCTAGCTCCTCACTGAGGACACCAGTAGCAGAAACTGGTCTGAGGTTGGGGGTATTCTACAAAGCTTGTTAAGAGTTTGTTTTGTGAGCTCTATATATAACTTTATATATCAGACAGTAAAAGTCCTTTTTTTATATCTGGAATTTTCTCAAATTCGGGAATTGTATAGAGTAATAATACAAACACATACAGATCCAGCTAGTACACAAATACCCATATAGATTAACTTTCTTTTTAACCCTTTATGCTAAAAAAAAAAAGGCAAAGAACGAAAATGGACCTTTAAAAAATTAGCAAAGAAAATAAAAATAAATCTTTAATAAACTTTCTTCTTGGTCTGTTTACTTTTTATGAATAATTAATTAAAAATTATAATTCAAGTTCAGGAAAGTGGGTAAGAGACAACATAATTCTAAGCATACAAAGAAAAGTTCAGGGTGTCCTGGCCTTCGGAATACAAAGATTCAAACCCCAAAATATATTTATCAATCAAATTCAAAAAAATAGTAACAAACAGCCACTTATAAATGAATATGACCAATACTAACTCAAGTAAAAAAGAGAGAGAAAAATAAACTGCTCTAGATATGTGTTTTATGATGATTATCCAAACCAATCTACAGATCATAAATGGTTCATTTTTCGGTTTACTTGATATTCTACATTATCTTTAGTTTCCTCAGCAGAAAACTTTCTTTCGGAAATACTTCAACACCATATCTAATCATAACTCTTGAATGTATTCTATTCTCTTCCATATCTTCCCAATGGAAACAACTGACAGCACACTTCTTTAGAATGTCTTTCCAATAACCCTTATAACTTAGTTGGGATCTACTTTTCACACAAAAACTATGCTCAAGTTAACCATAAAACACCCTTTCATTTTACATGTCAAATCCAACGAAGGCATGATTTTACAACAGCATCACAACCAGCAAGATGATGATCATATTGATTAATTTTAAATTTTGATGGAGGATGATGAAAGTCCTCGAAAATAGGGTGACCAAGTCTCACTTCCATAGAATAAATTTGGTAAAAATAACAGTGCTGCATACAGCTAATTTAGATGCAGTAATAATTTCCCAGCGATGAAATGATTCTACAATTTTTCAATTTGTAAAAAGCAGCAGCAACAATGGAGTCTATGCTGTACTTCAACATTTTCATCCACCTTTCTACTTATAAAACTACCAACTAATGAGGTTTTTAACATTCTCAAGTTGGTAACTCTCCAAGCTAGAAATTACTGTGGATATTTCTCCCAGCTTGGGCTGATGAAGGACTTGACTTTTTTGAACATTATATAAACTTTACAAATCTCTACACAGCCTCTTGCGAATAAAGTTAAATCTTTACTGCCTGAATTTATTAATTAAAAGTAATGAATCTATCCCCCCCCCCCCCACTGTAATACTGCCCCTTTGTGAAAGCTTGAGTAAACAATAGATGCCGTATCCAAAAATCCTTACTGATGAGAGTCGTAATCTAGAAACTAGTTAGAATAAAAAAAATAGATTTGTTATTTAAAAATAATATGTAGAGAAAAGTTGTGGGATATTTTGTTGATGTTAATAAAACATGGACCATTAAGTTTTCCTTTTTTTATAATCTATTTTCTAGCCAATAACATATCTGAATGATGTCCTCCTAGGAAGAGAATCACTATGAGATCACATGACTTATCTAATAGTACTGTCTGTTCTGGGTTAAAAGTTTTATTTTGGGTAACTGATGTGGCACAAGCTTTACCTTTACTTTTCTTTCCCTGTTTTTAATTTTTCCTCTTCACTTGGGTTATATCTTAGGGTTGTGGATTCTTTCAGATTACCATCCAAAAATTCAGACATCCTCTCTCGTCTTAGCTTTTGGAATTTTATTCTGTTATAATATTAAAACCCAATCAATTTTAAAGTTTCTCGTAGCACTCTTCTAAAGACTGATCAAATGATCTCAGGATCACTTGTATATCAATCAAGACTTCTCATCTCTAATACTGTGACTTCATGCTCCAAAACTATTACTTTGTGATGACGCAAAATATCATAAAATGTGGACTAAGGGCACCTGGAAACTGGAAAAAGCTTCAAATACAATTGCTCAATTCTTTAAACTTTCAGAAGACTATGAAACTAATCAAAATATTCTAGTTACAAATCAATATATCTAACTTTTTCCCAAGGACTACATTCCAACAGAATATAGTAAGACACATGCTAAGTGGTAAGTTGGACCATAGAATCCAGTAAGACATCCATTAAGTGGTAAGTTGGATCATAAATGATGTGTATGAAGACAAAAGAAAGAAAAAGCATTCATCTTTCTTTCTTATCCAGTTTGATTCATCTCATTTCATTTAGCACAAATAATATCCTTTTCTTTTACTAACTTTTCTGCACTGAGTGTATAATCAATACTAATACATCCTTCTGTACATTTTACATAATACAAATACTTTATTTCACATTTCCAAAAATAGCTGATAGTTTCGACTGTCCAAACAATCTTCTTCAAACCTTTTTTAAACAGTTAAGGTATAAACATTTCTTTCTTATCTTTTTAAATAATTGAAAGAGCTCTGAAAAAGACTATTCAGTAATCAAAACTGTCAGCTATTTTTGGAAATATGAATAAAATAGTGTTTGCATTATGCAAACGAAGGAGATCGGTATTATTTGTTTATAATCGTATAATTTCAAATAATGTTCATATAATTCATTTTCTTAAAAACGTTCATTTATTCCTTCTGAATCAGACAAGTTACAAATATTAACGTATTGCTCTTCAGTTCCTAACGTTTCAATTATTTTTAGGATTTGTTTCTATTAATATTTATTTTATTTTACATTGTTAGGTAAAAGGTCATTTAAAAAAAATGATTAAAATGTTGAAAACAAAACATTTATGTATTAATATTAGTAATATTTTTGATTCTAAAGGAATAAATGAAAATTTTTTAAAGAAAATAATGATATAAATATTAATTCATGTCAACTTGTCATTGAAGTGTACCTAAATTATTTTTTAAGTTTAATCTAGAATTTAGAAAAAAAATAGAGCACCTTGTCAAAAGGTAAAAAACTTTCAGTTCATTCGCATTATGTTATATACATCCTGCGCGGTTTGGTGTAGTCGGTAAAACGTCCGACTTAGGGATAGGTCCAGTGATGATATCTAACTGGTTCGCACCGGTTCGCGTGAACCGGTTCTTAAAATTAAAAAAAAAATAGCGAACCGGTAGTTAAATTATTCGAAAATAACTTTTATTTATTTATTTATTTCATATGTCATAGCATCGGCCGGGAGGCGAACCCACAACCGTCTGCAACCAACTACTTGCTTGCAAGGCGGCTGCGATGACCTCTCAGCTAACAACGCTTGACCCTTTTATTTATTATTCTCCTAAAAAAAAAGTTGAATTAACAAATTACTTAATTGTTTCCAGCAATAATCTTGAATATTATTTTTATTTTTATTTTTTTTTTGTTATATCTAATGTAACAATGTTTCTTTTTGAACAGATTGGGTTCAAAATGCTTTTCCCACAATAATTCGACACTACGATAGAACACATACTATTTGATCACATGCGTATTGGCTTGGAATGTGTGACATGCGCGATGAAATGGTTAAGAATTATTCTGCAAGAAGTAATTCACAACTGTTTTGTTTTAAGTAATTAAATCCATTATTTATCATGTTTAAAATTTGTTTATTTAAAAGTATACAAATAAAAATTGGGTAAAGGTTTACTTTAGCGACCACAGCATAAAAATCATGTTCGCCCTCTAGTTTTCAAAATTATAAGTAAATTATTATTCAAAAATCTTACGTATATACTACTATATTACAATTACATTAAAATTTATTAAAATATAAAAGATAAAAAAAATATTTACCATTTTAAAGAAGTTGGAATAATTACACTAGTTTAATTAAAATAATTAGTTTAAATTATTTGAAACTTAAGAATTTAAACTGTCGGCATTTATAACTTAAGAATTTAAACTATCTGATGGTTCTCGGCGGAATAGATGACAATGGGGAGCCATTAGTCATCAAAATCGATGAAACATATTATTTCCACAGAAAATACCACAGGGGAACTACATAGAGGGCATTGGGTCTTTGGTGGTATTGAAAGAGGGTCAAGGAAGTGCTTCTTGACAGAAGTTGCGGATAGAACGGCTGGCTCATTGGAGGCCCTAATCCAGCAGTACATTTTACCAGGGACTCGCATAAATTTCATATGGCTGAGCTGCGTACAATAATATCTGCAGACTTAGCAATGGAGTGTACATGCATTCGGTTGTCGTCCTCCAGGACAACTTCGTGAATCCTGAAGACCAAGACATATATACCCAGAATATTGAGAATATATGGATGAGGGCCAAGCGTAAGCTGAAATTCCAATCTGGTAACATACCCAGAATATTGAGAATATGTGGATGAGGGCCAAGCGTAAGCTGAAATTCCAATCTGGTACCAGCAGGGCTTTATTTTCATCGTACCTCCAAGAATTTGCCTTCCGCAGTAGATATAGCACTGCCGCCTTTTTCTCCAACTTCCTGCTATGCATAGGGCATAATTATACTTAAAAAAGGTAAATTATTTTTTTTATTTATCTTTTACATTTTAATTAATAAATATTTACTGTAATTGTAATATAAGAGCAGATACGTAAGATTTTAGTTCTAATTTTAAAAACTAGATGGCGAATATGCCCTGGTCGCTAAAGTAAACCTTTACCAAAAATTGTTACTTTATTAGTGATAAAGGAATCCACATTTAATTTTCACACAACAAGCTAAGTAAGAATTTAATTAACTATTAGTTTACTTAAAGTGATAAAGGAATCCACATTTAATTTTCACACAACAAGCTAAGTAAGAATTTAATTAACTATTAGTTTACTTAAATCTAACAGAGGTTATTAAAATTATAAATAAATTCAGCACAAATGTACTTATGTATTACCATAATTTTTTTAATGAAATTTACTCTTGCTGAAATTATTTTATTTTAGAGATAAAATAACTTCATTCAAAAGGACCTGTCATCGCGAAAATAAAACCATTGTTACCAATAATTTTGTTATGCAGATATTGTTTTAAATATTTATTTAACTTTTATTTTTTATTTAAATATTTTATTTCTTCACTTACATATTTATCACGCAGGATTTGTTTTTATTTGATTAGTAAATTTAATGGATGACCATCTGCAGTAAGTTTATAGTACATTATTTTCATTTAGTTTGCTATATCTGATGTAACATTGTGTCTTTTTTTAACAATGAGTTCAACATATTTTTTCTAGAATAATTGGGCAAGATGATAGATGTAACAATAACTTTAGCTCATCAAGTGGCATGACTCGTTTTCAAATAATTTTTTTCTTATTATTTTTTTAATTTTACTATTTTATTTCAATTTTATGATTTGTTACCACTCATTTGTATTAAAAATGAATTAATTAGATGAATTTTTTCTAGGGCGAATTTAACAGGAGAATTTAATAAAAATAAACCCTTCACAAGAAATGAAACAAAAATGCCAAACAACATTGGATTTCCTCATAAAAGACCCAAAAACTGTTACAGAATCGAATACGATAGTAAAAGATGATATTTTGAATCAAGTTTTGTTTTCTGTTTTTTTCTGATTCAACAGAAAATAAAGTTGACAACACAAATAAGCTGTCCAGTTCCAAAAGTACAAAAGATGCATGTAAAATAAAAGTAGATAGTGACCTTCCTGACTGCTGGAATATGAAACAAGCCAATGAATTCAAAGAAAAATATTGCGGTTTACTTATTATTGGAAAAAAGCTTGGGTGTGATATCTGTACCAAAATTGAGTCAATAAAAGTGAAGGCAGCTCACGTGTCAAAAAAATGGAGATGTAATATTGTTCCAAGTGAAAAAAATAAAATGATTCAACAAGCCTCTCTTCAAAAAAAAATAGGAACACTTTTCATCAAAAGCACACCAGATATGTGTGATGCAATTGAAAGAAACTGCAAAAAATGCAATTTCCAAATCCATAGACAAAGCTCATGAAAAGTTTATGTTCTCCAGTATAATTTTCAATACTGTTTACACTTTAGCAAAACTAAACCGACCATTTTCTGATATTGAACATTTGATAGAATTACAACAAAAGAATAGGTTAGATATGAGAGTGGGATTTCATTCTCGATTTACAGCTGTCAAATTGTTGAACACATTTCAAAATACATTAAAAAAGAAGTGTTTAGAAAAATAATGAATCAGAATTTAAAGATATGTTTTATAATTGATGAGGCTTCAACAATATCATGCAAAACAGTCCTTATCATTTTTATTAAGGTTGAAGATACAGATTTTTCACCAACAATTTTTGTAGATTTAGTGGAATTACAAAACCAAGATGCTGAAACCATTTACTCTGCTCTACTACAAAGTCTGCATTCAGTAGGATTTGATAATCCATATTTGAAGAAGAATTTGATTGGATTTTGTTCAGATGGAGCAAGTGTGATGCTGGGAAGGCGGTCAGGAGTGAATGTTAAAATAAAAAACCACTATCCTGAGATTATTATTTGGCATTGTTTGAGTCATCGCCTTCAGCTTGTGTTGGATGATTCTATCAAGGACCTAAAGCAAGTGAATCACTTTAAAGCATTTATTGATGGAATATACAAAATCTTTCATCAATCTAATAAAAACCAAATGGCACTGAATAAAATTTCAAACAATTTGGGAATTGAAATTCTAAAAATTGGTAGAGTTTTTGGCCCAAGATGGGCAGCATGCAGTCACAGAACAGCAATTGCAATATGGCGAGCCTATCCAGCACTGTATGATTTTTTTTCTACTAATAAGAAATTTTCTGGAATGGTTAAACGTCTCGCCAACAAATATTTTATGAGAGATCTGGCTTTAATAATTGATTATACTAGAAGAAATTTCTTTATTGTCAGATGCTCTTCAAGGAAGATGTGTAAACATATTGCATGCTGAACAATTGATTAAGAGAGCAATTAAAGCAGTTGAATATCTCAAAGGAAAGAGTGATACTTACGAAAAAATAATAAATGAAACTATCTCTTCTAAAGAATTCCAGCAAATTAATTTTGTTGAATACAACAAATATGTGAGTCTTCCCCATCAAAAATTACTGAATGCAGTAACAACAAATATGACATTAAGATTAATGGATTGTGATTAGCATAAGTAATAATATTCCCTGGAAAGAATTTGAAAATTACCAGATTTTTATAAAGTATTTCATCATGAGATTTCAGTTAATGATTTTCGTGATTATGTTAAAAGGGTTACAAGAAATCACCAGAAACATGGTGTACCCGAAACTATTCAAAGAGCTAAATATATAATTAATACCATTGCTGTGAGTTCCGCAGAGGCTGAACGAGGGTTTTCTGTGATGAACACAATTTATTCGGATAAAAGAAGTCGCCTCGAAGTGAAAAATGTGGCAAATCTTCTAGTAATAAATTTGATAGGTCTTCCATTAGATCGTTGGGACTGCAGTGACTCAGTTCAAGTATGGCTAAAAAATCACAACACAGCTGATTATGCTAGAGTCAAAAAGCATCATCAACCTGAAGAAACATATGATGCAAATAGAATGTCAATATGGAAATATCTTGCCAAATAAATAAGTTTTTTTCTTTTTGATCCCATGAGTGAGAAATTGCAAAGTACATCATAATGTGCATGTTCACTGGGGGGGAGGGGTCATGTAAAATTTCTGAGAAGTCGCCAAAAATGTTTAGGTATGAAACCAAGAAGTGATTTGCTTCCATGCTTAGAAAGAAGAAAAATAAACAGAATAGGTTCTTAAATACAACCTACCTTTAGAGAACCGGTTCTTGGAAATTTGGGATATCATCACAGGATAGGTCCCAGGATTTATTCTGATGCTGACAATTCTGGTGCTTGAATTTCTTAGGAACTCCCAATTAATAAAGTCATAAGCCTTTTTTGGCCCTGCACGGTTTGCCGCAGTTAGTAGAGCATTCGACTTGGGATCGGGAGATCTAAGGAACGATTCTGGTGCTCAAACATCTTATAAACTCCTAAACAATAAAGCCTTTAGCGTATATTTACATTATATCCAACAAATCAAAAATAGCATATATTAGTTTTCACTTAACGTATATTTTTATAAGCTATAATAATTCTTCCTGGCATTACAATAGTTACAGATTGGGGGGAGGGAGGTAATGATAAAAGCAAAATAAAAAAAATAATAAAACAAATAAATAAACAATCGAATAGGTCTACTGTTCAAGAATTTAATCACTGAAAATGGCATACGGCTGTGATCCATGGACTCTTGAGTTCCAGAGCCTGCCATTCTATCACTATACCAAAGTATGCAGATGAAAAAAAATTATTTTAAACCCTAAAACTCACAGACATCCATTACTATGTAATGTGTTCTGATTTCAGAGATGGGGGAGGAGGGGTGTTTACATCAACATAAGTTGGTGAGATTCGTTAGCTGTAATGATCCAACCTTAAATTACTAGCGCATTACCACCTTCCTTCTGACATAGAAATTGTCCTGTATATATAAACACACACGCACATTTGATTTGTTTACAAAACAAAAAAAGCATTTATAAATACTACATTAATAATCCATTTTAAAAAATTCCAACAATTTTATTCAATAATATTATTCTATCCCCTACAGGTATAATTATGGAAATTATTTTTTTCTTTAAAGAAACACAAGTTGAATAACAAATAGCATTATTGTAGAAGCGTGTGTTCTACCAATTAAAAAAATGTTTTAAAATAAATTGCACTAAATAACTGTCAGTAGCCTAGGGGTGCTCGACATGGCGCTACATAAAACAATACTGTAATTATACACGAACTGAGCCTAAAGTGTAAATAAGGTATATATCATTTATTAATCAACTATCAGTAAAAATATTACTTAGAATCAGAGATAATACTATTTGAAAAAAAAAGTGCGCGCGCGTGTGTCTATATGGTGACTTGCATTCAAGATCACTGTCTAAATCTTTTTTTTTTTTTAGCTAAATTAAAAGTGTTTTTCTTTATTTGGGTTTTACAGTTCTACTTTGAAACAATTCAGACTTTTCCTTTCCAATTTATCCAACATCAGTACATGTTAGTTCAGTGGCATAATGATCAATTAATTATACAAGTAATGTTTCCTGTTCAATTCTGATGAAATTTAAAAAATAGACATGCTCAGCCAAACACATGCTCAAAAGCCACTCGATCTCCCAAGCAATTAACAATATGGTTATTCCACATTATATTAAATATGGACATACACAGAGTACCCCAGGGTGGCTGGTGACTGGGTCCCTCTCCAAGCTACTGAAGCACTATCTCTGAGTCAATGCATGTGTTACATAGTAACGTAGTTTAGCTATTCACCAACACAAAATTTAAAAGACTAACATGTCTGGATCTGAAGTTATGACATAAAATGTAATAAGGTTTTATATTTTATCCCATTACCAGAATAACGTGCTAATATTAAATTTTCATTTAAATTGAGCAAAACGGTTACTGAAATGTTTGAAATGATTGAGACTCTGTACAGATGCAAAATCCCTGAGAACATAAGAATGTTTTCAAGTGGCTTGGAAGATTTCGTGATAGCAGGAAGAGGATTGAAGACACATTTTTATGTCATACCTCACGATCCAGACACATTAGTGCCGTGGTGAATACTAAACTATACTGCTACATAATAGAAGTATAATTCAGAGATAGCAATGTAGTAGCTTGGGGAGAGAACCAATTTCACATTGGGTCACACTGTGTAAACATATATATATATACAGCATATAAATATAGTTTTGTACAACAAAGAAAACAATATAATAGTAAGATAAACAATAAAAACAAAAAAAAAATTTGATCAGAATTAGGGCAATAAAAAAAAGTACCCTACTTTCAAAGTTGAACAATGTTATATACCCTTCATTAAATTGTCTTATGGGTTGTCTTATTTTAACAATACTAATGTAATCATTATCTTTTTGTTTTATGTATACTAAGTTAAATAGAGGTGTCAAGCGTTGTTAGCTGAGAGGTCATCGCAGCCACCTTGCAAGCAAGTAGTTGGTTGCAGACGGTTGTGGGTTCACCTCCCGGCCGATGCTATGACATATGAAAAAATAAATAAAATAGAGGTACTATATCATTAATCAGTTAAAAGGAAATCTGTCAAATTTTCACCCTCGTAAGATATTACTACTTTAGAATGAGTTACGATTAACTTAAGTAACACTTTATTTAATATTTAAATCAATACACTGTAAAGGCTTATACACATCTGCACATATATAATGTAATATAAGGGATTCAAACTCAGACTTTCACACAACCCTCAACTCTCCATGCCATCTCACATTGCTGACCCATCTGATCATACACATGTTGAAAAGATAAATAATCACCAATATACGTATTTTATGCTAAACCAGTGATCATCAGTTGATCCAGATTGCTATCCTCACACATATATACAATCAGTGCTCAGTTTTATATTAAGATAGCCAACCTTCATACGTTAATGGACAAGCTTCAAACTACTCCAACCCACAACTCTTCAGCCATCCATTTCATTGAAAATCTGATGATGGAATGTTCAAAGCCCATGTTAGTGCCACGGTTGTCATCCTACTCATGTTGACCATTTAGTCTTTCTGACCCCTCATGTTGTACGGCAGACTTTTAATGCACTGTTTTTAAATATGTAAATTAATACGCTGTACAGACTTACATACACCTGCACATATATAATGTAATATAAGGGATTCGAATTCAGATTTTCACACAACCCTCAACTCTCCATGCCATCTCACATTACTGACCCACCTGATTATTTAATAATGAATATACACACATTAGAAAAACAATAGAAATCTCAATACAGTCAGTAAATTAAAAAATTAGTATATTATAACGGTCGGGAAAGAAGTGATATTTACAGTCTTACCGTAATCTGCCGTACAGGGCACCAATAGGCATTTGAACCTAGAAAATTTATAAAGTAGACAGATAGGCGCTGTTAAGATCATGACTGCCAGCCCTAGTCACTAGCTCAAGTAGATGCAGAAACTTAATATACTTATTAAAATATATTTTTAATAAAGAATAATAAAAAACAATCTCTAGATCACTGTCAGTATTAATAACACAAAGATTTTATTTACGTATATATATAAGTGACGACACACAAACTTGAAAAAAAATTATGTTTGTTTCATTATTATTTACTATTATTTTATTTGTTTTGACTTTTATTTTTAATCTTAGAAATGTTGAGTATAGATGAGCTACCCAGACGACGCACTTAAGACTTTCAAACATTTGATTCCAGGCTAAAAGTCTGCAGCCACACCAACGCTCGCTTCCAGATATATATCAGCAACCAATGCAATGTGAACATGTTAGCATAGAATCACGCCGACAGGAATGTGCATCTGAACAGCATGATATTATTGGAGAAAACATGTTCTTCATCCAGTACAGGAA
The DNA here is from genome assembly GCA_028023455.1 of Epiperipatus broadwayi. Lineage (NCBI taxonomy): Eukaryota > Metazoa > Onychophora > Udeonychophora > Euonychophora > Peripatidae > Epiperipatus > Epiperipatus broadwayi. Next base: position 2,088,325 of record JAQFVV010000055.1, on the reverse strand, counting down.
ATGGACATCTGTCTGGTGAAGGAATCATGCATGTAATATAATAAAAATAATGCTTCGTATGGATGGGAGAGCGGTCTATCTTGCCGTGCTTATCCTCCCAATCCATAGAGCTGGAATGGGTCAATGGTGCAGGAAATACGTCTGCATCCATTTCAACGATATGACTACCTCTTTGGGGTCATGCATTCAGTTGGACTCGTCACCCTAGGTGCTAACACACTTCACATTACATTGATATAAACATCCATATATCTCTCCACCAGCATTGACACAACTACGAAACAAATAGTCCAAAATCAAAACCCCTTTAAAACTAACATATATTTAAACAAGTCTAGCAGCCATCTACACTCAACTAACATTTAAATCATTTTATTAATTTAATTCTAAAAAAAAAATCTTTAGTTTAAGGTTTTAAAATTATTTTACGATAACACATTATATTTAACTTAGTTTTTTTTTTTACTACAAATATTATTTAACCTACTTTTCTTTTAAATTCAATAATGCACAAATAACTATAAGTATTTTCATCTTTAAATTCGTTTGCAATAGCAAATCCTCGCCCCATTACAAACAGATCTTATTAAACATGAATAAAAAAAAACAATACATATTTTAAGAGATTACATTAACTTTTGATCAGAGTTTAAAATGGCAATGTTTATAAAAGATAAAGTTCAGGTTTGTTCAGGAAAGAAAGTTTATAGTTCATTTTTAGAAACAAATAAAGTTCGAAGATTTTAAATTTAAGAGTTTAGATTTCATTTTTATCATTTATAAATTATACTTTCCTTTGTCCGAGCTCGTTCCTTCGTGACGAAGATCTATGAAGACTTATGACGATTTATGAAGATTTCTGAAGACTGGATCCGTGCTTCGATCTTGGGATCCGTGGATATGAAAGCTGCCTTGGGCCAGCCGCACCAGAGTAAGCCCGTTGACGCTGATTACATTCTTAGTGACGGCGACAATAGCTTTTTAAAATTTTTCTGCTTTCAGCAAAGACAATTGAATTTAAAGTTTTAATTTTCTGATTCTCTAATTCATCATTTCTTTTGGATTTTCCTTTTATAGTCCTCTGGAATGCACAGATCGATCAAACATATTTCATGTCTGTATTTTATTGGTTTATTGGGCTTGTGTCCAAGTAGATTTTGGGTTTGTGCCTAGGTAAGATTTTGGGTTTTCCACTGAGGTCTGTGTCTATATCTTTGGGCGGGAACTCTTATCTATTTCGTAATCATCTTTTCAATGGTCATTTTGCCCTAAGGATCTGTTTGTAATTTTTAAGATTAAAACTCTCGTTATTTTTAAAATCAAAAGGTTTTTTTATTATATTTTATTTAAAGATTAGAATCTTTGTTTCGATTCTATAATTTTTTTAAAGCTTATTTTATTTCGATATTTAAATCAAACATTAATAAATTAATAATTCATTATTTGTGCATTTTGAACGTTTATGCATTTAATTCAGTATTAGATATTTACAAAAACATTAAGTATTAGAATTTAAATGTAACGCATATATATATATATATATCCCGTTACAACATATAACTAAAATTGCTAAGCCTATATAAAGTGAGCACCATGTTTTTATTTTGTCTTTTTCGGTCCAAGTGCTTAACTCAATTCACGATTTTCATTTTTTTTAGATAGAAAAGAGCGACTGATAACTTTAATCACTATCTTTTTAAAAAACATTAATTTCAGTTGATATTTAAAGAAAACTTAAAAGATAAATATTTTATTTGCTAAATCTTATAGAATATTACCGGAAATAAGAAGTAAAAAAAAAAAAATTGTTACTGACATTCATTTAACAAAATAGGGAAAAGACAATAAACCAATGTTTATTTTTTTAATTATACTGTAATGATATAAAAATGATTAATATTTATAATTTATTATAAACAAATATCCAATAATCATTAAATTACAATACTATTATTAGTTAATATTTGTATTAAAAAAAATAAGATATTAATCGGGAGATTATTATTATGTATGTAGATGCTAACATTCTAGTACACATGTCATACAGTAAATAAGTGTCCTTAAATGGTAGGCATTGAAATTAACTTCTGCTGAATGCGTTTAAGTTTTCAGCACCATACTAGGACGTTTATAACAAAGCTTAATTACGTTAATTCCATGATGAAAAACAGAACAAGAGTAATAACAAAAAATCATTTGGCCAATAAGACACGAATTACAATTAATATTCACAAGAAAATTCCAGATTGGAAACTTCAAGACGGCATAAAAACAAAAATTATTTTAAAAACAAGAGAAAAAAAAAAAGTCCGAATAGAAATAAGAAAGACGCTTGAATCTTCTGATGACTCAAATAACAAAAAATAGTGGATCATACAAACAAACAGAAAAAAGGGCAAACCCCAGACTGGCATAAAAGCAAAAATTATTTTAAAAATGAGAGAAAGAAAAAAAAGTACGAATAGAAATAAGTAAGACACTCAAATCTTCTGATGACTCAAATAGCAACATTATACGAACAGACAGAAAAAAGATTGCAATTTTTTAATGAAATTATATAAAATTTACAATTAATATTCGCAAAAAAAAAAACTTCAGAATGGCAATTTCAGGGCTACATTAAAGCAAAAATTATTTTAAAAATGAGAGAGAAAAAAAAAAATGAATAGAAATAAGAAAGACGCTCGAATTTTCTGATGACTCAAATAACAAAAACAGTGAATCATAACAACAGATAGAAAGAAGACTGAAATTTTTTAATAAACTTATATAACAAAGGATAATATCAAAAGCAAAAAGATTAACGAATATTTCTATTTAATAAAATATTTCTTCTTACTGACCAGCATGATGAGTTAAAATATTTCTCAAATTTTAGATATCATTCACAGAAGTCATCCTACATTTAATACTACTATATAATTCATTCACATATCATTACTACAAGTTTCAAAATAAAAATGTATTTTTTATCTTAATATTTCATCTATAGAAAAGATAAATGTTACTTTTTTATAAATCTTCTCATATACACTTTAATGCAATTTTTATATAATTCCTCCTTTATTTTTCTAACAGTTTTGACTGTCCTGCAGCCTTCATCAGAGCTTTTTATAATCTTCTACTTCCTTTTAAATATAAATGCAAAAATGAAATAGAAGGTTATAAAAAGTTCTGATGAAGACTGCAGGACAGTCGAAACTGTTAGAAAAATAAAGGGGGAGGAATTGTATAAAATTGCATTAAAGTGTATATGAGGGGATTTTAAAAAAAGTAATATATATAAATATATGAAGAAGTGCAAAAAAGTTAAAGGAAAAGAGAATTGTCAAATTTGTGACAAAATCACTATGTAATTATAGAAACATGAGTAAAAAGCACATTATTTATGCTTGTTTAATAGAAGTGTCTTTAATATACTATTACATATAAATATACTAATTACTTACAGAGTTTACAAATATTATCAGACACAAATGAGTATGTCTATTCAAACTCTAAGAGAAATTAAAAAGATAAAAAGACACAAAATAACACATTTTACGATGATTATACAAACCAATCCATGAATCACAAGTAAAATATACTGTTCCATTATTCTATATATTTGATATTTTAAACTGCTGTTTTTTAACTTCTGCTGCATACTTTTCTTTTGGAAATACTTCATGTCTAGTTGTCGATCTCCAATATATTCTATACTCTACCACATCTTTCTGATGTCAATAATCAACATGGCACTTCTTTAGAATGTCTCTAAGATAATGTTCAAATTCATTATAAAACATTCACTTATGTCCAATTCCATAAAAATGTTACTTTATAATAGTGGACCGTATAGTATTATATCCAACACATTAAAAAACATATTGATTGGTCTTACGAATGCCTTCATCATATTAATAGGGCGTCCACTTCTTTCCATACAGTAAATTTAGTAAACTAACAACTTAGTACACAATTAGATGCAGTAATGATTTCCCTGTGATACTATCCTTTCTGATTTAACTTCCTTAAAAGCAGCAGAAACACAGTGGAATCTGTGTTGATCTCAACGTCTAAGTTCACCTTTTGACAACTACCAAGATATTTTAAATTAGTTTACATCTGCAAGTTGATAACCATCAAAGCTAGAAGTTGGGGAAGATTTTTTTTTTATTACTGGCTCAGAAAGAACTTACATTTTTGAATAGTAGTTACTAAATCAGGATCTAATTAGAGGCGATTTGAATCCAGATTTTCAAACCCCCTTTAGTAATCCATTCCATCTTAGAGGAATTTGAATCCAGACTTTCAAGCCCCATTTAATAATGCACTCCATCTTAGACAACCGATACACATGACCACATGTGGAGTGGATTATTAAAGGGGGTTTGAAAGTCTGGGTTCAACTTCCCTCTATTAAATCTGTGTATATGGTCTGTATAAGATGGAGTGGATTACTAAAGTGAGCTTGAAAGTATGGGTTCAAATCCCCTCTAATTACATCTAGCTTAAAATATAAACACTATACATATATTTAATTCTTAAATCAAGATCTTTATATGTTGCATTCTAAGATTAAGTAGATTCTGTAAATCAATTTTTGATCTGGTAAAAATCATCAACATGCTGTAACTCCAGAATCCAAGATGATGTTGATCGGCAAAAATAGAACAATCATCAGCATATCGGAAATCCAGAATCCACGAAGATGAAGTTAGGTTAAAATTAAAAATTCCATTGACAAACTAATAAGATTTGCCTCTTTCTTAGTCCAACTATTTCAATATTCTTATTTAAAACCACATTACAACTCAAAACCTTGTCTATCATACTACAGTTTGGCCTATCCGACCGCAATACACAAAATATCCTGTACGTGTCTAAATCTGAATCCCTATCAAAAACACTAAGCACAGAAACTTGTCATTCCATCCACTGTTAGTAAGGTTCACATGATATTGCAACATATAGCATGTATAAGTAAACTTCAACAAGATGTGCTAAATACAGACTTTTCTGGGTAATGTAACATTTACATATCAAAACAATTATCGTTCATTCACAGTTTGTGACATAACACACTTCAAGTATTTTACATGATTAACACTACATCACCTGATCTGAGCATACACACTGCTATTTATCAGCCAACTCTTTTTAGTCTTCCTAGATCTTATGCCATCTAGTGTGATCTTTGATAATAAATAGATGCCAAAGATGATAGCGCTTTGTCCTATCGAAATATCCAGAGAGCTTATGGATTTCACTAGTGAGGAGCTTAGGAATCAAGTTCATTGTTCAAAAAAATCCGTAACATTCACTCACTGAAGAAAGCCAAAAATTAAAGACTAGTTTGGGGATATTCAGATAGAACAACAATGAATAAGATTTATCTGGAATCTACTAATTACTAAAGCTTACACTAGATGGCATGAGAATGTGGAGAATTTCTATAAAGCATTTTGATCTCGATTATAGTTGCCAATTCTGGCATCAATTATCTACGTTGCTTCATCTACTAATGTCACAAACAATAAATATCTCAACATTGCTATGAGTGGAAGAACATTTCAATGCCATAGTGAATTATGTGCAATTCATCTCTTTATTGTAAATTTTCGGCAAGTTAATTATTCTTTTTATAGAAGTCTATCCACTATTAACAGTGAGGTCTATGATTTTGTCTCATTTATAGGTGAAGAGAGTTCTTAAAAATCTGTATGACTTTGCCAACTATTACTCCAATATCAACAGCTGTGTCCAGCCTACAACTAGCAATAAACTCTATATTTTCTTGACCATACCATCTACTTTAATTAGCAGTCTTTCTTCCCATGCTACATCATGCAAAGCTATCTAAGACCTCATTTATTTCCACTGCCAGTTTCTTAGGACCTAGAAATAGCAGAGATAGCACATCATCTCAGTTTTAATAAAATTATCATCCTGTGGATATGTAAATGGCTAATGTGCATATGTCTTAAGAAGCAGACAAATTGATTATACCCAAGTACAGCCCACTATTATTTGGACATAATCAAAATTGCACCAAACAGAAGCGTGCCCCTCCGCCATTCTTATTGAATCATATAGATTTGAAACTCCCCAAAAAAAAGCCACAAAAAGTACTTTTGTTACAAGAGTCCTCTTATTTCAAGTAATGAGTTGACTTCATCCATTAATTAAAGCAGAATGAGATGAATGGAATTTTAAAAACCAGAATTCCATTTAGAGTCACCATATATATATATAAATGATTTCTATATGTGTATTTTTTATGTGAAAATTTTCTTATATGAGATTTTTTATGAATAGATTGGTTACATGGATGTTTAATATCTGTGTTTAATTGGTTTATAGATGAATAATTAGTTATAAATTATTGTACTTTGCACTAACTATAATTTTTGATTAAAATGTATAAGTATTTTAGTTTTTAATGAATATTAATGTGAGCACAGCTATTTTTTGTATGTGAGCATAGTTTAATTTTTCTATGTATGCACATATGTATATTTTAATTTTTAATTTTGGATTTTTTATTTTTATATTTATTTTAATTTAAATAGAATTTAAGCTTGATTAGGAGGGAATGTAATTTTTGTTGTTTTTTTTGTTTGAATTTTGTCATTGATTGGGTAGATATTCTGTGTTAGATTTTGTGACCAATCAGGGGGGGTTTGTTAAAATTTTTAATCTTTTACCAAATCTGTAATTTTTGATTATCGCCATTTTACTGTGTATTTTTTTTCTTTCTGATGAAAACCAGTCCTCTGGTTGAAATATAATATTATTTATTGGATTTATAAGTCTTTTTTTGTTTTTATATATATATATATTGCGAAAAGAAAGTACCACATTTCTGTGATGTAACATATTGTCTGTATGTGCCATTTCTACTAATAAACAAATAAATCATTTAATAGGAAGTTCGTTAGAATTTCAAGCACCAAAAGTGAAGGAGCGAAGCTGCAATTCTTGGACTTCAAGCTCCAGAATTCCTTTACCAATGTATTAAGCCATTGAAGAAATTTCTACTAATTGTTTTTTTTTTTAATAAATACTTCACCTGTTTGTTATTTTTAATTCTCCATTTTCCTCAGAACTATCTACATTCTTATAAACAAGGCTGCCTAGGAGTCCAGAGCTTTGGAAAAAAAGGATTTACATTTCAAATAATACCAAAATCTATTTCTAGACTAAGCAACCATCCAGGTAAACCGATGAAACAGAAATAAGAAATGAAGTCTGAAACTGCTGTACATTGTTACCCATTGGACATCTTACTATCAATCATTACAGGAATTATATTACCATTCCAGATCGAAGCTTATCATTACCATCCCTACAATAAACACTGCGAGTTAAGTGAAAATTATATAAGAATATTAGGATCGGTCTGAAAATTATTTTGAGAATTCGTAATGATTCTTCTTACTGGGACTAACTGCTAAAATGTAGCTGCAACAGAAATTTTTGAATTTACCTTTATCATTATCCATAATGTCTAACAAAAGCCATTTGAAACCTTAAAAGTATGCCTGCTTGGAGTCTACATATTTTCCAATTAGGCTCTAACCTTCTGCCTTTTTACGAAAAAATAAAAAACGGGAATTTTTTCCTCATTATTGTTATATTTTTTAACGAATTAAGATCTTTTTAAACTTTAATTAATAGCTTTAGAAATAAAATGGCATAATAAATTTTACTAGAAAGATAAACAATTAAATCTGCGAATGATTGTGAACTATCATATGGCTAGATTACTCTGTTGCCTAGTTACACAATCTGCTTTTTGACAGAGAGCTTAATATGCATACATTAGAATGATTTTCTTAGTGCAATTTAAGATGCTTAGGTTAATACTTCTTTTTCAATCCTATTTTGAGTTCTTTACAATATGACATCTTTTTTCAACAAAATCAAAATAAGAGACAAAAGCATGGCTCCATCCATAAGAGACAAAACCATAGCTCCACCTGACATCTTTCCATCTACCTGAAGCCTGATTATTTTACCTGCATCTTTGTATATGCAAATTAAAAACTTCTAAAATTGTAAAACTGTAATCATTCACTTAGGAGCACATACAATTTAATTTCTATTTCACAATAAATATTGTCCCCGTCTATTTTCATCTGTGTAAACATGTCATATAATAAATATTAAGCTAAAAACTAATATGCATGCATTAGACATTACAGAAGTTTTTATATAAGTTTTAGGATCCTCAAAAACATATGTTTGCTAATACATGTGCAAATAATCCAAAATATAGCAAGATTACTCTGTTCAAAAATTAATGAAAATATATTCGTGATTCTAAGGTGATTTGGGGAACAATTTACGGAAACGAACATACATAACAAACCTACAAAAGCTGCAAACAAAATGAAATATGTGATATGATGCACTGTGACTTCTCCTCATACGGAGTCAGGAATCTCTCAGCAACTATATCCAGAGAAACCTGTTAGCCACTTTACCTTCCATTTCCATTCCCCACCCTAGATTTTCCCATATCTTACTCCACCCCATTTCCACAACATAATCTTTCTCAACTCCATACCTCCATATCTAAATCCCCCTTATCTGTTCCCAAACCCAGCATAAAAACCAATAACCCACTTTTCTGTATAATCACTTTGATTATATTTAGCTTTCCATAACTTCACTATTTGTACCTTTTCTGCTTTCAAACTTTCCATACAATAGTGTCATCTAGTGCAAGCCATAGTAACCAACAGATGCAAGGTTTGTGCATAAAATCCTTACCTAGTGCCTACTCATCCAATATCCGCAAACTAGTTTCTAATTTGTGGCTAGATTTTAGGATCTAATGCAACTATCCAGCATCCACAATACCATTAAAATGTATTTCAGCAAACTTTAATTGTTTACCTCAACTTTTGCATTGGAAACATAATGTAAACTTTTGATATTATAAACAAAATTAATTTTCAGGTAACACTGAAGGCAAAACTGATTTCTAGTAAATATGTGGAGATAATTAAATTAAGATGGTGTAGTTTTAATAGAAATAATATTAAGAAGAAATATGCAAAAGTTGTTTAATGTATCTGTTATGTTAGTTCTTAATTACGGATCCGAGACTCTGGACATTTAACAGAAGAGCAATACAGACATTTCAGGCCACTCAACTCAATGAAATGTGGAGAAATTATATTAGGAGTAATAATTAAGAGATTGAAAATGAAATATTATGGATGAGAGAGCAAGCAGATATTCATTGAAAGAATTAGAATGAAATGGATCCAGGCTGCAGATATTGCTAGATGTTAATAGATGGTTAAATGCAATTTTAAATTCAACCCCAACAGATTGTAAAAAGCCTAGAAAGAGGTGATCACATGAGATGGATAAAATAAGGGTATTTGCTAGTATGGTTGGAAAAGAAGCTAGAGATCAGAGAAACTGGATTAAACTCGGAGAAACTACCATCCTGTAATGGAACAATATTGAAAATAATTATTTAATATATATTGTATATGTTATAACCCTGAAAAAGACTGCTGGAAACTCGAAACTGTCAGCTATTTATGGAAATGTGGAATAATAAAATATGACTTTGTACATTTAATAAAAAAAACAGTAGAGACTTCAGACCATTCAATGAAGTATGGAGAGATAGAGTTGGAAGTAACAATACGGGACTGAAAATGAACATATAGACATCAGTGACATCATTGAAAAAAATTAATAGACCGAAATGGAGTTGGGTTGGATATATTAGAAAAAAAGACTATAGACAGACAATAGAAATCTTAAACTGAATCCCAAGTATTGTAAAAAAAATCTAGAAAAAGAACATGAGATATGGATGAAATAAGGAAGCTCTCTGGTATAATGTGGAGATGAGAGGTCACCAAATCTGAGAAACTGAATTAAACTTCGAGACTTCATCCAGCCATGAGCGAGAATAGTCGAAAATGGTGACGATGAAATATGTAGTGGATATATTACAGATCCGAAAATCACTTTTTGAAAATGTGGATTAAAAAAATATAGCATTTGAACAGTGTAAAGTGCGGAGAAGAGAGTGTTAATTTAATGTCGGGTGATTGGATACCGGCAATTGTTTACATTAATCCATATTGTCATGCATAACCATTAACATATCACTCATTAATAGAAGTTTTAAAATGTTTATTACAAAATCAAAGTCACAGATTATAAATTTATCTTTTTTTTTCTTAATCTGAATTAATTCCATTAATAACCCTATACGGTGAACGTCGGGTATTGACAATTATTAAATGGGAGGTAATGAAATCGGGCAGGTATTATTTTATATATGACACACATGAAATAATCTTGGAAGCAAGGTGAGAAAAGGTAAATTCAAGAATTAGTAAGATAACGACAAAAAAAAAAAAAATTCGAATGGATTAATGGAACGCTTACCTTTTGAAAAAACCAGAATGCAGCATACCTGAAGTTGTCCAAATAATTACCGGTATTCCATAGTTAAGGTGAAATTTCACAAACTGCAAAAGAGATGAACGTATCTAGACTTCGTTCGGTATCAAAAAAGGGGGGAGGCATTGAAATATAAAACAGCCTATAATGGTGGGAAAGTAGAGTAAACTTTGTATTTTAATTTTTTTAAAAAAAAAAAAACGAGCCTAAAGCAATTTAACGACAACATTTGTCATCAAAATCAGATAACAAAAACAGAGACATTCTACTTCGTTTTTAAAATAGATACATATATGAAACACTTACCTGTACTAATTAGACCTAAAAATGATAACAGTAATCTGTTTATTATACATGAAATTGAGTTTTTGGTCACCTCCGTTAATCACAACATGGCGTAGATATGACAAATTTAGCGACATCGGGTGATCATTTGAGAAACTATTTTAAAGTATTTACTTTTCCTTTTCTAACAATACGTTAAAAGCAGCTGTTGGATTTATGGCTTTTGAGTGTCCATTGGAAAAACTACCTGTAATGAAGCGATAAAAATAATTAATCGTGTAATGGAAGTTTTCTATTATTTTTAAACAACCCTATATATATATGTCACTCTCAGAAAGAAAATTAGAAAAATAGGCAGTAATGTACATAAATAATGTGATATGTCGAACAATTTCCATCATCTATCATTAAATGTGTTGAATGTCTAGAAAATTTTAAATTTTATTTAAGCTTTTCAAATACAAACTATTAGTTATAACACGAAAACAAATAACTCAAGTTAGTAGACTGCACAACGTTTGAGTGGTATTACTCTCCACTCTTCTTCAGGTGTTGTTGCTGGTCTGATTAGTCACAAATATTAGCATAGGAGTCCAACTTACACCTTTTTTCTTGAATATCGAATTTTTAAGGCAACACTAATCAACTGAGCTATCCCATAAAAGCTCAATTGATTAGAATGTTGCCTTAAAAATTTGATATTCGAGAAACTAAAGGTTTAAGTTCGACTTCTACACTAATATTATCACCTGCCAGGCCAGCAACACCTGAAGAAGAGAGGAGAATAATACCACTTAAAACATTGTACCATCTATTAACCTGTGATGTATATTTGTATGTTATTACCAAAGGTTAAATAAAATTTAAATTTTTTTAGACATTCAATGATAAATGATGGAAATAGTTTAACCCATTATTACATCTAAAATACCATGGTCACAAACCTTCAGGCAAATATACATATATAATGCTTGTTATTTGGAAAACAAATTTTATTTTATGAAAGTGAAATTTGGATATCCTATCATTACTAGAAACATTTTATTTAAGCATACTCCATAAAAATTTTAAAATACGATTACAAGATCGTAAAACTGATCAATATGTTATTGAATAAGGAAATACTGAGTGCATTGTCATAAAATTAGATTTTCATTGGATTGGACATATGGATCAAATAAACATACCAAACTTCCTAATGGTGCTATAAGAAATTTGTATATGGTTTTCATGGAGGAGTAGATCCCATTTATATTATAAAAATTATCTCAAAAAACCTTCCAAAGAAGTATCATAGTAATTGTTTTCATTGGGAAGATAAAAAAGGGAATGGAATATATTAAGGAGCTACAACTAAACTCTGGTATTGAAGTATTTCAATAAGAAAAGCTTACCGAAGTTTTAAAGAACAGCATTGGAAAATCCTCAAATAAACAGAATTGTAGAATGGCATGTTTTATACATGGATATACTTGTGTTCCCAGATTGTTGTGTATAATCATCACAAAACTCGTTTCTGGTACAGTAGTAGTATAACTGGAATAGTAATAGTAATAGTAGTAGTAATTCTGTCTATTTCTTTTCGTTTGAATTTGAAATGGCCATACTTATTTGTGAGTGACTGTTATCGGTAATAATAATCATGTTATGGATGAACACCAAAATGATGGTTCTTCAGTCCAAAAAACATTCAACTTTGAATCTGTTGTGCACTATATGCCACAGGGAGAAAATTCCTGGTATAAACAAGACTTTTGGCTTAATTAAAACGTAGGTGAGGACAAAAAATAAAAGCCAATCTCTTTGTATAAGAGGATGTTTTCTCCTTAATCAGCCCTGACTGAAGTTTTTAACCCAATTATAAGACTCAGCAGTATGAGGACAAAAATAAATAATAATACTTAAATTTCATAAATGATAATTTGTCACTACCCTTTTTATTAAACCATTAAACATCACATGATCACTATTCCCTATGCTTACACAAGCTGCTAAAACAGGAGCAAAGCCTTTTTTATTGCCATCTATCAGTTTCATAGACACTTCATAAACTTTCAATGAGTCTTCATAATCAGCTGTAAACAATGTATGAATATATATCATAACGAGTGGAACCCTTATGGTGTACTAGTACATCCTTCTGCCCTTCTCACAACTTTGGATTCAAACACAAGATGGTTAAAAGTATGATTTTTTTTTCACTTTTTAATCTTTTTTAAGATATTTCTGTCAGATATATGGCCCAGAACCATCTCAGATAACTATCCACCATTGGTCAATAAATGGATGTCTGGTTATTTTTAACTAGAGGATAAAACAAACATGGAAATGCTTGAACGATTCTTTAAAAGTTATTTTACTTATATACTGCAGTGTGTGAAAGATCTTTTGGTGGTGACTCACCTGCTCATGATTTGGGGTTCGAATTGAAATTTGGAATTGTTTTTAGTTGTAATCGTTGTGAAAATTTTTCTTCTAGGAAACTGCTACTTAATTTAAAATTATACATTGCAAAGCTTGTATTCAAACTCAGTTTTAACCAGTGCGATAGAGGCAGCATCGTGGAAGGATTTATGATCGCTAGAATTGGAGTCAGAAAAAAATGTGCTCAAAATAATTGAAAGTTGTAATAAAACTAAATAAATATTAAAAACTCCACTACAGACTTACTTTGATAAAAAACACAGATAACCCTTATATATAGCAATTGGGAAAGAGGCTTTGGGTGAAACCTTTTTTTTTTCTCATAAAAAAAAAAGATTTTGAAATTTATTTTGTTTTAATGAAAGGAATTTTACTTTTTATATATATTTTTTATTATTATATGCTTTTATTTTTTGTTAGAATTCAATTATTTCAAATAAAAAATGCTTGGATGAGAATTTAATTTATTAATTAAATTTGAATTTATTATTTTTTGATGAGTTTATCATTATAATTTCTTTACTTTTTTGGTTTTTACTATTTGCATAATTTTAACTTTTCACACTGTGTATAATATATTCCAATATATTATCATCAATTTCAATAATTATCACTCGTCTCTCCAAGTTTATCCAGATTCTCCAGTCTCTAGCATCTCTTCTCCACATCATCCCAAGCTACTCTGTTATTTCTCTACCTATCTCACATCTGGTCTCATTCTAGGTCTTTTACAATCTCTTGGGATGCAGTTCGAGACTTTTATTGTTCGTCTAATGTCATATCTTCTAACAATATTGCAGCCCAGCATTTCAGCACAATTCCTTATTTCTCTAGCTATCTCACACATGGTCTCATTCTAGGTCTTTTACAATCTTTTGCAATCCAGTTTAAGACTTTGACTGTTCATCTATTGTCATATCTTTTAACAATATTGCAGTCAAGCTCCATTCCAATCTCTTAATTTAGTCAATGGTGTGGGTAATACTTCTTTATTCTCTCAACTCATGTATTTCGTTTACCTTCTTATTACTTCCAGAATTACCTTTCTCCTAACTATGTAGAGTAGTTTGAAGTCTCTGTACTGTTTCTCTATTAAGTGTCCAAGACTAAGATCTCTAAATAAGAACTGTTTTGAAGTCTCTGCATTGTTTCTCTGTTGAGTGTCGAAGTCCCAGCTCTATAAATAAGAACTGTTAAAACACATTTATTAAAAACGTTTTTCAAACACGTAGGTATATTTCTTATAATATTGTTATTTCTACCAAAAGCGCTCCATTCAAGCGTAATTCTATAAATATTTTCATACATTAGGTGTCCATTCGCATTTGTAATCTGATTAAGATATTTTTAGTTATTAACTTCTTTTAATTTACTATTATCAATCTTTATTTTCTGTTTCTGAGAAATTCTTCAGTCTTTTTAACATTTATCTTTAGTCTTATTTTCTTACTTTCATCTGATAACTCCTGTAACATTTCCTGAATTTCTAAAGCATTATTTAAAAAACAATTACATCATATGCAAAATCTACTTGACCTCAGTAATCTCCATTTATGTTTATTCCTTTAGCTTTCCATTTTAATCCACAAAATACTTTTTGCAAAACTGCTGTAAAAAAGTTTAGGAGATACGCTATCATCTTGACCTTTTCAATGTTAACCTTTTTAACACCATTATGTAATCGTTGCTATTGCATTTTGATAAATATGGCCAAAAAATCCTGTGTCTATATGATAACAATTCAATTCCTTAATCACTGAAGAAATGCTTATAGAATCAAATACCTTTTCATAATTTACAAATCCAAAGCATAATGGCAATTCATATTCATTTGCCCTTTTAATTACTTCGCTCAATACATGGATGTGATTCATTATTCTATAGTTACTTTTAATCTCGCTTCTTCTTTTGGTTGGTTAAAATCCAAATTTTATTGTAGATGGGTTGTAATTATTTTGATAAAAATTATATAAAGAACTGTTAAAAGCTGATGGATATGTTAATTCCAATATCTTCTTTATCACCGTTCTTAAATATCAATAGTATTATTGCATTAATCCAATAATTCTGATACATCTTTATCATTTAGATATTTGGTAGAGAACTGCCAACATGTTTTCTTACTTCTCCACCTGCTTCTCTTAAAATATCAATAATAAATTCCATCATTTTCTGGTGATTTTCTCTTCTTCATCAATTTAATTGTATGTCTCACTTCAATTAAAATACTGGGCAATTCGGTAGATGTAATAATTATAGGGTATATTTTATTTTCTTCTTTAATATTATATAATTCTTTGTAGAGCTCATCCACATAGTTTATAATGTCATATCTTTTTTTAGTAATAGTATCATCTGTTCTTCTTATGTGGAAATAAGTTGTCTATCAATATCAAGGTGGTGTTTAAACCACTAAACATCACATGATCACCATTCTATATGCTTACACAAACTATTTACACAAAGGCTAAACTCTACATACAATAACGCCACTCAGTGGAAGTCAGAATAATCAATGGATGCAAAAAGGTTTGTGCATAAAATCCCTATTTAGTGCCTACACATCCAATATCCCAGAATAGTTTCTAGCTTGTGGCTTCCATCAGTGAGGAACCTTGGATCTGAGAGAACTACAACTACATCATAGGATCTAATGCATCCATTGATTACTCTGACTTGCACTGAGTAATGCTACTGTTTGGAGAATTTAGCCTCTGTGTAAACTGTTTGAGTAAGCATAAAAAAATGTTGATCATGTGATGTTTAATGGTTTAATACCAATCTTACCCAATAGGATTATGATGACCCTGGTTATTAAAGAACCAAAGACACCCAAAAGTATGGATGCTGAACTGAGTTCAGATCTATACAACTATACAAGCTAATGGGCTTGAATTGAAAACTATTGTTTTCATTCTGAACTCAAAGGTTTATAATTAGCTAATAAGGTAAAAAGTGGCTGCTGGAGGGTTGCAATAGATCCTAAGGTCTAGATGCAGTGCTCTCATATCCAAGACTACTCACTGATGAAAGCCACAAGGTAGAAACTAGTCTGGGGATATTGGATGCGTAGATGGAGATTAATTACTCTGGCTTGCACTGAGTGGTGCTACTGTATAGAAATTTTAGCCTATGTGTAATCAAGATGGTGTTTTACACTCTTCAGACGTTTATTCTCTTATATAGATTTCTCTGTTAATTCAAGATTATATTTCTTTTATCATTATTAACTCTCTTTTTTAATTATTTTTCAATTTCTCTGTTAATTCAAGATTATATTTCTTTTATCATTATTAACTCTCTTTTTTAATTATTTTTCAAAACCCTAGATATTCAATTCTACTTAATGGATCATATTTATATATTTTCATATTTTTTCTTTTATCTATATATTATTTTGATTCAGTAGAAGATTTACTGATAGATCAGGCTTTTTGCTATCAATTACCTTTATTACAATTTCATAATTTTTTTTTTCTATTGGTTTCATTCAAATCTGTACCATTTTCAAAATCTGTTAATATTTTAAAACAATTTCTAAGTTCTAATTTAAATTCGATGACATTTTTCTGAAAGTTAAGGATATCAATTGTGAATATTGTATTTTTAATTTTAAATCATTTTGTATTAACACATATATTATATCTCCTTAATCAATGTTTATTTCCTGTGCTGAATCCTTTAAGAACGTCACAACCTTGAAAAACATACTTTCGGTTAGTCAAAATATAATCCAATTCTACCAATACCTTCATTTGGATGCTTCTGTGTCCATTTCATATTTTTCACAAAGAAAGAATTCATATTCTTTTTCTATAAACTCCACAAGTCCATGTTGTCTCTCACTTCTATCATCATAACCAATTTCATCCACAACACCTTTAGTTTTTATTTGCTTATAATTCTAGCATTAGAGTCTCCAATGTCAATTTTAAAGATTTGTTGGTCTTATCAAAATCATTTTGTACATTAATATAAAAGTCATCTATGTTTTTTATTACAATAAGAACATGCTGGGGTGTAAACTTCAATTATTTGTATTTTCTATCTTCCGTTAAATTGAATAATTCATCTTGCTACTATCTCTCTGATGTACAATCAATCTCCGTAATGTTATTCTTCCATTTTTTATTAAGTAAAATGTTGTTGGACTTTGTGAAGTTAGAAGCAAAAGTGAAGAGAGAATTAATTTAAAAGTGGATATGAACTTTATTAAAATATACTTCAAATTAGCATATGTTTGCTCATTTGCATATTGAAGTAATTTTTTTCTTCTTTATAACCTAATGCAGGGGTAAGCACTTATTTTGGCTTGTGGGCCGCAGAGATTGGTGAAGGGCCACATCATGGGGCCACTTTGTGAAAGCAAAGGTTAGCAGAGGGCTGCACCTTTTTTTCATGACACAATAAACACACTGCTTTATTCCCTGTATTACCAAAGAAATATTTGTTTGTCCATTCTTCATTAAACACATGACATTCACCATTGATTTTACATTTTTTCAGAGGATTCATGGTTTCACTAAAATTGGAAATGTATATATTTGCTAATGCAAAGACAAAATTGAAATTAACCAGATCAACTGGACAAGCTCTGCACATTGTATCTACACCATGCGTGTGTATTGATGTGGCCATCCTAGTGAAAAATATGAGATAAATCTTTGGTCACACACGGGAAGGAAATCTCAGTTCAAGGTGGATTTTTCTGATTGTCTTGGTGGGCTACATAAAAACCTTTAGTGGGCTGCTATTTGCCCACCCTGACCTAATGCTAAGTGCACTTTTGGTGAGGTTTGCCAAGAGTTTTGATTATGGTTCACTTCATCAAAAGTGCACTTAGCTTTAGGTTATAATGAATCACCATTTTGATATGCAAATGAGGAAACATATGCAAATTTAAAGTATAAATGCAAATGAAGGGGAAAAAAATCAATATTACAAATATTCTACATATTAATATTGATGCTCTTATGTTTATTGGCTTTTTTTTTTATGTTAGCATAGATTTGGCTTTTTATATCATATACAAACATACTATATATTAAATATTAATCATTTAATTATTTACATACTTATTGTGTTAACAATCAATTATAAATTCAATAATTTCAGTTGAAATCAGAGATGAAATAGAAGGTCATAAAAAGGAGAAGTCAGAATGGGAAATTTGGATTGCGGACTCTACATCTGCGGTTTGAACATGGGTCCACTTATAAATAAATATATCAAATGTTTAGAATCAACCAGTATTACAAGAAAATACCTAATTTTATTCTGATGATTAAGATACTTTTTGTGTTTAATACTGCTACATTTCTATTATGTTCATCCAACTTAGTGCACTGGGAGAGTTTCAAAAATCCAGATTGTTGCATCCTCTGATCAATTCCACTGCTGGAATTTCCAAAACTCAGACTTGTTATGTGCTCATGAGCAATAAAGCCATTCTTTTTTTTGTCCAACATGGTTTAGGGCAGTGGAAGAAAGTTAGACTAAAAAGTATAAGGACCTCTGATTGGTTCCAGGTCTGGGACTTCCTGCATTTCACATCCTATGAACTCCTGAGCAACAAAGCCATTTGGTTATTGTCATTATTATACTCCATTTGTTTCTAAATAAACAAGACAGAAAAGTTATTATGGATTACTTAACAAAATTTGTTCACTTAGTGGCCAACGGAAGTAAATGACAGTTACCTAGCAACACCAGTGATAACATATTTCTCTGCTTACTATATTTACTAAGACAGTAAAGCCAATTACTCAAGACTTTTATAGGTTTATAAATGTAGGTGATAGCAATAAACCCTTAAGCTATCAACAATCTCAACCTGTAGTCAAGGCAACCACCTTTAATGTTAAAGGTCGTACACCTTTATTTATGGTCTTATATAGACATTATATACACATTCTCTGTTTACATATGTATTCATGTTTTTAATATTAAATCAATCTCCTAACAATTTCAGTTACACCCCTGTGAATAAATACAGCCAGTACAAAAGGTACCTTTTGGACTGACTGTTTGAGATTCAGATATTTATGTATTTGTTCAGAGAGACGTAGCTGAAAATGCTTCTCAGAAGTGATTCAATATTTGACATTTAATTTCAACTAGCAGTATGCACCGGGAATATTCATATTTATAAACATCAAACATTAAGATTGCGATAAATTCAAATCACATTAGACTACATGAATCTGAGAGAAACATGTCAAATTCTATTATACTGTTTTTTCTCTAAAGTTCAAGGGAAACAAAATATAAAGAAACAATTAAAATGTATACTTTCCAAGTGTATGCTCTTGCTCAATATCTGAGGAGGGAAGATGTAGGACTTATGGTTGAAAAATTGAAACGAACTTGCATGATTCTGGTAATTTTTCATAATATATTATCTATTAAATTTGGAAATATTCTATTAATTTATAGCAAATTTGTATTACAAAGAGGCAAAATTCTCCACACAGTAGTGCCACCCAGTGGAAGTCAGAGTAATCAATGAATGCAAGATAGTTGGTACATAAAATTCCTTTCTAGTGTTATTCATCCAATATTGCCACTCGTTTCTAGATAGGGATTATATAAACAAATATGCATCCCTTGATTATTCTGGCTTGCACTAGATGACACTGCTGTATAGAGAGATTTGTTTTTCTTTTAACAGTTTGTGTAAGCATAGGGGATAGTTATGTGATAGTTAGTGGTTTAATAAAATTTGAATTAGCCAATATGTAACAGTAAGCGCTGTGTAGTTTTCTGGAAACATTTGCATTATGCAGAAATTTTTAGAAAACATTTAAATTCCATTTTCAATGGGTTTTTTTTTTTTTTGCTTTTATTATTCAGGTAAAAGCATAATATTTTCAGTTAAATTGTTTATAGTTGTTTATAGATTTTTATAATCTTTTTTTTTTTTTTAAAAAAATCGGAAATTTTTATTGAAATAAATCTGATATGTGCTATATGCATCTGGATGGTATTTACATGAAAATAGGAAAATTTAAATCACACTTTCGCAGTGTCAGATCGTGATTCTACCTAGAAAGTAATAATCCTTTTTCACTTGCACCAGACTATAATATTAAATCAATGATCTTAAATAAGAGGATACTCTCGTTCCAGCCATAAAACAGAGAAAATAAGAATGACATTGACAACCACGTGTATGCTTAAAAGGAGGTCAATTTATTTACCAGGCAAACATCAATTTATATCAGAGTATAATAAATCGAGGCCAAATCAATTAATAATTAACCAAATTATTCAAAATTTAGATAATTGCTATTTGAAGGTAAATATAATTGCACAAATAGGAACAGCTTGTTGTAAAACATTACTGAATCTATTACACCAGATGGAGCAACAAATTGGTAATATGCAAAAAAAAAAAAAAATTACTCACGTGATCTATATAACAATTATACTTTTTATGACATGTAAAATGCAAATTTGTAGTTGGTGAATATTTTTGCATGTCAGTAACAAATTTTTTGTAAACTTATATTTGTATTTAATTATTAATTTTAAATCTATTAAAAGCAACATATAAATTGTGGCTAGTGTGTACATTAAATAAGAATGTAAAGTCTTTTTTTTTGCATATGTCATAGCATCGGCCGGGAAGCAACCCCGCTAACCCGGGTCAACTGCTTGTAAGGCGGTTGTGCTGATCTCTCGACCACCAACGCTTGACAGTAAAGTCGTTTTTGTATTGCAAAAGGTGAATAATGATACTCTTACAAATGGAAAATATTTTTTTGTTTTGGAAAACAATATTTTAGGCAGTTATTGTGATTCAAATGAATATTTTTGACTTTTATATGGCTAAATATTAACTTTCTCCATGTTAATCTTATGGATAACTTTATGGTAACTAGAGTGTTCTCAATTGCTTTCCTATATGCATCCAAAGAAGTGTTTGTCATTGTTTTTAATTTTTATAACTCATGAAATTACATAAAATTAATATTTTGTTATACATTGCCTTTAAAAGTGGTTTTAGATCACATCAAGTTATTAAAAGAAGTTAGAGAAAGAATCGATAAGAATAAATTGTCATTTTGCTTTTATGGGTAAATCATCGATTATGAAAATGCAATTGAGATTAAAGAATTATCACAGTGATTAAAGCTGATATTGATCAGATGTGATTAGATTACATGATGGGATTAAGAAGATTAGCATTGATTAGGGCATACAGCAGAGTGATTTCATACCTACAGAACTTTTTACAGTCCTTTTGCTAAAGGCAGTTTGTGAATTGGGATGAGAAGCTAAAGAAATAAAATACATGGAGATTATTTAAGTTGTCTGGATTTTGAAGACAATGAGATTATTCTTACAAATGATGCTTCAGAGCATCAGGAATTGATACAAGAGCTAACAAAGAACGTAATAAAGTGGAAATAAAACTAATGTCCAATGGCTTTTCAAAACAAAAATAAAAAATATGAATTACAAACTTCAAATATCTTAGGTAATACAGGTGAAAATTCAATGGATGAATCTAATCACAGAATTAACTTGGATGACATAGTTTTAGTGGAAGCAGCTTATCATCAAAATGATCTATGTCTTCAAACAGAAAGATTTTTACTAAACGTGTTTTCCAGTGCTTACTTATATATCTGGGGCTCATATGCTTAACAGAAGAACAATGTGGAGACTTCATATCATACAGTTAGGAGTAGCAAAGAGAAATCAGATGCAAAATACATGGAAATTAAAAAGAAAAGAAGTATTATTGATATAAAGGCAGAAATAAATTGGTCTTGATGTGCTGCTAAAAGAGATGATTATAGATGAACAACCGAAGTTGTAAAACTGGAATTCATGAGATGTTAAAGACCAAGAAATATACCATGGATGAGATTGGTGAAGATTCAGATATAATATATTAAACTTGGAGAAATCATCGTCTCAAAGCGAATTGATGATACTTGAAAATGATGATTGATCATTATGAATTAGGTAAAGAAGTTTAAGGTGAAAAAAATATCTCATCGTTGATGAAATTTCTCAAAGAACTCTATAAGAGTTTTTACCAACAATGAAATATTGAGATTATTCTTAAACAGTTAATGATAATGATACCTTGAATGCTTCTGGTGTCTAAATTTAAGATATGCGATCATAAGCTGTAATGTAATGCTTGCATCAAATGTCAATAATTCATAACTCACTTCTATTACTTCACCAAGTCTAGAGAAGAATCACATGACTCTCCTAATATTGGCAACTTCTGGAATCACATAATTTTACTAGCATTAGCATCACATAACACTCCTAGAACCAAATCAATAAAACATCACTTGACCACTATTTCCTATGTTTACACAAGCTGTTTATAACAGTAGGAAATTCTCCTTACAGTAGCGCCATCCAGTGCAAGCCACAGTACTCAATGGATGCAAGAAGGTTTGTGTATAAAATCCTTATCTAGTGACTATTCAGGCCATATACCCAGACTTGTTTCTAGCTTGTGGCTTTCATCAATGAGGATCTTTGGATCTGAGAGCACTGTATTCGATCTTAGCCCTCTGGTGGTCATTTTTTACCTTTTTAGTTAATTATAAAGCTATGAACTCAACCTAAAATACAATAATGTTTTCACTTCAGGCTCATTTTTTATGTAGTCATACAGTTATGAACCCAGTTCAGTACCTATACATTTTGGTGTCTGATTTTTAAATAATCACAGTCACCATCATTTTTTAGGCAAGAAAGACATCACATGACCACTATTTCCTTGATATTCCTAGAACTACTGAACCACCTGGCTCTTCTAATATCTCATGATTCTTCTAGCATAGTATGACTCTCCAAACATGGAGTTCTCCTGGAATCATATGACCTAATGAGCATTACACGAATCTGTGAGCATTAAGTACTGTCCTAGCATCACATGATGATAACTTGAATCATGTGATACCCAAAGCATTGCATGATTCTCTAAAATCACATGACTCCCAGCATTATATGATTCTCTTAGTAATATGATTCTTCTAATATCACCCAGTTCTCACAGCATCGCATAATTACCCTAGTTTCACAGGACTCTTTTAGAATCACATGATTCTTTTAGTATCACATGACTTTCTTAGCTTTGCATAATTCTTCTAGCATTGGATAACTCTCCTACCATTCCATCACTCTACTCATATTGCAAGATCCATCTAGCATTGCATAACACTTCTAGTGGTGCCTGACTCTCCCATAATCCCATGATTCTGCTATTAGCGTGATTCTTCCAGCATAACTTGACTTTCGCAGCATTACGTCACTCTCTGAGCATTATATGACTTCCAGAATTGCATGTCTTCTAGAGATTAGCTTTTATTTAGTCTTTGCTCCAGCACTAAAAGTCCACTATTATTTTATTTTAGAGCCGTTTATATAAGCATCCAATGCTTCTCGCTAACAAAGGTCTGTATCAATAAAATAATTTAAGAAGTTTATTCATCACTACCATCTGGTATCCACGATTATTTATGGTCACACAGCAAAAATGAGGTTAGAGTATTGTTGTCAGTGTAACTAACTTCACCAAGACCTTGGCTATTAACCAAAGAAATCTTAAAGATTTTTAGCTTAACAAGTGCTATTGGCAATTTTTTAATAAAATAACCAAAAGGTCTTTATCTCTTCTTTTTCCCCCATCTTAAGGTTTCTTTTAATCGTCATTCAATAGTTTCAGGATCTCTTTCAACCCAAAAGTAAATGTTCACAATTCTTTCTTCTGACTCTTGTAATTCATAGTTACAGTTCAAGTTTTTATCCCAATTCTTTTTCCTTTCCTTCATATCTGAAGTTTCTAATGTGACATCAAATACCAATAAAATTATTGCAGATATAATCCTACTTCTTTCCATATTTTTATTTAACACTAAACTAAATTTTTATTTGTAGTCATTTCCCAACACTTACTTTTTAGTTCTAATGAAATTAACTATCATTTCCCCCTACCTTATAAAATTATGCACCTCCCATTCTATTTTTATATGTGAAACAAATGCATATCTATTAGCTCTACATATTTTAACACCTTACTAGTATACCATGATTGTTGACTTCTCCACATAATGTAACTAAATACTATTTTTACTAATTTATCTTTATTCACATAATATAACTTTCGAATCATTTTATGTTTATTTTTTATTTTTCTTAATAAAAAAATTAAATCTATTCTATTTCTTCTTAAGAGTCTCATTTGTTCTCTGTGATTAACCACCCATAACATACCTAATCTGTTTATATATAATCCGTGTGGATGTACATTTGTCTGTGTGAATGTTTGTCCGTAATGCTATCATGTGATATTCAAGTTTAACATTTCTTTGTTACATGGTGTATTTTTTAAGAAAAAAATGAATTGTTCCACCATTAATAAATCATATTTTTTTATGAAGCATTTATGCAAAGAAATAATTTGTTAAAACAAACCAATCTTTAAAAAAATTACAAAAGTGATAACATTTCCATAGACTGGGAACATTTCTGGATTCTAAAAGTATTGGAATAAATATTTTTGGAGGAAAATAACATTTGGAAAAAAAATCAATATGTGCTTTAGGTATAGTATTTAAATTGTATGAAAATGTGATTACAGTACATAAATTCATGTTTAAAAATGTGATATTTAGTGGGGGGGGAGGGGAATAGATGCTATAGTACCATATTTACATTTAGTTTTGTTTAGTGAATAATTTTGATACTGCATAGTTGGTGGCACCACAATAATACCGTGTATGATTGAAATTTGTTAAAGCAACCAATTAAAATATGATGGCCTTTCCATAGGTCAAGTATATATGCTGATATTAACAATAAAACACCAAATTTACAAGGTTCAACTTGATAAGTCTTCAACAGTTTTACACTCTAGTGCCATCTAGCAGAATATTGTGGAATCAGTGATTATAAAATACCTATTTTTAATATTTAAAATCCAATCTCAGACCAGCCTCTGTCTTTTGCTTTCATTACTGAAGACTGGGGATTAAGTTGGATGGAATAGACTTAAAGGGATTTCTGAATATATGTTCATTTTCCCTTTCAGCTTCGAATTCTAATCCACATTAATAAGGGCATCAGGTAATCATTAATTACTCAACTTAGAGTCAATGATGCTAGCATGAAGAATAGTTCTTTCCCATCACATACTTACTTGCCTCATTTCCAAATTCTTAAGTTGATTTCATATACCTCCTACCTGTATGTGATGTGATGCACTATGGCTTTTCCTTTCTTAGAGTCAGAAATCTCAGCCACTATATCCAGAGAAACCTGTTAGCCACCTTTCCATTCACCATCTTAAGATTTTCCCATGTTCTTTTCTATACTGTTCCATTTCCACAATGTTATCTTTGTCTACAGTATGGCCTTTATGTCTAAATCCCTCTTATCTTTTTCCAGGCCCAGCATAAAAACCAAAAACCCATTATCTGTATAATCACTTTGTTTATTATTTATTCTCCCAAAAAACTTTTGTTATGGCTTCTAAACATTTACATTTAATTAACAGATGCTTAACATTTTCTATGCCTTCCTTATATAACTTGCAGACTAAATCATCACATTTCTCCATTTATGTGTATGTTCCCTTGTTGCTAATGATCCTATTCAAGCCTTAAACAGTAAACTACTTTTCTTGCTATTATTATAAAATAACTTACACCCAATATTCTGTTTATTTTTATATATTTTTTCAACTCTTCTTACTCTCCATACTAGTTCTTTATCTCTCCAATTCCCTATTTTTTATTAATGCATTTATTCTTCTATCCCATACTCTGGCACCTATAACACTCCACAATTCTTGTAACATAATCATCCCATTTATTGTACAATTATATTGACATAAAGTCTTTAGCCAAAACTTTTGCATACCATACTACCATTCTCACCCATCTTGTTGCCTGCCATTTACTCATAACACAATTAAATACTATTTTGGTTATTCTCTTACTATCCATAAATTGCAATCTACCGAACATTTTCAATTTACTTTTTACATGTTTCATATATAAATTTGACCACCCTATTTCTCCGTGAATTGTCCCCTTTGCTGACCACAGATCTACATCTAATTCATGTCTTCCTACTTCTTTTTGGAATTTTTCTCAGTAATCTAACACCCCTTTACTAACACATAATGCATTGTTGCCATAAGTTAACCCTGATATTGCCACTCTTTTCTATGCAATTCTAGCAACATCATATTAATTATTTGAAAATGTTAATTTCATCAGTTCCTTTCTTTTCCTCACTTCATTTGTCAATTTTTTTCTTCCATTCATACAAACAATTTCTCTATTACTTAAGATGATTCCCAAATAGTTATACCTATTCACCACATTTAACTTTATATTTCCCAATAAAATTTATTTCTCTTCCCTTTTCCCAGCATTTATCATCATTACTTTTAATTGTACTTCACTAAATTTATTCCCCATCTCTTTACTCACCCTTGCACACATATCAGAAAATAAAAGACTTGATAATATATACATTCTCTTTCCATCTATTAATGGTATCTCTACCCTTCTTTTTTAGTCTTTTTATTGCTCTCTCCATTTCTCTCAAATATAAAAAAAACAAAATAGGCGACATAGGGCATTCTTGACTTAACCCATCCCACTTTTAACCCTAACTGATTCTATATTTCCTAATTGATACATATAATAATTATTTTCATACAATCTCTTAATAAGATCCACTAAAGCTCCATTCACTCCCAAATGTGCCTTCTCTATATCTATAAAGACCATATATAACTGTCTACCAATATTTCTATTCATATCTATAAGTTGTGTAAATACAAATAAATTATCTCCTATAAACCTATCCAACTAAAAACTTTCTTGCAATTTTCCTAGTATATTATTTTTTCCATCCATTTTTCCACCCTTCCAGTCACCATATATACAAAAATTATATATAACACTGATATAAGTGCTATTGATCTATAATTGTTTAACTTTTTATGATTCTTACACTTTCCTTTAAATAGTAGCCTTACTTCTTGTATTATTCTAGCTATTTGGAAATGATCTCTTTCTCTGCTATCTTATTAAATAGATTTAATTTTGTCCTATTTTCTAAATTCATCACTATCTCTGCTGCCCATCCATTTAAACCTCTTGCCTTTCCACTTTTCAAATTCTTTGCTGCCTATTTTCTGTAAACCTAATATTTTCATTACTATGTTTTTTATGTTTGTTATCACTCTTATCTTCACATCTACAATCTTTTCTATACCCATTACATACTTATTTAAGATTGTCTCTAATTCTTTTCTGGAGCTACACTCTTTTTTCTCATTATCTAGTAATATTATTTCTCTTTTCCCAAATTTTTTCTTTTAATATATTTTCAATTTTTTTTACTCTCATATCTTCTACTTGTATTAATATCATCCAATAATTTGTTATTTCATTTCATTCTCTCTATGTAATTATCAATTTTAGCCAATTTCTTTTTAAAAAAAATGGTTTTCCCATTAAATATTAACATGTTTTTCACTTTTTTGCTTTTAATAGCACAATTCATTCTCTGCATGCTTTTTTCTTCTCTTTTACATTTTTACTAATTCTCACTTTTCTATTACTTTTATTCTTCTGAATATTCTCCCCTAAAACCCTATTTGCCCTTTTTCTACTTCATTACATTAGTCCTTATATCCATCCCCAACAAACTCTTCCATGATTTCTTCTACTTTTATTTTATATTCTAACTTATTCTTATCATTCATTCTCCATCCACATCTTTCACTATCCTTTCTACTTTTATTTCTATTTTTCATCACATTACTAACCATTTCTGTTACAAAAAAATTATGATCACAATTACATATTCTCTCTTCATTATCAAACCCTTTAATTTTCCATACTTTATTCATTCTCTCTTTCTCTACTAATACATAATCTATTGTGTACCATATATTATTTCTAGACCATGTGTATTCTCCCTCTTAAATATTTGATAAATTTCCAATCTTCAAAGACTCTATAATTTTTTTTAAATTGTCCATTCTCATTATTCCATGTCATTAATTTCTTCAATATGCCCATTCATATCCCTTATCCCCCCCCCTTTTGAAACTCTGTATATCCTTAATTAGCCATTCATATATGCTACTATTCCACTCCATTATAGTTTGACTATTTCCAGTGGCCATATAGACTATAGCCACCATCCATTTTTGTCTTCCTAATCTTATCTCTAATCACAAATATTATTGACACTTAACAGTAATTAAATATTTTTTGACATAACTCCTATACCACTACACCTTTTTTTATATATATACCCTGCCATACTAAGTCTTTCATTATAGGTTTTTTTTCTTCTCTTAGATGTATTTCCACTACTGCTAATATCTCAAGCTCTTCATTTTAACTGCTTTGTTTAATCCCAGCCACTTTTCTGGTCTCCTACTATCTTGCATATTCAAATATCCAATTTTAACAATTTCTTTTCTTTACTACCTTTTTATAAATTCTTTTGACTCTTTCTTCTCTATTACATTTGTAATTAGCTTGTTTATCATTAATTTATAGACCCATTTCCTCTCCATATCAAAATTTTAGCTAAATCAGTAATCCTTTGTTTATTTCTTACATGCCTCCTTTTTTCTTCTTTTTGATAATACTGTAATTTAAAACCTACTGCCCTTATAAGTTTCCTGAACTATAATATTTTTTTTATAAATTAACCCCCTAATGCTATATGTCCTTGTGTTTCTAAGGGCAATCCGTCTTTACTATATAATTCCCTCTTACTATTAAAAAAATCCCAAACATCCACAAACGTAACATTAGTTCTCTCCCATAATTCGTTCAATTTCTCATTTATAAAACATGCTCTATCCAAACATATACCTATTGTTGAATCTTGATGGTTATCAAACTATTCCTAATCTTCCTTTAATCTTATTCAAATTACTAATTAATTCTTTGCACTCATCCATTACTCTCTCCAATATCCCTGACAAATTATTTGTCCCTACCATAGCATAAACATAAATATCTTGATTTCCTTGTTTCTTTACTTTATCTGTAACATTCCTAATTCTTTCTCCAGGTAAACATACTCTTACATTCCTATTTCTATTTTCCATTATAATTACATCTCCATATTCTTGAATTAGTGAGTCTCCTACTAATATTATTTCATAGTTTACTTTCCCTACTTCATCCGTAACATTTTCTTCCATCTTTTTAACTTCCTTATCTATTTTTTTCTTATCATTTCTATTCATTAATTCCTTAATCAGCTCACACTTTATCTCTAATAATTTTAATTTTACTTCTACATCCTTTATCTCTTCATCTATCTTACTTATTCTTTGGCTAATTATCTCCATTGCATTACTTATTTTGTCATCTATATCTCTTATCACTCCACTAAATCCATATTTTCATCTTAAACTTAATATAACTTTTTTCTTTTTTTAAAAAAATACCCATATAACCTTTCAAATAGTCACAATAAGAGTCATAGATCACATGACCC
Organism: Epiperipatus broadwayi; assembly: GCA_028023455.1. NCBI lineage: Eukaryota > Metazoa > Onychophora > Udeonychophora > Euonychophora > Peripatidae > Epiperipatus > Epiperipatus broadwayi. Next base: position 2,058,667 of record JAQFVV010000055.1, on the reverse strand, counting down.
TATTCTCCTAAGCTTGTAAGTTATAAACAATGAGGATTACCAAGTCCTCAACAAGCTTTGTGATAAATGCTTAGCTAGAGAAAGCATTTAAAATATCTCTGTAAGGACTCCCCCCCCCAAAAAAAAACCTCTGACCATGGTTTCGTGCTCTTGCACTCCTCAGAGAGGTGCTAGGATAGGTTCAGACACTAGATCTAAAAACACCAACCCAAAGCCTGCATTTAACTAAAAGTTATTTCAAGTGAAAAATCTGAAATTTTCAGACACCTACATGTCTTCAAACCCAGCTATCCAACTCACATAGTTATATGGGGCTGAGAAATCTTCAGCCATACCATATAACCTTTATTTCTATTATTTGTTTCTTTATAGCTTATTGCATTTTCTGCTAGCTGTTTTTCATTATTTTACATTTTATAGCACTTTTATTCCATTTTTTCACATTAGTCCAATTAGTTTTAAATAAACATTTACATGCAATATTCTTTTGCATATCACTCCGTTCTTCATAAATTTTAAATTCATCAACTCTCGTAATTTTCCCCCAAGTTATTGCTAAACTTTTCAATTTAGATCTATCTTTTACTTTTCTGCCTATCTTTTTATAAAGTTCTATATCCAACCTCTTATCAGATATCACTAATTCTATTAACATAAAAAAATATGAACTCTATCATACGCCTTTGTATCTTCATTGATTTCTTTAATCCTGCTTATTTTTCTTAATTTCTTTTTCTACCAGCACTACATAAGCAGCAATAGGGTTCAAACTCCGTCTAGACCATGTAAAATTATTATGCCATAATTTACACAGATGTTCAGCTTTTATTGGATTTCTCTCAGACATCTTTTTCGATAATGCATCATTTATATTCTCTACTGCCATCCACATATTCTACAATTAGTATTTATAATTCGCGAGTAATATCAATTCTTCCTTTCAATTTCCAATAACAATATGTACTGCCCTCTACACAATAAGAAAGTAACTATTTTTGAATATTCCTAAAACTAATTTTATTTTTTGTTAAAGCAATGGATTAATTCTTTTTATTTTTAAGTTATTTTAAAAATATATATTTTTGCTACTTTAAACCTTTTTTTAAAATAAATAATTTAATTTCATTATTATCATTAGCTTCATTTCATAAAGGAGAATGCTATTCAAATTCCAGGAGGAAAAAAGAAAAATACATAAGAAATAATGAAAACTAATTTTATGATGATGATTCGAACCCAACTGCGAACAACAAAGCTACTTGTATGTATCATATGCAGATCTTTTTTTTTTTTTTATAAAGAAAGGTAAATTTATCCATAACATAACTTTTGATGACATTTTCTCTGATTACATTGTCTCTGATTACATGGAGTTATTCTATATATTGTCAGTACCGTCTCTGGACTCTAGAATTGAAGACTTCCGAGGTATTTACTCATTACACTTAAATATTTTATATTTTGCAGTGACGGTTTTTTTAAAATTATAGTTGTTCTATTTACATTACTCTCAGATAGATACTTAAGACTGACAGCTCAAAAAATTAACCCCTCCCCCCATTTCAACACACACCCACACACGTATATATATATATTACGTAAAGAAAACCAAAACCAATATGTATATGTAAACGGGAACAGTATAAAATAAAACTGACACAAAGTTTAAACTGAAATTGCAAATGATTCGCAGTTAGTTTATTTGTGACATAATATAATGGTGTAAATAATGATTCATTTATCAGAATTTAAAGCTGAGTGTAGATTTTAAGTCATGGGTAGAACTAATTACTAATTGTAAGACATGGTCTACTGGTGTGTTGAGAAAGGATCAGATAGAAGGAACGTGCCAATAAGCAATAACTGAACGAGTATTCTAGTTCAGATCAAACTTAGATGGGTAAAATTTAGATGAGTAAAACCACTCTTTGCCATTGAAATAGCTTCTACTTAGTTTTAAAAGAATATTTGAAAGTCTTATATGAAATACTGATTTTTAACAACCTTAAAAAATTAGGTTTAAGAAATAAGATTCATAGAAATATCACTAATTGTATACAGGAAGCAAGGCGTTGAATAGCTTGGGTATGGGCACTTTCACCCTCCACCCCCACCCCCATTTTCAGTGGAGTAGTGAAGACAAAGTACCTGGATCATGTCAGATATCTGAAAAAGAATCCCTAAGTCTATTTAGAAAATGTGATGTCTTTTTTTTTCTGGTTGTATACCAATCTTAGCCCAAGAATAAAAGTAGCTATATTTATTTAAAAATTGAGATACAATGTATTTATAAAGGACTTGAACTTGAACTTTAAACCTCCCCACATCTATCCAATTGATCTTATACAACCAATACACATGACTTATAATTACATTAAGTTTACAATATACATATACTTAAATATATATATTGCAAATAAATCAAGTCATATATCATGTAATTTAATTTAATAAGCTTGTATTACAAATGCTATATAATGAGAATGCCAATAGCTCTTAACAAGCTTTTCAGAACATCCCTATTCCCAGATTGCTCACTTATGAAAGACAGAGTTAGAAACTGGTCTGGGGATAGGGGGATAGGGATGTTTTGAAAAGCTTGTTAAGAGCTATTGACATGCTCATTATATATATATATGTCAACAGATGGCGTTCTACCAAAAACACCGTCAAGCGTATGTTTACATAAACGTCAGAGCAAGCATTCACTATCTCTAACTTTAATTCCACTTTCAGATCATGATTTCAAGCTATTTGCTATCATCAGTGAAAGACAGGAATAAGAAACTAGATCTAAACACAAACTCTGAGCATTTATGAAACAGTTTCTATTAAAGTTAGAGATAGTGAATGCTTGCTCTGACGTTTATGTAAACATAATGCCATCTGTTGACATAAATACAAGCGTTAGCAAGTTTTTAACTTGTTTTTTGTTTTTCATAAATGTACCTTTGAGGTCTTTTTAGCAATGAAATATATTGCAGAGGCTTCTACTATGTGGTGATGCTGAACTGAGATCAGACCCATATAGCTATCTGGCTTGCTATGCTGAGTTTGAAGACATTACGTGTCTAAAAGATTCACACTTGCAAGCTGAATAGAAACTGTTTCATAAACGCTCAGAGTTTGTGTTTAGATCTAGTTTCTTATTCCTGTCTTTCACTGATGATAGCAAATAGCTTAAAATCATGATCTGAAAGTGGAATTAAAGTTAGAGATAGTGAATGCTTGCTCTGATGTTTATGTAAACATACGCTTGACTGTGTTTTTGGTAGAATGCCATCTGTTGACATAAATACAAGTGTTAGCAAGTTTTTAACTTGTTTTTTGTTTTTCATATATATATAACCATTAGAAACCAGTCAACACTTATACAATCTCAATATAAATAACAATCAAGAATTTCAAACTGTTGTCAAGGCAACCTCCTTTTATCAATACAGGTGGAATTCCATAATAGTCTTATATATTTATAAAGACACTAAAGATTGCGTCTTGACTACAGAGATTGAAATTATTGATTGGAAGAAGTTAAATAAACTTCCTTAAACAGGTAAATATAACCTGTTCTAAATGCAGACTAATAAATAGTCAATTATAACATTACAAATTGCAATTATAACTTTCAAATTGCATCCAAAGTATTACTTAAATAATGAGTGTAATAATGTTCAAGGTAAATATATATATATATTATAATAGTAACTTACAGTTGTTATTATTAGTCTAGCGTGTTTTATCTCTTTAATGTTCAATTCTATCAAATAGGCTGTCCCGTTATAATATATTGTAACAGACCATGTGTAACAGACAAAATATTAAAATTGTCTTTTTTACGTGTTACGGGTAGGTAGTTAAAATACAAGACAATAAAACTCAGATTATGTTTGAATTATCATAATAAAAAATCAAGCGTCACATTCGTGTACCAAAATGTGAACAGACCAAAGAAAGATAGCATATATGTCTCAGATAGCATGATTTCATCCCTAAACATCACACAATCACCATTATTTATAGTCAACTAATAAGGTAAAAGGTAGCTTCTAGAGCATTGCATTATACCCTAAGATCTAGGTGTAGTGCTCTCAGATCCAAGGATTTTCACTGATGAAAGCCACAAGCTGGAAACTAGTCTGAGGATATTGGATGAGTAGGCACTAAATAGAGGTTTTATGCACAAATCTTTTTGCATCTATTGATAACTCTGGTTTGCACCATGTGGGGAGTATATGGAGAGTTTAGCCCATGTAGCATATCATTGGTACCATAATTTGTCATTCAAGTACAACAAATATTATTATCATAAATTATTATTAGGAATTATATACCATATGAGTGGTCAAATATAATTAATAATAAAGTAAAATAGGAGGATTCAAGATAATTATGTGTGATTATATCGGAATTTTATAACATACCCTAAATAACTGTTTCTAAATGTAAATTTAATACATAATGTTATAATTTTGAATTTTACCGATAAATAAATATATAATAATTCAAATTATTACAGACATGTATTTATAAGGCATCAATGAGTCCACAGTCAATAAATATTCAATTCAGTTAATAAGTAATTCAATGAATAGATGATCTATTAACTAATGAAATAATAATAATAATAATAATAATAATAATAATAATAATAATAATAATAATAATAATAATAATAATAATAATAATAATAATAATAATAATAATAATAATAATAATAATAATAATAATAATAATAATAATAATAATAATAATAATAATAATAATAACAACAACAACAACAACAACTGAAAGAAATAATAATAAAAGAAAAATCAAGGAAGCTATGTTAATATATAAATACAAGCAAGACTTAATCAATAGGTAGGCAGCAAATGTTAAGATCACGGAATTATGGAAAAGTTGACCTTTCAAAGTATTAATTGACAAAGACTATGAGGATAGTCTAAAGCGCTCCTAAGTGACGTTTATATTTTGTGTTCTTTTTAAAAATTTTAATTACTGTATTTTCTAATATTTATTTATAAGTTTACCTAATGAATATGTAATTTATGGATTGTGTGCATAACTAATGTAATTTATTGAATAGATAAATCAATATCGTACAAAAGAAAATCAAAGGATGCATTAAATAATACAATATGCAAACTTATTAAGATAATAAAAAAAAATACTGAGTTTAACAGTTATAAATTTTGAAGTCCATTATATTATAATCTATTTTGAATTTTGCAATTACTCTATTACACTCTATACTTTAAATAGCATTTTGACGCATATATTTTACAGTCACAATATGGTTAGTAATGATGTCTTTCATGCTAATATTCAGGCATATATATATATTACAAATGAAAGTATATGTCTACATATTGTTTTACTTTAAATCAAATAAACCTTTATAAAATTAATTAGTATACACTTGGGTCTCGTTTTACGCGATAGATAGGTTCCTCAGAAAACACGCGCAAACGAAATCGCACAAAAATAGACGTAACTTACATTGAAAAAGGGGGGGGTGTGGTCTGTGATTTTTCAAAATTCACGTAAAAGCAAAACACCAACGTAAAATTACTTTAAAATTCGAGCAAAAAAAAAAAATAAGGAAATAAAATATGACTAATAAAAAATTTCAAATTTGAAAAAAATCGATACAAGACAAACTTTTTTTAACTATAATATTTAATTTTATTCAAAATAATATATTTTTATGCATAATTTACAGTAGAGTAATTTATATTTTTTATACACGTTTTAATTATTATGATTTTCTGGTGACAACGTAATTAGTAATTAATCTTCGAGGCGATGAGTTTATTAATTGTTTACGAAGCTCGCGATATCCAGACATACAGCCATTTAGCTCTCATTGAGATTTAAGAGCATGTAATAAGAAAATAATAATTGATTACGTTCTTTTTTAAAAAACAATGTGATTTAAAATGCAAAATTAACACGCACAATGTTTGAACAAATTTACATTATAATCTTGTAAAATTTAATGTGTGTATACATAAAATGTGGAAATCATGATTTTAATTTCATTATTGCATAAAATCTTACTATTATAAAGCATTGAAAATATTGAAATTACTAAGTTGAAAGTCAAATTCCAATAATGTGCTATTACTTTCAATATAACGTAAGTGCACGAAATTTATTATTTAAAGTAATAGCGCATTATCGGAAATCAACTTCCGGTGAAACACAAATCGCGTAACTTTAAAATCATGTTAAATAAGTCCGCATAAAAAGAGACCCAGGTGTATTCAAAATTTTTTCTTTTTATGTTAAATACATTCGTTGAATTGTTTTGCTAAACTTAGGGAGTTGGAGTGGATTGAAGCCTGTCCATTAAAGTATAAAGATTTGTTATCTTAATATAAACTGAGCACTGATTATATATATATATGTGTGTGTGTGTGTGTGGGTGGGAGATGATAATCTGGACCAACTAATGAGTGCTGGTTCAGCATGAAATACATATATTGTTGATTATTTATCTTTTCTACATGTGTGTGGTCATGTGTATCAATAGTATGAGATAGTGTGGATAGTTGAAAGTTGGTTGAAAGTCTGAATTCAAATCCCCTATATTTACAATAAAGTTCCAGGTAAAAGAATGCCTGTATTTCAAATATTACACATTAAGCTTGCATTCTGCCCATCCCTCTTCTTTGTATTTAAATGGATACTGTCCTATACATGATGGGTCAGAATGACCTGAGATCAACATGGGCATAACAACAATATTGGCATAAGTATGGGATTTTGGCATTCTATCAGATTTTCAATGATATAGATGGATGAAGAATTGGAGGTTGGAGTAGATTGAAGTCTGTCCATTAAAGTATACAGAGTTGCTATCTTAATATAAACTGAGTACTGATTATATATATGGGAGATGATAATCTGGACCAACTGATGAGTGCTGGTTCAGCACGAAATATTATATTGGTGATTATTTATCTTTTCTACATGTGTGTGGTCATGTGTATCAGTAGTCTGAGATAGTGTAGATAGTTGAAGGTTGCTTGAAAGTCTGAGTTCAAATCCCCTATATTTAAACTTCTTAATTGTAAAATTCCACTATTTTAATTAGATTAAGAAATTGTTTTAACTAAAGCTTGTATAACATATTTTGATAAAAATCCTACAAAAATGGTGTTGAAAGGATTAAGAAATACTTTTAGATAAAATTTGGTATTCAATTAAGGTGAATTAAAAAAAATCCTTAATTTTTTTTAGTCAAGAAAAAAAAACTTACTTTTAATTACTGTGATTTCTATGATATAGGATAAAATAATCAATTCAAAAGAAAAAGACTGACAACAATGTACAGCACTATTACTATGAAGTTATAACTGAAGGTGCAAAGTATAAATTAGCTGCCTCTGCTAGTACTACAATAATAGATTTTGGATTCACATCGAAGCAAAGGGCCTGCTTTTTTGTGTTCCATATCCTAAATGTGTACTAGACAGCCTGCATTTAGATTATCAAATTATAAGAGACTGAATGGAGATAACTAATGACAGGAAATAAAAGCTTTAAAATACATTATATTCATTTAACATAAAGTTATAAATCATCAATCATTAAAATGGATAAGATTTTATTGCTATGCATGAAAAGTGTATGTAATTAAAAATGATTATTTAATTAGTTATAGAAAGTTGCTTTGTTGAAGGTCAAATATGTTAAATTGATTTTTTTTATTAATCGATAGTAAATCCTCTTAAAATATTTATTGTACCAATAATATGATATATTATTTAGTTAATGTTATTTAGATGAAACGCTTAAGTAAATCAGGTATTCAAAGTCAGAATACTCAAGTTTTGTTTGTTAATTTGCTTTCAAAAGGTATGAATAATAAATAAATAGTGTAATATAATAGGGATAATCCCAAACTGGTGTCCAAAGATTTATTTGAGAATTAAAATTATTAAGACAAGTAGTCTTATTGTAAAATATTTATCGTAAATTAAATTTTTCAGTGTAATAAATGATTTGTTTAGTTATTAAAAAAACTGTGTCTTGAGTTATTCTTGCATATATTCGTGTACTAATTTCCACATCTCCACATGTCATATATCTATTATAAAGTAAATATATTGTTTTATAGCTATGATATTAAATATGCTGGTATCTGATAATATTGTTTCCTCAATCCAAACATTATAAGAAACATTGCCACTTGATAAACGTATAAGAAAGGTTGCCTAGTTAATGTATTGGTTAGATGATGATGTGAGATTAAGATGTGCCCTATTTCCATCATTATCTAATTGCTAAACACAGTAAAACATTTAGTCAATTTATCTCATTATATTTTATTATAAAATAAAAGTATAAATTATGGGCCAATGTATTTTCTTTAATTCAACTGTGTTTTTAAATTCCCTGAGATCTTATTGTACATTCCTTGATCGGCATTAAGGCAGCTGTTTAGATGATGATATGCCAAGTCATATAATTGTTTAGTGATATAATTATATCAAGCTGATATATGTTATACTTGGATGAAGGAAGAAATTAAGTTGAAAGGATACAAATAAACATTGTGATTCTTTATCATGCAATTAGTTAACAAAAAAGGATTTACATTATATTTAATGTTTTATAATATTTCTTCTTTCATTTACTTATAATTATATATCTTATGAACTTCCTATAACCTCCCACTGAGCTGAGCTGAATGTAGACATAGGTAAAGAGTCTCAGTAAAAATTTTGTATCAGATATGTTGTTATATTGTTCTATTCATTAATAGAACTGGCGCCCTGGGCATTTGCTCATATAATGTATATGAGCGGTGTTGTGAGCATAGGTTATAATATATATAAAGTGCATATATCTGATGAGGAGAATGTGTTATATATTGAGAACAAGATTATTTGAAATATGTTTAAAGTTAAAATCTTTAAATTACAAGTTATAAAAGTAAATACGTTTTAGTTGAATTATATGTCTAAAAACAATGGATTGATTTCTAGTTTGTATTTAACTTTTGAAATTATAAAAAAGCTCTCTGAAAATTTTCTTATTGTAAATAAAGAAACAAAAGCCTGAATTTTAAAGAAACTTTCCAAACTGAATCAAGTGATTTTTTCTTTAAAAAAAACCAAAACAACTTTTGCTTAAAATATACTAATAACTTTGATTTGTAAAAAAATAATACTAATATGCATGTAAGTATGCAGTGGTTTTATGTATATAAGTAGGCCAATATAAAGCATTTAGAAATGAGAGTGTGAAGATCTTAATCAATCATTTTTAATTCCATGACATATTAATAAATGATATCTGTAAATTTTTATAATTTATTGCCCATCAGTATTAGATGTAATGTATTTATAATAGTCATAACAGAATCATCCACAATACATGCACTGTATGAATTTATAGGAATACTCTCACTTTCTAAATACAAGACAGAGTCTTTGAAAATATAAGAATGAGTCAATCTTATCTTTTCTCCCTAAATTCATATATATAAATAATATATTTATATGAATTTAGGTAAAGAAGGTAAGGTGGATACATTTTTCATCTATTCAAAAATTGTCTTGTATTCAGAAAGTGAGAGTATTTCTCAGCTTTATAAATCTATACAGCACATGCGTTGGGGGTAATTCCCCTATAATTATTACAAATAAAACTCCACGCTAAATAAATAAATAATGAGCTATATATATTTAATCAAAATAAAATAAAATTTTATCCATTTAAAAGAAGGAACTTTTACAATCAGTTGGAAGTAAAATTTGTTTTTATTTCTATTTCAATTAAACATTAATACTTTTCAGTCTAAGTTTTTTTTAAATATATATATTTACCATTCTCTCACATGCATCACTGAAAATTGTATCAATGTATTTGCAATTCAGTTCGCCAATCCCTCAACAATAACGAAACCAGGATTACAACCTGAAATATTTCATTATCATTGATTTATTACATGCTCAAACTTTGAAGAAAACTCATTTAATAGATATATGTTAAATGTCGAGTTCAAACTTTTGCCTAAGTGAATGAACAGAGTTTCTATCTTAACTAAGTAAAAAAAAAAGGATGGAAAATGGATTAGATTTTAAAAAAATCAGATGCAATAGATACAAATCCTAAAACTTTTTTACTGACAAAAGCCAGACACCAAAAGCAAGTCTGAGAATATGGAGAGAGCCATATTTGAGAGGGATATAATAAGCTACTGATCATATCTGCTTAAAAATGGATTGCAGAATGGGCATAATAAAAACATTGTTTGATTCTTTTAAAATGTTTCTTGGTACCATACTTCAAATTTCATTCCAAATTGAAAATTTGGGAGACAGATAGTGTACCTACTCTACCAGTGCACTAAATTCATTGATTGAAATAATCAAATAGTTATTTTTTGGGAATTAATAAGAGTTTAAGCACTGGAAATGAATGAGCTTAACCACAATTTGTGTACATCACAATCTAGAGTGTATTACTCCATTTCTGGTCCAAACCATATGGGACATGACTATTAACATGGAGTAAAAAGTTATAACACTGGTGTTGATAAACTACTACAGTTAACTGATTTCAGATTTTCAGACAACCTATTTGTTCTCCCAAATTGCTGATATCCATCTTCGACATGTGGGATGTGAGGGTGCATGTGGTAACACCTTTATTTGTTGTGGAAGCAAATAAATAAAAATATTCTCAAAAATATAATAGATCACTACAGAAATATGGTTTATACTCTATGTTTGTGATCAAGTGGTCTTATGCCCTACCAAGCAACCATTTTGATATTAATGTATCTACATTGATGCAATTGCAGAAACCTCGTTTTCATATTTATGAGAATTCGACAACAAATATCAGATAATTAATTACTATAAATTGTTGCTCTTTGGTTTGGATTTCACTCTTTTTTAATCCATCATCTCCAAAATAATTTATATATGAAAATCATTTTAATTAGATCAAATAAAGAATCTCTGCCACCAGACAGAACACAACACAAATAACTGAATAGTTATTTTTTTGACATCATGTAATACTCATATTATCAGATCAGATATCTTTAGCTTTGTTTTAGAAATGTTTAGTTCTTGAGTCTGTTCTATTGAATGCACAGGGTGAGAGGTCACACCAAATCATATATGACAAACAGATCACACTAAACCACATAAAATAAGACAGGTCATCTAAATCATACTTATTGGGTAGGACATACTAAACTACACCCAATGATACAAGTCACACCAAACAATAAAAGATGAGATTGGTCACACTAAACCATACAAAGTCAGACAAGTCGTGAAGAATTTTTAAATTTCCTACTAAAATATCAATAGTAATATCATAAAAAATTGAGATTAGACATTGTAAAATTTAAGTTCAAAGGTCATTCAATTTCTAAAAATTCATTATCTACAAAACAAAAGCAGATCTCTACTCTACTGCCATCTATAGTAAGCTTGACTAAGCAAATATTACTATATAGTGATCTTCATCAATTTTAACCACCAGTAATTTACTGAATGATGAAGATCTCTCCAAGTTTAATTCAATTTATCCGATCATATTCTCTCTTCTTTACACTATACCATCAAACTTCCTTGTTTCATCCAGTCATCTCATATGTGATCTCTTTCTAGGTTTGTTACAATCTCTTGGGATCCAGTTTAAAATTTCAACTTTTCATTAGCTTATCTTCATTTCTGATCAATATGTCTATCCCAGATTTAATTTATTCTCTTGATTTTTGTAATGATGTCAGCAATACTCGTTTGTTCCTCTCAACTTTTGTATTTCATTTTTGATCTTTATCATTGCTTCTAACATAAATTTCATTAAAACAGGCAAAACTCATTATACATATTGCTGCACTGCAAGCTAGAGTAATCAATGGATGCCAGAAAGCTTGAATAAAATCCCCATCTAGGCCTATTCACCCAATATCCCCAGACTAGTTTCTGGCTTGTGGCCTTCATCAGTGAGGAGCCTTGGATCTGAGAGCCCTGACAAAGACCACAAGCCAGAAAGTCATCTGAGGATTTTGGATAAGTAGGCACTAGATGGGTATTTTATGCATAAGCTTTCTGGCATCCATTGATTATTCTAGCTTGCAGTGTGGCAATACGTATAGTGTGTTTTGCTTGTTTTAATAACAGTTATAAGCAAGCATAAAAAGTGGTGGTCATGTGATGTTTATTAACATAAATCTCTCCATACTTCATTGAATAGTCTGATGTTCTCATACTGCTTTCTACTAAATATCCAGTTTCATATCCATAATTGAGAACTTCTGAAATGTTTCTTGCAAGTCATTTATCTTTTTCAAATGCTTAAAAAAGTATGCGTAGTGAAGAAGTTTTAGATATAAGCTATTATATGCAGGAAATAAAGGAATGAAGTTGTATTCTAGACCTGATGATCAAACTCTTTATTAGTTTCCAAACAATAAACCATTTCATTATTTGGCTATATTAATAAGAATAGATATATTAATTTTTAATTAAATTTGCACTTTATATATGGGCTAAAAGTGAATGATAATCTATAGATTGAGAAGTGATTAGCAATAATCATTACTTATTCAAATCAAATGATGTCAAATGTATGAGTGCAAAAAATTTTACACTTACTGTTTTAAATTTGTAATTTAATATTGATAAATACTGAAAGAAGATGATTATTGGCATGTGAGAAGCTACATCCTCCGCCAACTGATGAGTGTTAATTTAAGCAGAAATGCATATTGGTGTCATTTACTCTTTTGTAGATATCTTTAGTCATGAGTTTGAGATATGATAAAATAGAAGTTTTAAATATATATAATAATAGTAACAATTTTTTCCCCCACAAAAGTGCCACCTAGTATAAGCTGTAGTAGTCAATAGATGCTAGAAGATCTGAATTATAATCCTTATCCTGTGTCTTCCCTAAGCTAGAAACTACTCTGAATGTATTGGATGGAAAAGCACTGGGTATGAATTATGATGTATGTGAAACCTTTCAGCATCTATTGATTACTAAAGCTTACACTAGGTGGCATTATTATGTAGAAAAAAAATTGCTACTGTTTCAACAGCTTATGCAAGGATAATGAAAAGGTAATCAAATGATGTTTTAATACTTCATATCTAATAATAAGAAATCAATTATTTTTACCTTTTACAAAATATATGATAAAGCAAAAGCAACACTTTAGCTCCAACACCATCTATAGGAAGTATGAATGATTAATAATCTTAGAAGATAATCCATTTAAATGCCATATCCAGACTGTTTCTAACTTTTGCCTTTATAAATGAGGTTTGGGATTCAAAATTTAAAATTAATCTCAAGCTTTATTGATAAAGTCAGAGCCAGAAACTGTTCTGGGAATGAAAATTTAAACACATTAGTATCAAACAGTCACTGGTTGTCTACGCTTCCTACAGATGGTGTTAAAGTAAGTTGCTTTTGTTTATCACCTGTGTACATATAACTAATAAAAATAAACAACTAAATATCACGTATGCTTACACAAGCTGTTTACATAGAGGCTAAACTCTCTATACAGTCATCACACACAGTGCAAGCTAATAAAATAAAAGATGGCTGCTGGAGGGTTGCATTCAATTCTAAGATTTACGTGCAGTGCTCTCGGATCCAAGGCTCCTCGTTGATGGAAAGCCACAAGCTAGAAACTAGTCTGGGGACTTTGGATGAGTAGGCGCTAGATAAGGATTTTATGCACAAACCTTCTGGCATCCATTGATTACTCTGGCTTGCACTGAATGGTACTACGGTATGAAGAGTTAAGCATTTGTGTAAAAATAAACAAACTGAATAAATTGTTGAAGTATATTCACTCAGTCTTTTTTACTTAAGAAGATTATGATGCATTATAAGTAATGATATACATTTAGCAGCAAAAAAAATCACATGACTTTCCCCAGTTTATCTTGACATATATATATCAGTTCTCTTCTCACTACACTAGAGCCATCTACTGTGACTGTAAGAAATTTAATGGTAGCATTACTATATCTATCCTCAGACTAGTTTCTTGCTTATGATCTTTGTAATTGAAAATATATTTTGTGCAGATTTGGTGTCAGTTTAATGTAACAATACACAACAGATGACTGAATTCAAAATTTAAGGTTTAGTAATTTCAGATTATTTATTTGATAGAAAAAAAATTACAAAGGGTTTGTTTTAGATGCACAAGTTGCAGTTTTGCATCCAAAATCTTTATTGAGGAAGGTTGCAAGGCAAAACTCAATCTGAGGATGAAAATTTAGACAATATAGCTCCTATATGGTGTTGGTTAGTTACTCCAGTTTATAGTAGATGGCTCTGAAGTAGAGTAAAAAGAATTGCTCCTGAAAGCATATATTCAAAAAGTAATAGATGACCTATAATTGGTAGAAAAGTCATTAAAATTTGTGGTCACTGACTCAGCTTGAGTTTGAAATTTTAGACTTTATCAAATTTGAGGATATTAATTTGATAAATTTAAAAAGAGTTAGATGGGGTTTTAAGTACACTCATTGCAGCTTTGAATCCAAAGCTCTTCCCCAAAAAGGGAAGCAAGAAGTCAATCAGAAGATAGGATGTAAGCCAGTAAACATCACAAAATCACTATTTCTTATGCTTGTTTTTAACTGTTATTAAAACAGATAAAACTCTTTATATGTATTGCCACTCAAGATGGGGATTTAATACCCAAGCCTTCTGGCATCCGTTGATTATTCTGGCTTGCACTAAATAATCAATACATATAGAGAGTTTTGCCTGTTTTAATAAAGATAGGATGTAGTCATGATAATGCTACCAACTTGCTTTCATTGATTATTTAAGCTTACAATAAATGGATCTGGAGTATAAGGAAGAAAACTACAAGCAGTTGTGTTAAAATATAGGAAATATTTATCAATCCTTTTTTTCATCTTTTTCTTGTTTAGGTAGAGGTTTAAGATACCCACATCTTACCCATAAAGGTTAAATTGATAATCTCTAAGCATCCTTTCTTATTTCAGATGAACATGAATTTTCACTGTCTTTCTGGAGAACTGGAAATTAAATTATATCAACATAAGATGGAAAAATTGGGAGATATGTTTAATCATATCTCCCATCTTCAGAAACAGTGAAAATTCATTTTCATCTGTAAAAAGAAGGCACATGTCTTTATTGCTCAAGATTTCATAAGAAAGTATGAGTTCCAGAAATATGAGCATCAGAATTGATCATGGGATTACTCAATTTCAAATCCAATGGCCTACCAACTGTACCAAAAGATGCCCAGTATTTTTATCAGTGATGGTAGAAGATGGTAAACAGAAATGAGAGATCATGACTACATTCTTTATGGTTCGGATGCGGATGTCTTATCCAGCAAATATTTTTTTATTAAAATAATAAATAAAAAAATGACTAAAGTATATAAAGAAGAGGGATTGAACTTGGAGATACTTTGATACCTACAGTGAGTCAGTAATAACTGAAAATGATGAAGATGATGTTGAAATAGAAAAAAGATAAGAAATTCATTTTTGGGAGTATTTTCTATATTTTAACTATTTTGTTGTTTTTCTCAGTATGCTTCATAGCCATTTATTGTAAGTTTTGAATAATCAGTGGGCAGAAACTATTAAGGTTGTTATATTTACACCCCACCCTCAAACTGTTTTCTTACTTAAGCTTTTCTTATGCAAGAACTTTTGATTTAATGCTGGAACTAAATTTAGACTCCAATGCCACCTGTAACTTTTTTACAGTATTAAACTAGTAGCTGAAAAAATTGTAAACTCAAAAATCCTATGTTTCAAACTCAAGCCAATTTGCTTACACAGTTACATAGATCTAGTACCAGAAGAGCATTTTAAAATTTTGGTAGCCTCAGTTTTAGACCAATTGTAGGTTATCTTTTATTCTTTGACTAGGAATACTTATACTAACAAACACCATCTGACTTTTAAGGTTTACTCTTAACCACGTGCTTTCAAAAGTACTTCTTTTTACTATGTCCAGAGCCATCTACTTTAACTTTGAGCATTAACTGACACATGTTCCATCCTCAGATTGGATTTTGTTTTGTGGCTTTCAACAATGACATTTTGGATTCCAATTTGAATCTAAAGAATTTATGTATCTAAAAACAGCCTCTGCAGTGAGATACTAGGATATCAGACACTATCTAAAATACCATCTGAAGCACAGTATAAATCTGAAATTTTCAGACACCAACAAGTCTTCAAATCTAGCTATCTAACTTAAATAGTCATATGGGATTTAACTAAATTCAGATACTCCATATATTAATAGCTGAATTTAGTTTAGTTCTATATGGCTATTTGAGTTAGTTAGCTGGATTTGAAGGCATATAGATGTCTGAAAATTGTATATTTTCTACTTAATAGTTAAGTATTAGATAAATGCTGCACTTGAATTGGTATTTTAGATCTAATGTCTGAATATCCTAGTGCCTCACTGAGAAAAGCCATTATCTTGAAACCGGTCTGAGGATAGGGATAATTCTAGATAAGATTTTAAACGCTTTCTCTTCTGGCATTTATTAGAAAAGCTTGTTTAGAGCTATTGGCATGCTTATTATATTACAGTTGTAGTACATGCTTATTAAGTTAAGTCATGTGATGTATGATTTGATTTTCTTACAATAAAATATTAGTTATATATATTTAACTTGAAATAAAAGAATGGGACATCCAGATATTAATTCATTCAATTACTAATATTTACAACAAGATATTAGAATTAATTAATTTCTGAAAATCCTACAATTTTATTTCAAGTTAAATATACAAAGCCTCAATTGTAATTGTAGAAAAGCATTATTTTCTGGATTTTTAGTGCATAATAAATAAAAGCATTTATTATAAAATTATATATATATATTATTTTTATTCTTTTTTTAATGGTGTCAATAATATTAGTTTATCCTCTAATTGATATATTGAGTTGTTAATCCCATAATACATCTCTTCACATCATTGATAAAATATCATATGATCTTTTTTCACTTATGATTTTTAAGTAGAAAATCTATTTCTCCTACTTTATTTTTGTCACTGAGAGTATAAAAACATACAAATACTAAGATAATAAACATAACATGGCCACCACTTTTTATGCTTGTGTATAACTGTTGTTAACACAGGCAAAACTCACTTACATATTGCCACACACAGCAAGCTAGAGTAATCAATGGATGCCAGAAGGTTTGTGCATAAAATCCCCATCTAGTGCATACTCATCCAATATCCCCAGATTAGTTTCTGGCTTGTGGCCTTCATCAGTGAGGAGCTTTGGATATGAGAGTACTGCACCTAGGTCTTAGGATCTAATGCAACCCTCCAGCAGATACCTTTATCTCTACTTAACTACAAAACTATGAGTCTTAAACTGAAAACACCTTAATGTTTTCAATCCAAGCCCATTAAGTTATATAGTCATATGGACTGAACTCAGTTCAGTATCCTAACATTTTGGTGTCTTTGGTTCTTTAATAACCATAGCCACCACTATCCTATTAGTCAGGATTGGTTTAAAGCCAATAAAAATTACATGACCACAACTTCTTATGCTTGGAAATATACTGTTGTTAAAACAGGTAAAACTCACTATATGTATTGCCACACACGTAAAGCTAGGGTAATCAATGGATGCCAGAAGGCTTGTGCATAATATTCCCATCTAGTGCCTACTCATCCAATATCCCCAGACTAGTTTCTGGCTTGTGGCCTTTATCAGTGATGTAATGTTTATTGGCTTAAAACCAATCCTGCCTAATAGGATAGTGGTGGCTATGGTTATTAAAGAACCAAAGACACCAAAATGTATGGGTGCTGAACTGAGTTCAGACTCATATGATTATATAAGCTAATGGGCTTGGATTGAAAACATTAAGGTGTTTTCAGTTTAAGACTCATAGTTTTGTAGTTAAATGGAGATAAAAGGTGCTGCTGCAGGGTTGCATTAGATCCTAAGATCTATGTGCAGTGTTCTCAGATCCAAGGCTCTTCACTGATGAAGGCCACAAGACAGAAACTAGTCTGGGGATATTGGATGAGTAGGCACTAGATGGAGATTTTATGCACAAGCCTTCTGGCATCCATTGATTACTCTAGCTTGCTGTGTGTGGCAATACATATAGTGAGTTTTGCCTGTTTTAACAAATACTAAACTGGCAGAGATCTACAAAACTGTGCAAGCAAGTTGGTTTAAATTTAAAAATAGTAAAATATTTTTGAATTTCAAGCTGGTATATTAATTATAAGAAATAAGTAAATGATGGCTGCTGGATAAAAGATGTATTAGTTCCCAAAAAAATTGGGTGTACTAGATTTAAATTCAAAACTCCTCTCTGATGATAAGCTAGAAAATAAATGTGCTGATGTGGGATTTATTAAATACTACCATCTGATATCTATTGATCACTAATGCTTACAATAAGGTAGAAGAACTGAAGTAAGAGAAGTAAGAGAAATAAATCTCTTTACGCTATATTATTAATGATTAAAACATCACATGACCATCATTTATTATGCTTACATAATCTATTAAAATGGTAGCAACTCTTTCCGATCTTAGTCCAAATATGTTGGTGACTATGGTTACTTAAAAAAAACAAAGACATAAAAATGTATAGATACTGAATTAGGTTCATATCTTCATGGCTATACAAGAAAATTGACTTAGATTGAAAACATTATTGTGTTTTCAGTATGGACTCATAATTTTAGAGTTAACCAAACAGGTAAACAGTAGTTACTGGAGGTTGCATTAGACCCAAAGGTCTGAGTGCAGTGCTTTCAGATTCAAGGCTCCTCACTGATGAAAGCCATTAGCTAGAAACTGTTTTGGGAATATTGTATGAAATAGGCATGTTAATGCACAAACCTTCTAGCTTCTATTAAAGTATCTGCACCACTCTTCTATTAAGAGTCGAAGTCTCTGATCCATAATCAAGCACTAAACAATATAAAATTAATGTATGTTAATAACTGATGATTAGAATATGAATAAATTAAGTGATCTGTTGGTATATAATTATATTGTTTTCAAAAAGTATTTTACTACATAGAATGGGATCAAACTTAAGAAAATACTTATCAACAATGAGAATTTATCTTCAATTTTTATTTTTAACTTTTAAAAAAAAAAACATTAGAGGTTGTAATGTTTAAGATTTCGTTTTAATCAATAATAAAAGATGATTAATAGGGAGCGCGCGTAGCACACTTTCTTCTAATTACTTCTAGATTACGTCATAAGCACAATGAAATTGCTCTACAGGGATAATTTAAACACTTAATAGAAACTTAAACCCATCAATGTTATATGACTTAATATTTATTGATTTTTTAGTAAAAAAAAAATCCATTAATTTCTGTTAATATAAAATATTTCGTTTAATTGGCCAAGCGAGATTATGATAGAAATAAAATATGTAAGACAAAGTGAGTTTTCAAAAAATAAATAAATTGTAATCCAGAACTTAGATAATAAAAATATATTCTATGGCAATATTATTTATATATTGGTATAATAGATTGATGATTATCAAAAAAGTTAATCCTCACATCTGACGACTATTTTGCTGTTTCCAGCCATGGACACGTCTGAATTCAGCTTGCCAAATATCTTCCAAAATATATATATAAGGAACTTGAATTCAGACTTTGAAGTGAACCAGTACTTATCAGTTAGTCCAGATCACAATCTCCCATACGTATATATAATCAGTGCTTAGTTTACACTAAGATAGCAAATCTTCAAACTTTAATGAACAAGCTTCAATCTTCTTCAATTCTTCAGCCATCCATATCATGAAAATCCGAAGATGGAATATTCGAAGCCTTGTTGTTGCCAATATTATTGTCAGACCTATGTTGATCTTAAATCAATCTGACCCCTCACATATACAACTTTAATATGAACAATTAAATCATATAGAAGGCAGATGGGCAGAATATAGGCTGGATATGGAATATTTAAACACATGTATCTTTTCTATACTAAACTTAGTGTAATCATAAGGGGCTTGAATTCGGATTTTTAAAGTTCCCAACAGATATCCAGTTCATCTTATATAACTGAAACACATGGGCCACATATGTGTGAAAAAGATAAATGATTTCCAATATTCATACTTCGTGCTGAACCAACACTCATCAGTTAGTCCAGATCACCATCTCCCCCCCCCCACACACACACACACATATATATATATATATATATATATATATATACAATCAATGCTCATATGGATGTCTGAAAAGTTGGAGAGTGAAGATTGAAACTTGTCCATTAAAGTTTGAAGATTTGTTATCTTCATGTAAACTGAGCACTGATTGTATATATGTGTGGAGCATAGTGATCTGAACCAACTGGTGAGTGCTGGTTCAGGATGAAATAAGTATATTGGATGTCATTTATCTTTTTCACATATATATGGTTATATGTATCAGTTGTATAAAATGGACTGGATAGCTGGTGGGGCTTTAAAGTCTGAATTCCAGTTCTTTATAATTAGATTAGCTTTAGTACAGAAAATATACATGTATTTACATATTACATATGCAGTCTGTATTCTGCCTATACCTCTTCTGTATAACTAAATGGACATATTAATGTTCTATGTGTGAGGGGTCAGATAGACGATCAACATGAGTATGACAATAATATTGACATCAAAAAGGGCTTTGAGTATTCCATGCTCAGATTTTTAATGATGTGAATGGCTGAAGAGTTGGAGAGTGGAGAAGATTGAAGCTTATCCATTAAAGTTTAAAGATTTGCTATCTTAATTTAACGGAGCACTGATTATATATGTGTGTGGGAGATGATGACCTAGACCAACTGATGAATGCTGGTGCAGGACAAAAGACATATATTGGAAATTATCTTTTTCACATGTATGTGGTCATGTGTATCAGTTGTATAAGATGTATTGGATATCTGTTGGGAGCTTAAAAGTCTGTGTTCAAATCTCTTATAATTACATTTAGTATAAAAAATATACAGGTATTTAAATATATATATATATATTGTATTCAACATCAGTCTTTGATAATCTTTTATATATCTAGAGATTCTATTTTTTATGATTTTTCTAATTATTTTAATCTTTTGAAGTAGAAACCTTGTTCTGAATAGAAAATATGCATTATTTCTCTTTTTAAGACACATCTCAAATGGACCATCCTCATTGTTTTTAATCTTTATCAATACACAGCTGAATAAAGATCTCTCCCAATTTAATCAAGTTCTTCTGTTTATAGTTTTTTTTCTCTTCATATTAAGTCAACGAACTTCTTTATTAAATCCATCTATCTCACATAAGGCCTTTTTCTATGTGTTTCATAATTCATTGGAATCGAATTCAAGATTTTAATTGTCCATCTATTATCATTTCTTCTACCAGTATATCCAGTCAAATTCCATTTCAAGTCTTAATTATTTCATTGATGTCAGTAATACATGTTTATTATTTTACCTACATATTTTTTGCTTGCATTTCCTTCTGATATACATCTTTTTATATTTCATTGCATGATTAAAAATTTCTGTATTTCTTCTCTGTTAAGTGCCCAAGTCTGATATTTATATGTAAGAACCATTAAAATGCATCTGTTAAAATTTTTTTTTTTCAAACACATATTCATACTTTCGTTGATATTAGGTTATTTCTATCAAAAGCACTTCACCCAAAGTTAAATTCTATTAAGAAAATCATCATATAGGTTTATTTCTTAGAAGATCTTAAGAAGTCCAAGCTTCAGATGTAATAGCTCTGATCCATGAACCTTAATTCAGAATCTTCCACTCTGTCGCTGCTCCAAACTATGTAGGGAAACTTCTATGATTAACTTTATTCATTGTACTGCCATCTACATTAATAATCTGCTAAGGTATTAACAGTTTTTGAGTTCAAAATAATGAACGATTGTCTTTAAAATTTTTACAATACCATGTACTAACACATATACATTTAAACATATATTTAAACTCTTTTTTATCTCTCCTATTTAAAATTTTAAAGCATGTTTAACTACGTCTATCAAACAGCTAAAGTGGTTGGTATCAAAGTTGTGAGTGGAGTAAGTTTGACATTTGTAAATCAAAATATAACAATTTGCTATTGATACATACTGTATATATGATAAAGATATGTATGGGAAATGGAGACATGGGCCTACTGATGAATGCTGGTTCAGCACAAAATGCATTTTGGGGGTCATTTATCATTTTTTGCATGTTTATTCATAGTATGGTTAGTGCACAGGTTATTTAAAACATTCACAAATCACTTGTGAATTTTCTGCAGGTTGTTACATTATAAGAAATTCACCTATAAGATTTCCACATCTGATAATATATGTGTGTATAACTTCTCTATCCAAAGTTAGAATAACAGGTCAATGTATTTCTATGACATTTGGCTATTCTCCTAACACTATTATGGCTAGCTTCTTAATGTTAGAGTTATTTATAAATTTTAATAAAGTCTTATTGTGATTATTCACAGTTTCATGTTTATGTTGGCAACAAAAAGATCTGCTAACAAACACCATATGTACACCACTATTCTTCTAGGGGATACCATTTGATTTTGACATCTGATAGCATGTATATATAACTTCTCTGCCCAAAATTAGAATAACAAAGCAATATACTTCTATGACTATCTTCTGTGAGATTTGGCCACTCTCCTAACACTATTATAGCCAGCATTCTATGTTTAAAATATTTATAAATTTTAATGTAATTTTACACTGGTAATTATGATAATTTGCAGTTCCATGTTCATGTTGATAGCAAAAACAATTTCTTTTACTAATAAAAATTTTAATTACATATTTGGAAAAGGCAAAGGTGTCTACTCCTGAATGACAAACACCCTATATATGGCACTGTTCTTTCCATATCTGATAATATGTATGTATAACTTCTCTGCCCAAAGTTATAATAACAAAGTAATATACGTCTATGACTATTATCTGTGACAGTTGGCCATTCTTCTAACACTATTATAGCTAGCGTTCTACACTAAAGCTATTTACATTCATATCGGCCATTCAAGCCAATTGTGCAAACGCTTTGCGAGTGTTAAATAATAAATGAATGCCTTCTGATCAATACAAGATATAGAATTTATGCAGGAATAAAAAGGATCCTCTTATTCCTACGACTCAAATATTTATATATGAGCAAATCTGAAGTACTTGCACAGAAGGCATGATGATAGAACGGTCACTTTTAAATTACTATATACAATGTCTGAATGAATGACGCGATGAAATTTTCTAGAATTTACTAAACGTCATTCCAACTGAAACTTAATCATATATATAAATAAGCATTTATTTTTATAGCGTCTGCATATAATTGTAATTTACATTTATATTGGCCATTCAAGCCAATTGTGCAAATGCTTTGCGAGTGTTAAATAATAAATGAATGCCTTCTGATCAATACAAGATATAGAATTTATGCAGGAATAAAAAGGATCCTCTTATTCCTACGACTCAAATATTTATATATGAGCAAATCTGAAGTACCTGCACAGAAGGCGTGACGATAGAACGGTCACTTTTAAATTACTATATACAATGTCTGAATGAATGACGCGATGAAATTTTCTAGAATTTACTAAACGTCATTCCAACTGAAACTTAATCATATATATAAATAAGCATTTATTTTTACAGCGTCTGCATATAATTGTAATTTACATTCATATCTTGTATTGATCAGAAGGCATTCATTTATTATTTAACACTCGCAAAGCGTTTGCACAATTGGCTTGAATGGCCGATATGAATGTAAATTACAATTATATGCAGACGCTATAAAAATAAATGCTTATTTATATATATGATTAAGTTTCAGTTGGAATGACTTTTAGTAAATTCTAGAAAATTTCATCGCGTCATTCATTCAGACATTGTATATAGTAATTTAAAAGTGACCGTTCTATCGTCACGCCTTCTGTGCAAGTACTTCAGATTTGCTCATATATAAATATTTGAGTCGTAGGATTAAGAGGATCCTTTTTATTCCTGCATAAATTCTATATCTTGTATTGATCAGAAGGCGTTCATTTATTATTTAACACTTGCAAAGCGTTTGCACAATTGACTTGAATGGCCGATATGAATGTAAATTACAATTATATGCAGACGCTATAAAAATAAATGCTTATTTATACTAAAGCTATTTATAAATTTTAATGTAATCTTGCACTGGTAAGATGATAATTTGAAGTTCCACATTAATGTTAATTGCATATGTGAAAAAGATAAAAGATGAAAAGCAATGATCTATCCCTGAATGACAAATTCCATATGTACTCCATTAATCTTCTAGGGGATACAGTATGATTTCCACATCTGGTAGTACTTATATATAACTTTTCTGCCCAAAATTAGAATAACAAAGCAATATACTTCTATAACTATTATCTGTGACAGTTTGTCATTCTCCTAACACTATTATAAATAATATTGATAGCATTCTATGTTAGAGATATTTATAAATTTTAATGTAACTTTAACGAGTGGTTTGAAGCCTGTCCATTAAAGTATGAAGAATGGCTATCTTAATATAAAGCTGAGCACTGATTGTATATATGTGTGGAGATGATAATCTGGATCAACTGATGAGTGCTGGTTTAGCACGAAATACGTATATTGGTAATATCTTTTCAACATGTGTGTGATCAGATGGGTCAGCAATATAAAATGGCATGGAGAGTTGAGCGTCGTGTGAAAGTCTGAGTTCGAATCTCTTATTTATCACATTTTAATGTAGTAGACTTACACCAGTAAGATGATAATTCTCAGTTCCATGTTTATGTTGACAATAAAAAGATTTCTTTTATTAATAAAAATTTTAATTGTATATTGAAAAAGGCAAAAGGGGTCAAATAATTACCTAACTCAGAATTAGCAACGCCCTCTATATGCCAATGTTCTGCTAAGAGTAAGAGGCATACACATTGTTTTGTTAAAAAATGATATTGTAATTAATTTTGTCTACTTGTCTATATATATCTGCTTACAGGTTTTTTAAACGAACAATTTTTGACAGTCATTCCGATTTAAAAATTATAATCGTTGTAATTATTTTCCAGCTTCATCTATGAAAGATTTTTATTGAATTGATTACAGGTTATAAAAAGTTCACTGAAGTTTAATTTCACAGCTGCTAGCGAGTAATTAAGGTTTACGCTGACGGTATTGACCTTCATTAAATTGAAAGGGTCTTCTCTAAAGACCGGATTTATTAACAGTGTCTGAAAAAGATAAAGGATTTTTGTTAAAAATATATTGATTATCTGTGTTTTCAATTATCACCAGCTTTTGTTTGTAAATGTTTTGATTGGCTTTTACAAACTGATAAACTGAGAAATAAAATCTTTGATTTATTATTTATGATGGTGTTATAGATATTAGCTTGTAAAGCAATTGTGCTAACCACTCGGCCACCAACGCTTGACAAATAAAAATCAATTATTGAGTAAACTAAGATATTTTTTTTGTCTGTCTGTTTATTTATCCAAACTTGTAATTATATTTCGGCTATATCGGATGGAGTATTTTTTTTTTTTTAAGTATCATAGCATCGGCCGGGACGCGAACCCGCAACCCGGGCAACAGCTGCAAATGCAAGGCAGTCGCGCTGACCTCTCGACCACCAACGCAAGACTATTTTTTTAACAGGTTAAATTCATGCGGGCCGCAATGGTACGGATGGCTGAAGAATTAGAAGTTGGAGTAGGTTGAAAGTCTGTCCATTATAAGTATTTGCTCTCTTAATATAAACTGAGCACTGATTATATATATGTATGGGAGATGGTAATCTGGACCAACTGATGAGTGCTGTATTAGCACGAAATACGGATATTGGTGTTTATTTATCTTTTCTGCATGTGTGTGGTCATGTGTATCAGTAGTATGAGAGAGTGTGGATAATGAAGGGGGTTGAAAGTCTGAGTTCAAAATCTCCCATATTTAAATAATTTATAAAAAAAAAAACATGATATTTAAGTTTTATGGATCGATTTCAGTTGGCACTTCGGGTGCCGAAATTTTTATGAATTCCCAAGGGATAAAGACATTCCGATGATTTAATTTTTAATAATAAATTGAAATATAAATCAATTTGTTTGTTCCACTATCGAAAAACTATAATTAAGTTGAAAAAAATATATGACTAATAAAAAATTAAAAGGAAATATACAGAAATAATTCAATTCCCCTTTCTTGAAATTTTCTCTCCTCTTCTTCATCTTTCGTTTCTTTCTTAACTTTAAAAGCAATCTTTTCTGGACAAAAATAATATTGGCTATAAATTTAAAGAATTATTTAAAAATTAAACTTTAATCATTTAATTTTTGCGGAAACAGTTTCATACTTAATATGAAAAACAAAAACCAGTGGACTGGTTTCGAACCCGTGAATACAATAGTAGCACCATCAGAAAAGGAGTAATTTGAACGCTTGGCTTAAAACCAAATTAAAATGTTTATTTTAATGTCATCACGATGTTTTCAGTATATAAAATATAAATACTTCAAGTAAATCTTTATTTTATAAATCATTGATGGCCACATAAAAAAAGCCAAAAATAGATGTTTCTGCAATCACAATTGGGGTTTTTATATTTAACCTGAAATAAAAGCATCGAGTATCCAGAAATTAATTAATTCAATTACTAATTGAATTAATTTATGGATTTTCTACATGATTAGCTCAAATTAAATATAAAACCCCCATTCGTGGTTGAAGAAATCAATTATTTTTAACTTTTTAGTGCACAGCAAATAGAAGTTCATTATTAAATAATTTTTATATCTACTGTATAAAATTAATTTTAGTTTTGAAATTCAAAATTACTAATATGATAGAGATTAAATAATTACATTTAGCTTTATGGATAAAGCATTTTAAAACGGATTAATATTTTTTTTCAAAAAAAGGTTTTTGTTATAAGTTTTATTTGCATTCAATTACCATAAAACATCAAATGATCACCATTTTTTATTCTTAAACAATCTATTAACACAGTAATGTGATGTGATGTGATGTATTGTGGCTTTTCCTTAAACGAAGTCAAGAATATCTCAGCAATCTATTAACACAGTAATGTGATGTGATGTGATGTATTGTGGCTTCTCCTTAAACGAAGTCAAGAATATCTCAGCAATTATGCCCAGATAAACTTGTTAGCCACTTTATTTTCCATTCCCCACTCTAAATTTTCCCATATTCTGCTCCATCCCATTTCCACAACATAATCTTTGTTAACTCTATAACCTTTATAGCTAAATCCTCTTTATCTTGGCCCAAATGCAGCATAAAAACCAATAATCCACTTTCTGTATAATCATCTTTTTTCATATTTATTCTTCCATAACTTCATTATATGTACCCTATCTGTTTTCAAGCATTTGCATTCAATTAACAAATGCCTAAAATTTTCTATTACTTCCTTACATAATTTACAAAATAAATCACCCATATTTTTCCATTTACGTGTATATTCTTTGGTAGCTAAAGATCCCATTCGAGCCTTAAACAATAAACTACTTTCCTTACTATTATCATATATTAACTCACACCTAATATTCTGTTTATTTCTATATATATTTAAACTCTTTTTACTCTCCATACTAGTTTTCCATCTCTCTAATTCCCTGTTCTTTATTAATAAATCTATTATTTTATCCCATTCCTTACTACTACAACACTCAACAATTCTCTTAATACAATCATCCCATACAACAGTGTCACCTAGTGCAAGCCATAATAATTAATGGATGCTAGAAGCTTAATGCATCAAATTTCCTATTTAGTATGACTGTACAAATGAATTATCTTGGATAAAAAAATGTCTTCAGTTTGGGCTTATGGATTTATAGTCAAATAAAAAGGTGAAAGGTGACTGCTAGAGGGTCGCATTAGATCCAAAGATCTAGATGCATTGCTCTTAGATCCAAGGCTTCTCACTGATGAAAGCCATAAGCTAGAAACTAGCATGGGAATATTGGACAAGTAGGCAATAGATAGAGATTTTATTGCACTAATCTTCTAGCATCCAGTGATTACTATGATTTGCACAAGGTGGCAGTATTGCATGAAGAAAATTGCAACTGAAGTTTTTTTTCTCATAAGTCATAGCATCGGCTGGGATGCGAACCCACACCCGTTGGCAAACAACTACTTGCTTGGAAGGCGGGTGCGATAACCTCTCGGCTAACAATGCTTGGCATAAGCTAACTTTACTTTTATTTAAAGAATACACAAATGTTAAAACATTTATTGGCTAAACAGGTTTGGATTTGAAATAGGAAAAAATTTATTTGAAGCCAAGTATTTTTGATGTCAATAGTATCATGATTATGTCTCCCTCCTCATAATTTATTCTAAGTGAATTTAGGATTAGTAATAACAATAATATATATGGCATATGCTTTTTATTTTTATGTGAATATATAAAAAATATAAATCATCATCAAAGCTGTAAACTTCAATCTTTTTCCCTCCAATAAAATTTCACAGAAATCAAATACTAACCCTTTCTGATGTCTATGTGGCCTCTTAGAGCCTCTCATTATCTGCAAATCTGTAAGCATATCTAGTAACAGTTTGCTTGGTATATATTTTTTCTATTAAAACAGGCAAAACTATCCATACAGTAGTGCCACTCAGTGCAAACCAGAATAATCAATGGATGCCAGAAGGCTTGTGCATAAAATGCCTATCTAGTGCCTATTGATCCAATATCCCCAGACTAGTTTCTGGCTTGCGGCCTTCGTCAGTAAGGAGCCTTGAATCTGAAAGCACTGCACCTTGATCTTAGGATCTAATGCAACTCTCCAGACACTTTTTATTTCTACTTAACTACAAAACTATGAGAATAAAATTGAACATACAATAATAGTTTCAATCTAAGCTCATTAGCTAAATAGTCATATAGGTCTAAACTCAGCTCACTACTCATGCATTTTGGTGTCTTTGGTTCTTTAATAACCATAGCCACCACTATCCTATTAGGCAGGATTGGTATTAATCCACTAAACATTCACATCATCACCATTTCTTATGCTTGTTCATAACTGTTATTAAAACAGGCAAAATTCTCCATACAGTAGTGCCACTCAGTGCAAGCCAGAGTAATCAATGGATTTGCTTGTTTTAATAACAGTTATAAGCAAGCATAAGAAGTGGTCATCATGTGATGTTTAGTGGTTTAACACCAATCCTAGCTAATTCTTTATATTGTAACTTCATGTGATGTGATGTACTGTGACTTCTCCTTATATAGAGTCAGGAATATCTCAGTCACTATGCCCAGAGAAATCTGACAGCCACTTTACCTTCCCTTTCCATTCGCCATCCTAAGTTTTCCCAAATTCTTCTCTATCCTGCTCCATCCCATTTCCACAACATAATCTTTGTCAACTCCGTAGCCTTTATATCTAAATTCTCCTTACCTTTCCACAAACCCAGCATAAAAAACAGTAACCAACTTTCTGTATAATCACTTTGTTTATATTTATTCTTCCACAACTTCCATTATTTGTACCCTTTCTGCTTTCAGGCATTTACAATCAATTAATAGATGCCTAATATTTTCTATGCCTTCCTTACACAACATCACTGAATATATTGATAGAATGGCACTCCCTGGTGCTCAAAGTCCAAAGATGGTGGCCCAACTTGCTACTTCTGATGCTTGAACTTCATATGATTTCCCCGAGTAATCAACTACTAGATTATTATTTTGCTCGGTGTGACTTGGTGCATTGATAAAGTGGCGCCCTCTGGAGATCAAGATCTATAGATGGCCATCCAGCTATCATTTCTGACACTTGAGCTTTATATGACTTCCTGAGCAATAAACTATTAGATTATTTGCTCTGAGAAATTTGGTGAATTGATAAAGTGGTGCCCTCTGGCGATCAAGGTCCAGAAACTGGTGGTTCAGCTTGGTCACCTATGGCACTTGAACTTCTTATGCGATCCCAAGCTATAAAGTCTTTCATTTATCTTTTTTTTAATTTAGTAGATTTTAAAATGCTTACATTTCTTAAAGATGCAACTTTCAAATAGTTCTTTAGTTCTATACAATCCCACAACTTCTTAAAGTATTTCTTTTGTTTTTGTGTTCACATGTTATTACTAATAATTTTTATTGATTGAGTATTTAATCACAGTCAAATAATTACTGCAAATAAACTATCTGTATACAATGCTAATTAATTTACTTAATTTATTGTATGGAAGTGAAACATGGTCAACCTAATTATGCAATATAAAGGCAAATTAGAAAATTTTCATTTAAAAATTATCTTTAAAAACAATGGTAAGAATAGAAGACCAATCAATACATTTTGCCACTTGGTGAATATAATACTATAGAGTCCACTATAATAAAATAAAATCTTTATTGGACTGAACCTGTGAAACAGATGAACAACAGATGACTTCCTAAAAGAGTGTTTTACAGTAGACTTGAACAGAACTTTCACGGAAGAGGCAGATCTTATTTACATTATAAAGATTATTTTAAAGACTACAATTCAACATGATATTGATGTATTAAACAACTTCCATACTTCCCCATTCTTTTTAAATTCATATAAATAAAGATGCAATAAAAGACAAATGACTCCCAAGATGCATTTCGTGCTGAACCAGCACTCATCAGCTAGCCAAGGTCCGATCTCCCATATATATATCTATTATATGAAGAGTATTTATATATAGTAAATTGTTACATTTTTATTTACCATTGTCAAACTCACTTTACTCACAACTTTGACACCATCCACCTCAGATAAATACAATAACGATTATTACTAATCGGTGGATGGTGTCAAAGTTGTGAGTGGAGTCTAGTTTAGAAAACTATTAATAATAATAATTATTGTATTTATCTGAGATGGATAGTGTCAAAGTAATGGTAAATAAAAATGTAACAATTCAACATGATATTGATGTATTCGGAAAGTTTTCTACAGGTAAAGGTATAAGATAGCATATCAAAATATCAAATAAACAGAATAATAGACCAGTGTACTGTACATGTTAATAGATTCATAATTATCAGATTGGTTTATATTGTCCTGGCAAAACTCATCTCTAATGTATTTATATATATATTTTTTTGGCTTATTTTTTTTTCTGGAATTCGCATGTCTATTGTTGTTGTTTTTTTAGAAATTAGCAATTATTAAAACCCTTTAAAAGAATCACAGTTTTATTTTTAGCCAGATAGAAAGTACATTAACACTTCATACTAATATATAAGTATATGTTGTTTATTCATTTGCAAGTTTTTGGTTTTTAATTAATCCATCTTTTATTTTTATCCCAATCCTATCATGACTATACATTTAAATGTGATGTGATGTAATGCACTGTGATTTCTTATACGGAGTCAGGAATCTCTCAGCAACTATGCGGAGAGAAACCTGTTAGCCACTTTGAACCTCTTTCCATTCCCCACTCCAAGTTTTTCCATATTCTTTCTATCCACCTCCATCCCATTTCCATAACATAATCTTTGTTAACCCCATGGCCTTTAGATCTAAAACCCTCTTATCTTTTCCCAAACCCAGCATAAAAACCAATAAGCCACTTTCTGTATAATTACTTTGTTCATATTTATTCTTCCCCAACTTCATTATTTGTATCCTTTCTGCTTTCAGGCATTTACATTCAATTAACAGATGCCTAATATTTTCTATACCTTCCTTACACAGCTTGCAGCCTAAATCACCCATATTTCTCCATTTATGTGTATATTTCCTTGTTGCTAAAGATCCCATTTGAGACTTAAACAGTAAACTACTTTCCTTGCTATTATCATAAATTAATTCACACCCAATATTCCGTTTACTTCTATAAGTATTTAAACTCTTTTTACTCTCCATACTAGCTCTCCATCTCTCCAACTCCCTATTCTTTATTAATGCACCTATTCTTCTATCCCATTCCTTAACACTAAAACACTCAACAATTCTCCTAACACAATCATCCCACCTTTTGTATAAGTATACTGACATAAATTCTTTATCTAAATCTTCTGCATAACACATTACCTTTCACACCCATCTTGTTGCCTGCCCATTATTCATAACCCAATTAAATACTATTTTGGCTATTTTTTTATTATCCATAAACTGTAATCTACTGAACCTTTTTATTTTGCTTTTTGCATCTCTCATATAAAAACTTGACTATCCCATTTCTCCTTGAATTGCCTCCTTTGCCATCCACACTTCTGCATCTAATGCATGTCTTCCTACTTCTATTTGTACTTTTTTTAAGTGAAGCATATATTTTTACAAGCATGCCATCTAGCATGTTACAACTTAACTTCATATACACATTATTTTTAAAGATAGTTAATCTAATATAATATTTTAAATATATTTCAAACTTTTATTCCACCACACATTATTGAAATGTATGATCAAAGTTATGTGAAAAAAATAAATGATCCCTAAGATGTGCATTTTGTGACGAACCAGCCCTCATCAGTTGGCCCAGATCATAATCTCTTATACATATCTTTATTATTTGTTCAGTATATATATATAGTAAATTGGCAGGCTTTAAATTTTCTCCTTTATAACTTTGATACAAACCATTTTATGAAAATATGTTTATTGTTTGATTTGCTGTAAACTACCGTTGGCAATACACATATATGTCTGAGTTCGAATCCTGCATATATTAAATATATAAATGCAGGTGTAAGCCTGTACAATGTATTAATATATATTTAAAGTAAAACTATTTCATAAACTTGAAGAACGACTATTTAGATTTTATATAAACCTTTTAATTTTTAATATGTAGGATTCCAATTCCCGGTTGGTTTTAATGTTTTTTTTTTTAAAAGTTTTACTCAAATTTTAAATCGATTTGATTTCAGTTCTGCTCTCATTGGGTTAAACCAAATAGCAGAGTTTGTTGAATTTACTATGAATTATTTTTATCTATTATTGATGGAATCCAAAATACTGTCCTTTGATGTTAAGAGCATATCCAGAGTTGGGATTTAATTAAATGTAGTTTGATATCTATAAAAAAATATATTTAATTTTTATTCCCGTTTTGCTTTTAAAAATTTCTAAATAAAATTCAGTGTTTTTTTTTTCTCTTGAATTTATCTTTAGTAGGAAAAATAAAATGTCTAGGTCTTCAAGTAAAAATTTACTATTTAAAAAAATTAATACACATCAGTATAATATATATGTTATAATAATAAAACTAATAAATATAACAGTAATTAACTATTATATGCAGTCTTTTAATTCCCAGAAGTACTTTTGGTTAATTCCTTAACCCTCCTCAACTGCTGTTAAATTAAAAAACAAAAACAAAATAGAAGCAAACATCATCAACTCAAATCCCATGAATCCTGAATTTTAATGTTAGCAGTGTGTCTATTAATTATATTCATTTTATTCTATTTATTAAAATTGATTTCTTCATTTTTCTTTTATTATGGTAATAAACCATTAAGCATCACATGATCACCATCTCTTATACTATCACATAATTGTTGATAAACAAGGCAAAACTCTCCATACAGTAGTGCCACTCTGTGCCAACCAGAGTAATCAATGGATTAGATCCTAAGATCTACGTGCAGTGCTCTCAGATACAAAGCTCCTCACTGATGAAGGTCACAAGCCAGAAATTAGTTTGGGGATATTGGATGAGTAGGCATTAGATAGGGATTTTATGCAAAAGTCTTCTGGCACCCATTGAATACTCTGGTTGGCACAGGGTGGCACTACTGTATGGAGAGTTTTGCCTTGTTTATTATGGTAATGTTAACATTCAGGATTCATGAGATTTGAGTTGATGATGTTTGCTTCCATTTTGTTTTTTGAATTTAATGGCAGTTGAAGAGGGTTAAGGAATTGACTGAAAGTACTTCTGTGGCTTGAAAGACTGTATATAATAGTTAATTATCTAGTTTTGTTGTTATTACAATTATTTTTTTAATTAATGGACATTTTATTTGTATTATATATCTATATATATTGTGTGTAAGAAACTAAGACAACTTCCTTTTCTCCATGCTGTCAATATCATTTGTCAAAAAGTAAGCAATAACCATTTATACTTGCTGTCTCAGAACTTATAGATAGGCATAGTAATAATTAATGTTAATAAGGGTAACATTTAAACCCACACCAGATGTAAACAAAGCTTCATCAATACTGCTGAAACTGAAATCTTTTTGGTCAGATGAGAATGAGGTTAAACAAATACAAATTCCATTATGTTATCCTGAATAAAACAGGATTAGTAACAAACCTATTTAAAACAGACAATAAATGGATCAAACTTATGATAATATGCTAAAATGCAGATATTTCACAATGCTTCAACAACATATTGCTCCATTTCCATGCTCAAAGATATTTATGGACTGAAAACTCTGAAATAAATTGTTGATCCTTATACCAGAAAATGAGACATAAGAAAATAGAAATGGAAACCAGAGAAAGAATCTGGATGTAAAATAATTTCCACAAGTTATGGATAAAAAGTGAAATCATTAAAAAAATTCCAAATGTCATTAGGAATATATTTTTGCTAGCATGTTAATCATATCTGCCAAAACTGGATGGATGCAAACAGTATCAAGAATCTAAGAACACCAGATTGTGGCATTTAGAGAAGAGACTGTAGGAGATAAAGGCTGTATAGATTCCCAAATTTAAAAAAAATACAATTAAAAATGTGGCTGGTATGTCAGTAAAGTTCTTCTTCAAAATGATTTTATTTGACCTAAGAGCGAATACAAAGAGTACAATGAAAAATCACAAGTTATAAGTTACAGAGTGATATATGCAAAGAAATTCTGATTTGTAAAATCAGCCAATTACAAAACAGGTGCTATTATATAGTTCCATATCATTTTGCTCTAAGGTGGAAAGATCATTTGTCTTATCTATATTAAAGTATTAGTGTTAAAAGACCTTGCTTTGGTGAGTTATGGATGAATAATTCTATTAGCCCTTAATTGTTGTTTTCCAATAGTCTTTTTAAGGGGTGGTTATTCAGGTGCTGTTAAAGCCATTTGTGGGTTTCTTAGGTTAGTATGGTCAGGTATGAGTCTGCTTCTCTCCTATTTGTTTCTTGAATGTTTTTAATTAAATTGAAGAAGCAGTTATTAAGTTCATCGGATGATAGCTTTTGAAAAATTGCTATGCATCTGGTTAACCAGCTTGCAAAATTTATGAATGTAGGAAGTCTAATTTCCGAGAAAATGCCTCTTTTTACAACCTCTTGAAGTGACGGTGAATCCTGACTATTATTTTTAATGTATTTGTGGAAGTTGTGTTTTAGATGTTGCCAGATTGGGCAAAAGTTAAGGATATGGTCAGTATCTTCTGAACTGGAAAGACAGAGGCAGCAAATAGGATCTATGTTGAAACCTCTTTTGGAAAGGAATATAGCAGTGGAGAGGCTTCCTAAGTAAAGTTATTAGCTGAAAAGCAACAAAAGTGTCATATCTGACCATGCTTGTGTTTGGCTAAATTTACAGATTCAGTTCCAAACCAACAGACAAAATGATGACATTACTCCACAGTTAATATATATAATTTATTAGTGACAAAATACGCACATTAGTTAATAAATCATATACATATGATTTATACAACTGAATGCTGAGATAGTCATGCTGAGTAATGGAACTCACTTCTAGCTATATAAGTAGACTGCCTCACAAATTCAAATATGACTCTTCTGGCTGTGCAGTACAGCTTGCCTTGAGCTAGCTCTAGTTCAGACTTTTCCAGCTGTGCAGGACAGCTTGCCTCAAGTTGGATATGGCTTAGCAGTTTCCAGTCCTTAGGTGGATCTGCCTCACTGCATGAATGTCATGATAATGACTAAAGAAAATACCTTTGCTGATGACAGACGGTTTATTGGACAGCACATTCAATCATTCAGGTTGACAGAAGTAATTGATCTCTGCCTTACCTCCAAAAGATTGACTATTTAATGGAAGATCCCCTACTTTACTAGAAACACCTGGATTATGGGTATGAACCCCAACAAAAGATTTATCCCCATTGGATAGTGACCGGGTGCTAGCCAGTCAGGCAAGGAATCTTGAATAGCTCACTTCTAAAGGCAAGGTCAGATATTACAAAAAGGTACCCAAAGATACAAATGGAAAACAACATATTCATATATGAAATTTCTGAGTGCTTAAAAGATTATATATGTGGCATTAGAAAAACATGAAGCTTTCTGGAGGAAGAGAGGGTGAGTAATTGTATATGTCAGTTAATAGCAATAATATAAATATGTGTGCATGATAAGTATACATACATTCAACAAACAAACAATTGTACAATTATAAAATTATGTATAAATTAACATGTTTATTAAATAAGTTTAATAGGTACTTGTAAGTTTTATTGTAAACCAGGATGGCTGCCGGGTTTTTTGATTAATGTACAGTTTCGATGACCAATAATCTACGGAAGATGTGTTAGTTTTTACATTAAAACAAAATTAATAAATCGATTGTTAAATTAAAAAAAAGTGATAAATTCCAATCAATTTCATTAAGAAGTTTTATTTCAATTTATTTTTTTTACTTATACCATAATGTCGAAAGCGGCTAAACATTCTTAACATTGTCGTAGCGTATTTATTTTTGTCAGCAGGTATTTTAGTAAACTGTTATCATGATAAAAATTTGGAACTTTCCTGTCAGTGGACCATTCTCCCAAAAAGTGTGTTTTAACAGTCATGGTATGACTGCACACCATTAACATAAATAAAGTGTAAATATTGCATTTATATTTTTTTCCCATTTTTCTATTAATAAGTTAATCCAACAAAAAATAAACTGTAAATATTGTAATTAATTTTTTCACAATTATTATTTTTTTTAAAATGACAATAATAAAAAATAAAATGCAAATATTAAATATGACGTTTCCTGGCACACATTTTTTTGTAAACATTTTTGGGGGCTCCTAAAACTGTAGATTTATCAAAAATACGTGTTGCTATCTTGGTTTACAACAACAACAAAAAAGATAGAATTTAAAAACATATAATAAAAGTTGAAAGATTAAAAAAAACAATTTGAAAAGAAAAACTGAATAATAAAATTAATTAAATGTTTCTAATGAAGCATCTATAATTAGAAAATAAAGATGTTCTTGGGAGATTAAGATAACTCCAGAGAATGAGATGAAGAACAGTTAATAGGATGATTAACATGTGAGCATAATAGGAAAGGTAATGGTAAGCAAGAAAAATGCATAAAAGAACCTGAACTAGTCCCATTATGTAATATCTCAGTTGAAGATCACAATTAAAATCTAAAAATGCTGAAACCCAATCTTGGTGAAAGGTTTAGTAATCAATAGATGTCAGGTGATAGTGCTTAATACATTCTTATCCAGTGCTAATCCCATCCAATATTTCTGGAATAGTTTGTATTTTATGGCTTTCATCAGTGCGAAGATTTTGACTCTGGAAGCAATGCACCATCAAACATCATATGATCACCATTCTTTATACTAACACAAGCTGTTTTTCACAGAGGCAAAACTCTCCATATAGTAGTGCCACTCAGTGCAAGCTAGAGTAATCAATGGATATTGGATGAGTAGGCACTACATAGGATTTTTATGCACAAACCTTCCTGCATCCATTGACTACTCTGGCTTGCACCAAGTGGCACTACTGTATAGAGAGTTTTGCCTCTATGAATCAATGCCCCTGAGCCTTTTGGATCGAATACACCTTTTTTCAAGAAGCCACAACTATCTTTTATTTCTTTGTTCTACTATCATGTTTCCGAAAAGTAAGACTGGATCTTATATTAATTTTTGATCCAAAAGATGGCTTAGGGTTTATTTTCAGGGAATGTTTAATTTATTTTTTTTCCTCATACATCATAGCATCGGCTGGGATGTGAACCCACAACCGTCTGCAACCAACTACTTGCTTGCAAGGTGGCTGTGATGACCTCTCGGCTAACAATGCTTGACATGTTTAATTTTTCCATGTACAAAAATTAAATAAGTATAAATTTCTGTACTTATTTAAATACAAAAATCAACATTTATTCAATAATACCAATTACAACAGTGCATA
Organism: Epiperipatus broadwayi; assembly: GCA_028023455.1. Taxonomy (NCBI): domain Eukaryota; kingdom Metazoa; phylum Onychophora; class Udeonychophora; order Euonychophora; family Peripatidae; genus Epiperipatus; species Epiperipatus broadwayi. Next base: position 2,020,496 of record JAQFVV010000055.1, on the reverse strand, counting down.
ACTAACATTTACTATTGTTTGAATCATGGATTTAAATGATAAAGATGTACCAGATGATTGGGAAAATGCAGTATTAATATTAATATTTAAAAAAGGTGATAAAAAAGATATTAGAAATTACAAACCTATCAGCCTTTTATCAGTTTTATAAAAAAATTTTCCAAGATAATTACAACTCATCTACAGAGAACATTGGATTTGTACCAACCAAGAGAACAAACTGGATTTTAAAGTGGTTTTAAAACAGTAGATTATATCCAGGTATTGAGAGAAGTTATAGAAAGAACAAATGAATATGAGTTGCCATTATGTTTTGGATTTGTAGATTATGAAAAGGCATTTGATTGTATAAGCATTTCTTCAGTGATTAAAGCATTGGATCATCAAGGTACAGATCCAGGATATTGTCATATTTTGAAGAATATGTATAAAAATGCAACAGTCACAATTAGATTACATAATGATATTAGGAAAGTCAACATTGAGAAAAGGATAGGATAGGGTGACTCCATATGTCCAAAACTTTTCACAGCAGTACTGCAAGAAGTATTTTATGGATTAAAATGGGAAGCTAAAGGAAAGTAAATTAAAGTTGTTTTTGTAAATAATGCTTTAAAGCTGCAGGAAATGTTGCAGGAGTTATCAGATGAAAGTAGGACTAAAGATAAATATTAAAAAGATTAAAGTAATGTTCAATGGATTTTCTCAAAATATGAAAATAAAGATTGATTATGATGAGTTAGATGAAATTAATAGCTACAAATACCTTGGTCAGATTATTAATGCAGAAACATAATGGATGAAATTAATCATAGAATTAAACTTTGTTGGAGTGCTTAGAAATAACTTGATACTAAAAGGAAATATGTCTATGTGTTTGAAAAAGGTTTTTAATAAATGTGTTTTGCCAGTTCTTACTTATGGATCTGAGACTTGGACACTTAATAGTAGAGCAATGCAGAGACTTCAGATCACTCAAAGAAGTATGGAGAGATGCATGTTAGGAATAATAAAAGGAGATTGAGAACGCAATGTATGGATTAGAGAACAAACAGGTGTTAATGACCTCATTGAAAAAATTAAAAAACTGAAGTGGAGTTGAGTTGGGCATATTGCTAGAAGAGATGATAATAGATGGACAATTGAAATCTTAAACTGGATTTCAAGAGATTGTAAAAGACCCAGAAAGAGACCACATGTGAGATGGATGGATGAAATAAGAAAGTGTGCAGGGGTGATGTGGAGAAAAGAAGCTAAAGTTCAGAGATGGATTGAACTTGGAGACACCTTCATCCTGCAGTAGATTGATAATGGTTGATGATGATGATGATGACTGTTTGAATATGTGACGTTTAGGATTATAATTATATCGCAGAACATTCTCACTTTACATGAGAATAGTAAAAGTTATTTACATGTTGTTGAAATAAGTTAATATTTAATTTAAAATAATATATGAAACTTTAAGCTGGCTTGATTAATTTGTGAAATGAGATTACCCATTAGTAATAAGTTTCAGCCTTTTCAGATATCAATGTTAATTTATCTACAATATATACGATTGGACGTCTGAAGGTAGACACATTCATAAATGAAAAGAAAAATTGTATTTACAAGTTTATTAAAATAATTACGATTCTGCCAGCAAAATAATTTTGAGTAACATTTATTCGGGAACAAAAATCTACATTTATATTTATTTATCCATTCATTACTTTAATTTAAAATCTTTTTTTTTCTTATGCTAGTTGTAATGAATATATATAAACGTTTTGAATATTATATTCAGTATTTTATAATTCTACATGTCCATCGTCTGTTTCAATGGATGAATCATATCCTTCCATTAGGCTGACAATCTTAACTAAATTTTTTATTTGGGGTAGGGTTTATTTATATTATCAACATTCTGAAAAATCATGGTGGGGTTTATTATCTGATTAGATGTTATTTTGGGGGAAACACAGTATTATGCTACCAGCACAAATTGAAAAACATGTTAATGTTTTTAATCCAAGCCAACATGTCTGCATAGCCATATAGATCTGAAACTAGTTTAGTATCTATATATGATGGTGTCCCTTAGTTTTTAATAACTATAGGTAACTTTGCACTTTGATTAGGAGTCTGTTCCCAGAACCAATGACTCTTCAATAATGAAAGCAATAAGCTAGAAACTAATCATGGGATAATGGATAGAGGACTGGAAAAGAGATTTGTAAGCACTACTATTTGGGATCTATTGATTAGTAATGTTTACACTAGATGGCATAACTGTTGTGAGAGAAAAAGAATTTGCTACTGAACAGCATTATGTAACCTGGGATCGAGTGATGTTCTATGAGTGTTATAGCAATTCTGACCAAAACATAAAGGCACCTATGGTCATTAAAAAACTAAAGACGTCATACTATATAAATACTAATCTAGATTCAAATCTACACAACTATACAAGAAAGTTGGCTTAAATTAAATACATTAATAAGTTTTTAAATCTGACCTTGTAGCTTAATAGTAAAACAAAAAATTAAAAGATGACTGCTAGATAAAAAGGAGCATCAGATTCAAAAAATTCAGGTGCAGTACTGCCATATCCAAATCTTTTCTATGACAAAAGCTAATTTGGTGATTTGCATAAGACATCACTTGATATGGATTATTAAATAATACGATGTGACATCTATTGATTACTAAAGCTTATATTAGTAACTGCAGTGAGAAAAAAAGAATTTGCTACTAAGCAGCATTACTTAGGCTGTTGTCATGTGATGTTTTATTGGTTTAAATTTGTATGTAGATTACAACAAGTTAAATATATAGTTATTAAGATTTAATGTCATGTAATTGAATATTCTTATTAACCTCCCTTGCTCTGAAGGTCTTTTTATTAACTGATGGTTTTCTTCAGCCTCTTTCATGATGTCATAATCACATATTATGGGGCAAGTCTAGACATTAATGAATATTACTTATGTAATCAATGTGCATTTAAATAAATTTATAATTAGAACTTTATATGATGAATAGTAGATGCTTTGTTTTAAAGGCCATTATTGTATGAAGAATTCAGGGAGTTTCTTCCAGCAGTAATATTTCCTGCTCAACTTGAATTAGCTTCCAGTACATTTTTTCTAACAATTATAAGCAGGTATTTGTCTGAAGGTTTTTAATGATGGTATATTATAAGATATGATAGGTTGGACTATTTCCATCATTTATGAGTGAATGTTGAATGTATAGAAAATTTTAAACTTTATTTAAACTTTTCAAATACAAACAGCTTGTTAGTAAACACACAGATAGACAGTTACTAACCTGTATTGTCTATTTGTGTGTTTACTAACAAGTTGTTTGTATTTGAAAAGTTTAAATAAAGTTTAAAATTTTCTGTACATTCAACATTCATTCATAAATGATGGAAATAGTCCAACATATCACATCTTATAAGCAGGTATAATTGAAAAGTTGTTTTCCCAATGTTTCATTATTTTTTGTTCATTTTAGTCAAACTTTGAGAGTGTTACCATAACTATTGTGGTCCCACAAAAATAAGATTGGGTCTTATATTAATTTTTACTCTAAAAGACACTGCTAAGGCTTAATTTTAGGGACTGTCTTAATTTTTCATCTACAAAAATATACATTTATTCAAGTACTTCTATGTACAGAAATCTGTAAGATTTTTACCCTGGGAGCCCTAATTTTTTTGTTTTAGTGTTCATTTTATCTGATCATCAGAATATTGTTTCATTTAAATTTACCATGAAATCAAGTGTTAATTGAAGATTTATGAGACAGGAGTGGTAACAAAAATGATTACAGTTAAAAATGGTTTGTCCACACAAAAGCAAAAAAAATGCAGAAAATGTTTCTGTACTTCACATGTGCTCATGAAGTACATCCATTACAACACATGGTTTGAATATATGACACAACCATGTCCATCAGTATTAAAGGTGCACATTGTAAACACTTTCCAAATCACTCATAACAGCTCTGTGGGTCAGTCTAATAGACGAATAAATGTCAGAATTAAGGAATATAGAAATGCTTTTAATCAAAAATTAGCACATCAGTTTTTACTTCCCATTTTTTAGAAATTGGTCATAAACCTGATTTGACAATACAAAAGTACTTGCTAATTTAAAAAAATATGATTTAAGAACCATGAAAGAGTCAATTGAAATATTAAAGAGACCTACTGCTTTAAATAGGACTGATGAAGCACAATGTATTCCAGCTATATAGAAACCTCATTTTATCTAATATTAACTTAAAATTAATAGGTGAAAAAACTGAGGGAAGTAAACATTTTGATAAGCCTCATATTGTGAATGCTGAACTACTTCAAGTTGAATCTCATTTCTCATCTCGCACTGAGTCATGTTATTATTTGAGATCTAACGATTTTTCTTTCAAAAGTTAACCTTGATAATGGCGGTTGCTAGTCTGTCGAAATATCGGATTGTAATGCAAAATAATACACGGTTTATTCCCAAAAATATTAATTTATCTACATCATACAACCGTGAAAACATTAAATATTATATATATATATATATATATGGGAGATGGTAATCTGGACCAACTGATGAGTGCTGGTTCAACAGGAGATACTATTCACATGTGTATTGGTTATATAAGATGGAGAGGATAGCTGAAGAAAGCTTTAAAATCTGTGTTCAAATTCCCTTTAATAAAAGCATTTAATAATTCCATTTTTTATAGTCATGTAATGGTATTAAAAATTATAATTTTTTTTATATGTCCAACAATGATACTCATCATAATTCACTCTTGGATATATAATAAATAAGTATATATTGTTTTTAAGAGAACGAGATTTAGCAAAAATATTTCATCCTTACCATTAACACATGCCAATAATAAAAGTTTTGTATCTCACAGAAATAAATATGCATCTGTACAATTTATCAGTAGTGATACTATTTAGTGAATGGCATTAGATTTGCTTGTTACATGTAGTAACAAAGGCAAATGAATATCAGAAAACCTAGTTACAGCAGACTGAAAGTGATAACTGCATTAGATCACAGTGCATTTGTTTTGCGATCAAAAGCATCAGTCAACCAATTCCAATTATTAAGTATTCAATCAATGTGAACCATAAAGTGAAACCTTTAACATGTTGTATTTATAGAAAGTTGTAAGCATTATTATTATTTATTTACAAAGCATTAAAGCTTTAAGCATGTGCGCTTGAAAATATGAAGGTAGGGACCTCTACAGGTCTTAACCACAAGCTTATTCTTATGATTGGGCTCAATGTTTGTCAAGCCTTATTTATGTGGTCAAAGGTGTAAAATTGACAATAGTTAAAATATATTATATCAGTGTTAGTATCATGGTTGCCCAATTCTATTATAAAATTTGATAAATATTATCAGTAAATCTCCCGAGAGTAATAAAGCCTCAGACTGTTCAATATATGCTAAGCCCTCCAGCAGGATGTGTATGGGATTATAGTATGTACTCTTCCAGATGGACCAATTTTTAATAATATTAAAATAATAATTTATTAGTGTTATTAATTTATAGTGTAGAAACATTTGAGATTTTATTATTAATAATAATCAGAAGAATTTAAAATCATAGCTCTGGACCAACTGATTATTGCTGTTTTAGCATGAAATGCGTATATTGGGGATTATTTATCTTTTCAACATGTATGTGATCAGGTGGGTCAGCAATATGAGATGGCACTGAGAGTAGTGGGTCATGTGAAAGTCTTAGTTCGAATCCTGCCTATATTACATATATAAATGCAGGTTTAAGCCTGTTCAATGTATTAATCATAGCTATTCTAAATTAATCTTTGTGATTAATCCCTAAGCATATTTTTATTGTGATTTAAAATGATTTTGAAAAGCTTGTTTAGTTATCACGAATAAATACAGATGGAGACATATTAATTATATGCACATACCAAGCTTCAATTGGTCTATTTTCTTTTTTTACAACAATTCCTTTTGACAAAGGTATAAATAACCTTGTAGAGTTTGTAGGAGGGGATCATTTTAAAAGAACAAGAGAAGAAATAACAACATCTGAGCTATAACTAAAGTTAAAATCAAAAAGCTTGTAAGTAGCACTGGAATTGAATTTGAACTGAATTTAAAGGATAAGTAATTGTATTTTGACCCATGAATATGGAGTAGAGAATTATACTTCTTTGCATGCATTGACCTACTGATCTATTGACTGACAGTCACCGTAATTTCACATTTTAAAAAATGGGAACCATTTTGCAAAGCAAATACTTCATTCAAAGGGAGATTGAAAACCGAACAAGAGATCATAAATATAAAACTTTATTCTATATATTACTACAATCTTAGTCATTACACTTATTATGATCTTTTAAAGATTAACAATGATTTGTTTGGAAGGGCAAGAAGAAATAAAAGAAAAATATTATGTGCGTTCATTTATAAAACAAATACAAAATATTTTTTTTTTGCCTTGATACCAAACTTAATAGGAAACAAATTAAAAGTAATTGAAACAAAACTTTCTGAATTTAAGTTTAAAAAAATGATATCTATTTTAAAGAATATTAAAATTTATATATTGTAATGCATGAATTTAATTTTAAAAAGTAGATAGCAACTTTTCAATTACTATTGTGGGATGCTGGAGTTAACACTAGTTTAAAAATAATTGATAACAAAATTTTAAAATATTTTAAAATTCAGAAATCATTCTTAATTATTTCAATATATTACCGCAGATACAAAAATTAATAACAATTCTTTTGAGAAAATTTTCTTTTTGCGGTTTCAATTGGAAATATTATTTAAGTGACAGCCTTGTTTTTTTTTTAAAAAAAAAAAACGGATCTAAAACTCTGAAGAAAAACATTTATGAGCATTATTGTATCTTGTTTTGTTTTCTAGAAACTCTTAAATGTTTTATTTACTTTACAATGATAAAATATTAAGAATATGGCTGTGTCACCTTGTAAAACAATTTGCCAGCCGACGATATCATTTTCCCCTCATCAATCAGTTTATAGCGAAAAAATTTGAATTACGGACTATGGGAATAAAATGAAGTATAATAATAATAATAATTTTTTTTTGTATAGTTCATGTTTTTTAATATTTTATATTAGTTTTGGATATGCTATTAAGGTATATATTATTTTTTCCTATTATGGTATAAATATGCAATGAGTCTGAAACTAAGGTAAACTTACATATATATATATATATAGTACTGGTTAGCATAAAGTTAATATTAAATTAGGTTTGTCTAGAAAGAGATACACGTGTCTTGCATTTATAAGTATAGTTTATTGATATTCTATTTATGGTAAACAGACAGAATAGTTTGTCAGAAGCATAATAGTATTTACTTATGATAACAGTTATTTTATTATATGGAGTTTTCTCTATAAGCAGGCACACATTCATTTTATATCTTTACTATATTTTTCCTATAATTTAGTATGTCCACTTTATAGAATTTATGCTAATTTCCATTGATGGTGTGTATTTCTTATTACTGCAAATTTTATTATGCTTTTAAAAATACTTTATAGTCATTTGACTTACAGTATCTTTGTTGGTTTCATACACTAATTAGTGTATACATTGTGTGAAGTGGGGTATTTATCTTTTAGCTCTTAATATGATAATTATTTTATCTTGCCATTGTTTTGATGAGGACTTGTGCTAGTTTCCATTTGATAAGTGTGAGAAACATAATTTTATTAAATATTGTATCATTGATAATTGCATTGGTCGATGGAGTATACTCTCCCATTGCTTATTCCATGAGAGGATTATATTATTGAGGCTTATAATTATTTTATAATTAGCTGGTAAAGTTTAATCCCTAAGGAGAATTATTTTCATGGTATGCAGTCTGTTTCCCTGTGTTGAAACGATGTCCACACGTTTTGTAATTAGGAAAAAGGTATTGGAATCTGCCATATTGATATACAACTATATAATGTTGTTTTAGAAGCCTCTCTTTATTGTTTGATCCCTCATGATGATGTCTAGTTATTTTCCACCATGTCTGGTAAAGTTTTTGGTGTTTTAAAACCATATGGAAATGATAAGGTAGAGTTAGCTTCAGGGACACTTGCTTATGTATAGTGCTTGTCTAAATAAAAGAATGTATTGTGCTGTGGTACCTTGTCAACAGTTTACAAGCAAACCAACAAAATTTGTTAATTATAATAAGAGATACACATATGTAATGTCATCTTATTTCTATCAAGCAGTAGTTCATTGATGGATCAGTAAGACATTTCAATAGTTAAGATGGTTATTCTGTGGACATGGGCAAAGTTTAGTATCCTGTATATATTTGACTTCTGGTGTCTGTTCCCATATTCATATAATTAATTGCTGAATGCAAAATAATAATTTGTCATTTGTGCTTCAGATGATATTTGCCATTATCATATGACTTATTAGTAAAGTTTAGTTATACTTTAATACTCTCGATAGCATATTATAGATAGCTATTATGAATAACAATTACTAGACATACCAATGCATCAAAACTGTTAATAAATTTAAAGGGAATACATCTGTAACTAAATTAATATATCTTGTTTTATATTGTTTCTGAAATATATAAATTTTTCAATTATTTATTATTATTTTAGATAGTTGTAAATAGTGTGAATAAATCTTGTTGTTTTGAAAATATATTTGTTTGTCTGTGGCCTTATTGCTAATCATCATCCATATTATTATTGTTATTGCTATCAACACATTATCTTATTGTCTTAAAGTACAGTATATTTTATTACACATTAATATATCACAATGATTTTGGTAAGCCCTTACATTTAAAGTATATTTAGAATTCATGACTTATTGATCAGAACATTGTTGACCTTAAGCCCATGTCTTATTTTAAATATTTTAAGGATCTATTAATTTTGGAATAACCTGTATATTTGAACCACAAGATACATCATTCACTGATCTTGATCATATTACCCATAGTTATTTAATAAAAGAGAGTTCGTAAATTATTGTGCTTGCTTTATTAAGAATTTATTTATACTTTGTAAAGCTTAAAGTTCACATTACTGTTGGTATTGGAATTGTCAAATATTCTTTATTAATTCTACTTGTATTATGAGCTGTTTTTGTTTGTTATATTTGGGCAGTGGCAACATCCCTCTCACGGACACAAGTATATCTTCTAAAATAGTAGTATTTAAGTTATTTGAACCCTGAGCAAAGTAAATTACTAATTCAGAGTTGTATTTTGAATTTATGGTAATTTTTATGTCTAAAGCTATTCATTGTGCTTTGATTTGAGTTATGTTTATCTTCATAGCTTAATTGAATTTGTATAATTTTAAAATATAAATTTCTTTTCTAGTTTTTAAAACTTATAGTTTATTTTAAACCCATGCATTAAATATTCTGGTTTCATTAAACTTAGAATCCATATTTTGTTTTATCTTACTGTCATTTAATACAATATTAATTTATAGTTCAGGATCTCATTCTCCGCCATCAACATTGTTCTTATATTTCATCTGGATCTTTCTTTTATTTCTTCATCTTTATTTTATCTTAATTCATTACCATAACTGATTCATCCTTCATTGGCTCCTATTCTATCATCATCTTAATCATTCATTATCCTAACACATTTTCTTTCCCTTCCCCTCACTCTTAAGCTCGTTCATTTTCATTATTTAATTATTATTTGTTTTCATCATCCATTTACTCATCTACATCCTAATTCATTTATCACCTAATTCATAATTTGAATTCCATATTCATTTCATAGACCTGATTATTAACTATTCATTGGTTTTGCAAATATTAAATTTATCTAATATTGTGCTTATGGATTTTAAAGCTAGTTTAATCTTTGCCATTACTAGAAGTTATTATCTTCATGGTCACTCTGTGACCTTCCTTAGATTTACCGATTCACATTAGCCTAGTTAAAGAAAATAATATTTTTATTTTAACATTTTTTTTTTTATGTATATATTCGTGATATCCATATAGAAATGGTTACATTATAAATCCAGATTTTTTTATTATTTTGGGAAAATGGTAGAGGGCGCTATAGGTCACCTTGCTAGCGCTGCATTGACTAGATATATATTCCATAATCATCTATAATGGGGGGAAAACAGTTTTAAGAAACTACTAATATTCTAACAATCAATGACTAAAGTAATAACGATAGACAATTATGTATTAGAAAAAGTTAACAGTTACAAATACCTTGATCATAATATAAATGCAGCTGGAAATACAACATTCGAGTGCTTGAACGCTACTGTAAGAAAAGCTTATCGTAAATGTGTTTTGAATCAAGCTTTTGAGGACTGCTTATGGCCTCATATTTATAGCAATGAGATTTATGTGGGTGGGTATATATATATGTCAAAAACATTCAAATGTATTCAAATTATATGGGCCATTTTTTTGACAGGGAGAAGCATGGAGTTGGGACTGTTAGCTATATGCCAAGCTGCTTTGATTTGCACTTGACATCATTTCTTTCGATGCAATAAATATTGGCAACTGCGGACTCAAATGCGTGACCTATTATGTTTTGATAGTCGAGGAAAATAAACTTATGCTCAGGGTTGTTTATAGCTTTTTTTATAGAGAAATTTACATTGCTATCTTATATATAGTGTGAATAGTTTGTTCAGTAGGGAGTTTATGAGTAGGACTGTGAGAAAATTTTGGTTAATTTTTTGGATATATATGAAATGTAGGGGATCAGTAGGCATGGCTTGTCATCTTTTAATGATTTGTTCTCATTTTGTCATATAACTTGTTTGCTATCCTTGTGAGTGCCCTATAGTTGAATCCAATACCACATAGTTTGTTTAGATATTTCTCAATGTTGGCCTTATGAATGGCTTCATGCTTAATCGATGGAATTAATTATAAGCACTAATGTATGGAGAGAGTTGCTACAGAATTAAATTTAGATGGAATTCTTTTTTTGCAGAAATATTAAAAGAGAAATATGCCAATATATTTGAAATATACTTAGTAGATATATTTTACTTTCTTTCTTTGGATCTGAGACTTGAGTATTTAACAGAAGAGCAATACAGAAACTTAAGAACACTCAAAAAAAGTAAAAAAAGTTATAAATTGAAAGAAACAAAAGATGAAAAGTAAAATATATAGATGAGGGAACAGGTAGTCACTGATGTTATTAAAAGAATTAAATGACTGAGATTTATAATTATGGATTGGGTATGCTGGATTAAATTTGTTAAGACCTTCACCCTGCTGACAATATGGTGATTAAAATGATAATGATGGTTTTCCTAATTGGCGTGTTTAAATGTCATATAAATATTTAAATTGTGCTACTGAATTTGTAATGTTATCAGAAATCCCTAAATTGAGTTTACTAAGTCAATAAAGCCAATTACTCAAGGCTTTAATAAGTTTATAAATATAGACGACAAAAATTAACTCTTAAGCCATCAACAAACTCAACCTGTAGTCAAGGCAACCCCCTTTACAACAACTCTTAAGCTATCAACAATCTCAACCTGTAGTCAAGGCAACCTCCTTTACAACAACTCTTAAGCTATCAACAATCTCAACCTGTAGTCAAGGCAACCTCCTTTACAACAACTCTTAAGCTATCAACAATCTCAACCTCTAGTCAAGGCAACCTCCTTTACAAAAACTCTTAAGCAATCAACAATCTTAACCTGTAGTCAAGGCAACATCCTTTAACAATAAAGGTGGTACCATTTTTATCCATGGTCTAATATGTTTATATAGACACTAAAGGTTGCAACTTGACTAAGGAGGTTGCAATCTTTAGTGTCTATATAAAAATATCAGACCATAAATAAAGTTGGTACTACCTTTATTGTTAAAGGCTGTTGCCTTGACTACAGATTGAGATTGTCGGTAGCTTAAGGATTGATTGTTATTAAATTGAGTTTGTAAAGATAATTCAATCTTCAGTACCAAATCTTTTCTCTCACCTCAACTATGTGACCTAGTGTGAGTGTTAGTAATCAACAGATGCTAGTGCTTAATAAATTCCCATGGGTCCCCATTTATATCTTCAGAGTAGTTTCTAAACTGTTGCTTTCATCAGTTAGAAGTTTTGGAACTAGGAGTAGCACTACCATCTAGTATCTATTGATTATTCAAACTTATGCTAGGTGATATAATTGGGATATAAAGAGAATTTGCTAATGAATGGCTTTATGTAAGCTGGGGTCATGCGATATTCTATTGGCTTTTATAATTCAATATCTTATGTAGAACTAATTTCATTACTGATGTTATCCAATCAGAATTAACTTTTTCTCATAAAAAGTGAAAGGCCTCATGGTGCAATGGTACTGTAATCATCTTCCTTGCCTATGATCTGGGTTTGAATCTGGGCAGGGTAAACAGGCTTGAGAATTTTTTCTCAGGACACAGTTTATAGCCAATTCCAGATAACCATCCAATATTGTTTGGCAAATGGATATTTAACCATTTTTATTACAATGAAAACAAGAAAGGATGGTATTCAATCCTTATGACTTTATGGCAATTGAGAAAGCTGGTGAGAAAACGTCTTTATTCTTCATTTAGGAGGGATGTGGAGGTGAGTTAATTGTGCACTAAGTTATTTGATGGATGTTTATCTTTTAATAAATGAAGAATGATTTATTTCATTATTTATCCCATTTTGATGACTTTTTTAAAGATATATATATTGTTTGTACATATATATCATCAATAGAATTCTGTCCCAACCACATAGTAGTCACCTTATCAATTCATCCGTTTTTCCATTCCATTCTTTTCATTGCCCAACCCTTCAATTCCATGTAACTCTTTCCATTTCTTATATCATCCAACAATGTCAATCTTTTCCATACTTCTTGCTCACATTTATTATTCCCTCCAAAACAACATTCATTAAAGTATAATTTGTTTTTAATATATGTCCAATCCAATTTCTCTTTTTCATCTAATTGCCTCAATCAATCTTGCTTTTTAATATTTTCTTTTCAAAACTTCATTTATTTTAATTATCCAACTGACTTGGCTTCCAATCTGTTCCTAATTTTATTACTCACTGTCCATGCATCACAACCATATATGTATATAAATAACATTTATCCAAACATGATTCATATTATGCCATACTGATGTTTTGGCTAGATTGCATCTGCTATTATAATTCAGGCAAAATGTCTCCATGATACTATTATGGGTGAATCTTGATAAAGTCAGTTATATCCAGAACTCATAAAAGTCTTCATGCAAGGCAATAAGACAAATCCAATTTGTTCTTCAACTTGCTGGTGTGACACTATAGAGTCTATTATTGTAAAATCACCTACTTATGTGAAAAGAATAAACAATGTCTTCTTAAAATGATGCTTTGCAGTGACCAGAGCATGCTTTCATGAGAGGTGTTTCATTTAGGTTATAGAGATTATTGTAAAGAAATTTTAAAGAAGTGAGATATTGATTGTTTTCATTGGAAAAATAGTCATGAACAGTCAAACATTGGTGGTCGAGAGGTCAGGCAGTTGTCCAGGGTTAGCAGGTTCACTTCCCGGCTGATGCTATGACACATGAGAGAAAATAGTCATGAGTAGAATGTATTTGAAACTACAATAGACACACCTTAACAGTATTTCCAAAAATGAAAAGTTTAGTGTAGAAGCGAAAAGAAAAAAAAATTAAATAAATAGAATAACATACTTTGTTTATTTATCTTTTTCATTTGAAGTTGAAATAGCGATACTCATGAGTGAATAACTAATTACATATATGTGTGTGTGCACATGTATGTATAAAAATAAAAAAAGTTTACATGGGATGGATGGATCAAATCACAAAATATGTGAGAGTGGAGAAGAAAGGTTAGAGATCAGAGATAATGAAGTTGGAGAGACCTCCATCCTGCAGTAAATCGATAATAGTTGAAAATGATGTGTATAAATACATATGTTCTTATATATAATGTTTACATTCATGAATCAATAAATGTGGACTTATAGGGATTGAATAAATAATGAGCATATTATATATATCAACTAATCATTATATGAAAAACTTGCATTCTCTTTGTTGTGGACTTATATGACATCTGAACAGTATCTAAAAAATTTATGCCATTTCTCATGGAGAAAACTTTCCAAGTTCTTTAAGAGATGACAGTGGAACATATTGATCTTATTCAATGTTCAAGAATATTTTCAATCGTAGAAGATGTAGCACCCACCTACATTCTCAACACCCGAGATGGATAAATTGAAGCATTTTATAAGATGAGGTGCTATTTGGATAAAATGTTTGCACCCCAAATGCACCAAGCAACTATAGTCTATTTATATATTGAACTATTTCTATCATCTAATATTGAGTATTGAATGTCTTTTAAAAAATTTATTTAAATTTTTCAATGGCAATCAACTATTAATAATAGCATACAGGTTAGTATGCGCACATTTTGAGAGGTATTATTCTCTCTTCTTCAGGTGTTTCTGGTCTGACCAGTGACAGTACTAAGATAGAAATAGAATCTGGACCCTTAGATTCTTGAATATTAAATTTTTAAGATAACACTAACCAACTGAACCATCCTACCAAGAGGATTATCCTAAAATTCAGTATTCAAAAATCTAAGGATCCAGGTTTGATTCCTAAGCTAGTACTGTCATTGATCAGGCTAGCAACATCTGAAGAGAAAGAGAGGCTAATAATACCTCTCAAAATATTTGGCATTTACTAACTTGTGTGCTATTATTTAACAGTTGAATGCAAATTCAAGATTTAAATAAAATTAAATTTTTCTACAGACATTCAATACTCATTAGTCCAATATATAAATACAACTAAAATACCATCATTGCAACTTTCAGGAAAACAACTTAGTAGTGATTGTACCATAATTGTATTAAAACAGGCAAAACTCTCCATACAGTAGTGCCACCCAGAGTAATCAATGGATGCCAGAAGGCTTGTGCATAAAATTCCCATCTAGTGCCTACTCATTCAATATCACCAGACTAGTTTCTGGCTTGTGGCCTTCATCAGTGAGGAGTCTTGGATCTGAGTGTATTGCACCTGGATCTTAGAATCTAATGCAACTACTGTATGGAGAATTTTGCCTGTTTTATTAAAGTTATGTGCTAGCATAAGAGATGGTGATCATGTGATGTTTAGTGGTTTACCATAAGTTGTAACTTGATGTAGTTCATCTAGTGATAGTCATTCTATCATCTGTTTTACAGTTGTGAATGGACTGGTCTTTTAATTGTTAGTCATAAACTCTTCCAGTGGTTTGGAAAAACATAAATGATTCATCTGATTTTATAAAATGTTTTCAGTTAGTCAAATATTTCTGCATAATAACATTGAGAATAGAAAGTGACTTTGAAATGTACATTCTTTTGTTACATCTATGATGGATCATTCTGATATGTGTTTGTCTCTGCTATGATTTGTTCTGTTGTGTGCTTGTTATGATTTCTTTTGCTTATAATCCTACCTAATATCTAAAATTCTATTCAGTAAGCATTGATTTTTGACCACAGGTGATTGAAGTATGTGTTGCTTTCACACTTTTATGAAAGCTGCCATCTGATCTCAAAATGCTGGTAACAACAAGTGAATAATTTGTTGCTTTGGTGGTTGTGTGACATTCAAGCATCAGAAGGATGGATTGAATTTTGATCCAGGGTCTTTAGTTTTCAAGTTCTTCTCTTTAGCTCTGCACCAAATATGTTGTGCAAAAATGCTACCTCACTAATGGATAATTAGACCACAATCTCATGCAGTTACAATCTATACTGTTAAAGGATTTGATCTTGCAATATGAAAGAGTACTTGCTTCTTTCCCTAATAAATCATGGCAACTTGACCTATTTAAAACTAATAGATCTCTAGTACTTTCTCTAGTACTTTCTCTAAGATTTTGGAGGTGGTGTCAATCTCTTCTTGGATACCTCTTACCACTTGGTTAGGATTCTCAATAAATATTTTGATGTCTATGTTATATGATCAAAAAATGAAAACATGATCAGTATTTACATTATTCAATCCAATCCTCGTATTGTTTATATATTTATTTAAATATATTTAAAACTTCCACACCATCACACATTAAATTCCAAAATACATTTCATGCTGAACAAGTCCTTTTCAATTAACCAGGTCGCAATCTCTTACACAGGTCATTATTTGCTCAGTCTTTATTAATACCAGATTATAGCCTGCGTGGTTTAGTCTGGAGGTAGACTGTCAGGCTCTATAGCATAAGGTTTTCAGATTCATTCCAGTTGTTTCCTGTCCTTAAATTTCTTATGAGCTTTCAAATAATGAAACTATTCGATTGATCATTTAATGTCAGATTAATATATTTTGATTTACAATTGGGCAAATTTTCTGCTCTCACAATTTTGTGTTCATATTTAATTAAGACGAATATATATATATATGTCTTTATTTTAAGACTAAAGTTTACATCTCGGCTAAGGATAATTCCTAGTTTAATAAATGATCGGTAATAATTATTAATATGTTTATCTCAACTGGTTGGTATCAAAGTTGTAACTGCCGAAAGTTTGACGCTTCTAAATGAAAGCGTATTAATTTATTTAAATACACATAAACACGAGTATTTCTTTATAATAAAAAAAATTGAATGCTCGTGGTTAACAATGTGAAATTTTAGAGTCATTTTATATAACAATATTGTTCTTACAAATGAATTATGTAAGAAAAAACAAGTATTGTCGCACTTATGTAAAAGTTACTACTAGTGCATTTAGTAGTACTTTGTGTTTTTAATAAAAATGTATAACCATCCAGCTTTGATCCATCATAAAAAGATTAATTTTATACACAGCTGTTCCATAATTATTTCAAGCACTATGGGAATTGGGATATTTATTATTCCCGACCGTTTAACTTTCAACGCGGGAAGCGTTGGTCTTTCCCTTATTGTGTGGGCAATTTGCGGTTTAATCACAGGAATAAAAGCTTTTTGCTATGCAGAATTGGGCAGTACGTTTGTTAAAACTGGGGGAGATTACATTTACGTTCTTGAAGCCTTTGGACCGTTATCTGCTTTCCTCCGATTGTTTGTGGACTGTTTAGTCATACGACCATGTAGGATAGCATTATCAACTCTATTTTTTGCCACGTATATTTTAGAACCTATATATGGGGATTGCACTTTTTCTCGACATACTATACGATTGTTATCTATTATGTGTATTTTGACTATATCTTTGGTGAACTGTTGGGAAACGAGGTGGGCACTGACGCTCATGAACGTTTTCACAGTTTTCAAATTGATCACAGCGGTTATCATCTTGCTCACCGGACTAACTAAACTCAGTTACGACAGCACCGAGAATTACAAAAATATGTTTAACAACACCACTAATAATATAACTCGGATATCGTTGGCTTTCTTTTCTGGTTTCCTGGCATTTAGTAATATTAACAGTATAAATTACGTCGCTGAAGAATTAGAAGATCCAATAAGAAATCTTCCGCTATCATTAGCTTTATCTGTGTTAATAATGACGCTAGTTTATCTCCTAACCGTAGTTGCTTATTTCGTCATTTTACCCATAAGGCCCGTGGAATTAGATCAACCAATAGCGTACGTTTTTGCAAAGGAAATGTATGGCGACTCTGCTTGGATTATGAAAGCATTAGTCGCATTTGCTTGCATGGGAATTGCTCATGCAGATATGCTTACATCCTCCAGATTAGTGTACGCCGGAGCAAAAGAAAATCAGCTCCCAGTAATTTTAAGAATGATTCAAATATTTCATTATACGCCTATTCCAGCCATCCTGTTTATAACATTTGCTTCTTTCTTCTTCGTTTTTTTTTCACAATTGTTATTGATTATTGAATACTTGCATTATTTCGACTGGGCAGCCGTACTTGTTACAATGATAGCTATGATTCATTTAAGGTTGACCGCACCTAATCGTTACAGACCCCTAAGAATAAGTCTTTTTTGGCCCATCACTTACAGTATCTTATGTGTAGGTTTTGTAACTTTAGGATTTTACGCGGCACTATTCAAAATGCTTTTTGGGATAGCGATTACTTTAATAGGATTACCGTTTTATTTATTATTACTCTGGAGAAGAAAGCCTGAATGGTACATTAATTTTAAAACTGCATTGACTCAAAATCTTCAGAAATTGATGCTAGTGATTAAAGATGAACCATAGCTCCTAGGGAAATATTAATAAATAATAATGAAACCTATTTTAATAGCATACCAAATGAAAATACATTATATATATGAAAAAAAAATTCTGTGATAATAGTAAACAGGATTACAACGTTATTTTAAAACGTCATCAATCCAAAATCTTTAGGCATTGACGCTAATTGTGTTTGAATGAGCTCGGATGCAACAAGGATTAATTTAACAATTCCGTTTGCAAGAGTACATTTCACACACACATAATATACATAACCAACATTATCTTTAATTTTATAAGTCTAGGGTATAAATGGTTAGTAAATAATTAAAAGAAGCAAAAAAGGCACTGTATGTAAGTGTTGGAATAAACAACAATTTTATTTAAATAATTAGCTTATTGATGAATTTCTATGTTAAAGTCAAGTTTATAATTCGTATTGGTCTAAGGTGATTATAGTTACTATTTTCTTTGTAATTTAAGTAAAATATCTGATTATCTGCATTGGCATAGTAACATGGGTTCTAAAAATTGAACTTTCATTTAGAGTTTATCTGCAAAGAACAATAGAAAATCGAAATTCTCCCTGGATTGGCAATTATTATTAGTAGCTTTACAGCCAACAATGAGATTGATATGCAGACTTATTTCAATCCCTGTTTTCAGATTTTATAATAGATTCAATGTTAGCTGGTTGAATTTGGTCCCAACACAAAACATGATATGATTTCATCAAAAGTGTTAGAAATTGTTAATTCTGTTTGTGGTATATATAATCAAAAATAATCAAATGATTTATCGTTAAAGGGATTTTTAAAAAAATTGATAACTGGAAGTATCAAAGCTGACTGTGATTCACATGAGTCCATTAATCTGACCATTGCTGAGGTATGATTTGCATTAATCACTGTGATATTAGCTTCTGAGAAGATAATTATCACTCGATAAAGCTTTATCAAAAAACATTTTTTTAATCGTCTGCTTTCCATTATTGTGCACAAATGTATAAAAAAATCTTGCATCTTAATTTGACAATGAGTTAATATGTAAGAAATCAAGTATTTAAAAGACTTCAGCTGCAGTCATGAATGAATAAAAGAAAGACAAAATTAATAAGACTATACTAGATATGATTTATGCAATAAGTGCATACATTTTAGCCAATAAACATCACATGACCACCATTTCTTATGCTTGCTCTTAACTGTTATTAAAACAGGCAAAACACTCTATACATATTGCCATTCAGTGCAAGCCAGAGTAATCAATGGATGCCAGAAGGCCTATGCATAAAATCCCACTCTAGTGTCTACTCATCCAATATTCTCACACTAGTTTTTGGCATATGGCCTTCGTCAGTGAGGAGCCTTGTATCTGAGAGCACTGCAGCTAGATCTTGGAATCTAATGCAGCCCTCGAGCAGCCACCTTTTATCTTGACTACAAAACTATAAGACTTGAAAACACTAATATTTTTAATCCAAGCTCATCAGATTACATAGTAATATAGGTTTGAACTCAGTTCAGAACCTATACATTTTGGTGTCTTTGGTTCTTTAAAAACCATAGCCACCACTATCTTATTGGGCAGGATTGGTTTTAAGCCAATAAACATCACACAATCACCAACAGAATAGTGATGGCTATGGTTATTAAAGAACCAAAGATACCAAAATGTATAGGTTCCTAACTAAGTTCAGACCTATATGACTACATAAACTGATGAGCTTGTATTGAAAATATTATTGTGTTTTCAAGTCTCATAGTTTTGTAGTTAAGTAGAGATAAAAGGTGGCTGCTGGAGGGTTGCATTAGATTCTAAGATTTAGCTGCAGTGCTCTCAGATCCAAGGCTCCTTACTGACAAAGGCCATAAGCCAGAAACTAGTCTGGGGATATTGGATGAGTAGGCACTTGATGGGCATATTATTCACAAGCCTTCTGGCATCCATTGATTACTCTGGCTTGCACTGAGTGGCAATACATGTAGAGAGGTTTGCCTGTTTTAATAAATTTTAGTAGTGATAGCTCAAATGTAGATGAAATTAAAGCAAAAGATTCTATAAACCTGCAGTGAGCTATATATAAACTAATACAAATTTGTCAAATAAACAAAAAAAAGTATGGAATGAGCCCACCTGTACTTTAGCGTAGATCATATATAAACATTCAGTTTATTCTGAGATTGCATTAATATATAGAACTCGAGCTCTGTATTGTAGCATGCCAATAAATTGAATGCTTATATGCAATCCAACTTAAATTATAGCTGGGCTCGTGTACATTTTTGCTTATTTATAGAGTTGTAATAGTTTATATATAGCTTGCTGGGGGTTTGCATTGACTCCCACTTTAATAAGTACATGAATCAACATGTGACCACAAATATGTCCACATAAAAACACACTAGTTTATTACTTTGTTTATTCGATATTTTCCAGTGCTAGATTAATAATTGCACAGAACTTTTCTTTTTGAAATATGTCTACGTTGTCTAATTGCAGCTCTCTGCAATATTTTTCCAATGCAAACATTGCACTTCTTTAGAGTGTCTGCAAGATAAATGTAAACAAGATTTGCTTTTCCCTTGAAAACAATGTTCAAGTTTATCATAAAGCATATTTTTGGAAAATTTTGTACTGTTCGTTCGTTTCACATTTCCCATCCAGTGAAAGTTTACTTTTATGATAATAGATTTTATAATATCAAATCCGGCAATAATGATTGTCTTTACGATCATGCCATTTGTATTTCTAAAACTTTACAGAACATCCTTAAATATAAATAAGGTAATAAACCTCTGATTATGAGCTTTTTATGAATTTATGTGCCCTAGCCCATGAGCATGTTTAAAAAGCATAACTGGTCTACTTATGCGTAGAGCTTATCGTTATATAAACCAGCTATTACTCATCATGCTAAGATCATTAGTTTAACTTATTGTGTGCCTGAATTATAAATTAATAAATAAATTGTTCAAACTTATTTATTCTGTAGCGGGAGAGAGATAGAATCTCATATTTAGTCACCTGCGATTAGAAATAAATAGTGAATTTTGAATTTTACGGTCATAAATAGTCTATTTATATAGTGCTGACTACATAATATGAAGACTGTAATAAACCTGTGGTCATGTGCTTTTTACAAATTTATGTGCACTCACCCATGAGCATCAGTTTAAAAAGCATAAGTGGTCTCAGTTTAAAAAGCATAAGTGGTCCATTTATGCTTAGACCTTATTGTTATATAAGCCGACCTTTAATGAAACATTCTAATGCCTTTATATTCCATCAATAACGTGTCCAAACTTTACTTCTATACAATAAATTAAATAAAATGGCAGCTCTATATACAGTTTATTTCTATTTGATGAAATACTCTATTTCTTAGTGGGATAAAAGCAGCAGCAGTTCATTAGAATCCGTGTTGTATCTCAGCATCTAAGTTCACCTTTTTATTCATAAATCTACCAAAGTATTTCAACTGGTTTATATTCCCAAGTTAACTACCCAAGCTGAAATTATCTATTTTTTTTCTGTCACGGGTGGATAAAAATCTTAAATTTTTTGAACATTAATTTTTTCAATCAAAGTCTTTCTAAGTCACATTTAAAGTATTAAGCGAAATTTGTAGATCATCTTTTGTATTGTCAAAAATAGCACAGACATCAGCATACTATAAATCTAGAATGCAAGAAGAGGACGTTTTTGTTTTTAGACGATTGCAATTAAAAATATCACCATAAATATATATCGGATATTGATCCCTAAATCATGAATCTTTCTGTAATCAATTCCAAAGCCAACTCATATAACTTGGAAACAAAGCTGGAGAAAGTACACACATTCAGGGTTACTATAACAATTTAGGATTCTAATTATTTATCGAACACACAGACAATAAGTATGTAATTCAAATGAAAAAGGCTTTAACCTTTTTCCACATGCATCTTGAACATTTATATAATAGCTAAACAATGTAGATTTTGATTATAGAAAGATCTCTCAAACCTCAACACAAAATACAGACTTTATAAAGATAAGAAATGGCCTTCTTAGCTTTTAAGTGCATCTTGATTTGAGAGTGTGAAGAGATTTTTCACATTTAAATCTTCTATTTCCATTTACAAATTAAGTTATTCAAAATCTTGCAATTTACAGTGAGTTAATTTGTAAAAGGAAATAATGAGTTTAAATGAGAAGAGAGTAATCTCTTCACACTCTCATATCAAAATGCTTTAGATTGGCCTATGTAAGCAAGAATTTAAGTCAAGGATAAGATAACCATTCTTATCTTTGTAAAGTCCCTATAGTGTCTTGAGATTTGAGAGGTTCCTATAATCAAAAACTACATCCTTTGGCTATTATGCAAATGTTTAAAGCACATGTGGAAAAAAGTTAAAGCTTTTCTCTTTCTAATTATAACGATTTAGATAACTTCATAGTTGAATCATATTAGGCCAACAAAATGTAAATAGATAGATATTTACTAAAAGCTGATTTAGTATCTTAAATTTCATCGTTTGTTACTAGGTGGCAATTTCAAATTTGAGAATAAGTGATTCCATATGTGTTGTGTGTAGAGAATAGGCAATGTAATATATATATGTCAGGACTAACAAGAAAAGATTGAAAATGATGTGCGTGGTTGAAAGAACAAATGGGTTACAGATATTGAAAGAATTAAGAGACTAAAGTGAAATTGGACTGGACATATTGATAGAAGAGATGATAATAAATGGACAGATGAAATCTTAAACTGGATTTTAAGAGATTGTAAAAGACCTACAAAGTGATCACGTGAGATGGATGGATGAAATAAGGAAGTCTGCTGAGTGCTGTAAAGGAGAGAAGCTAGAGATCGGAGATGAATTGAATTTGGAGCGACCATCCGCTATGGATCGATAATGTTTGAAAATGATGGTATATATTTGCACATTTTATTAGTCAAGTTGTAATTGAAGGGAAAATGAATACATACATATCTCTATAATTAGAGTGGAATTAAGATTATTGTAATTTACAGATAATGATTTTGGATCTTAATTGAACATTATCTTCAATGTAGCAAAAATCATAGCAATATAAGTTCATTTATAATAATAACCTAGAAGTAATATAATCCTGTAATTATATGCACTGAATTAAATGATCGTAAGAGGAAAATAAAAGAAGCATTCTATATTAACGGAAATATTATTGCTATAAATAGAAAAGACACTTGCTTTGATATATCGAAGAAATGGTCCATGTAACACGTGCTAATTTAAATATCTTTGTATATATTTTATTATGTATTTTTAAGAAAGCTATGATTATGAGGCATGGATCCTCGAAAACGTTTAGCTTATTTTTATTTTTATTTATAACTTCTCTTTCTTAACTTCACTTTTTAGTTTTTGTATTTATATATATATATATGTGTGTGTGTGTAACTTGGAGAGAGGGAAGTCTCGTAGCTAGACATCACATTTAATGAGGAGTGCTAGAAATCTAATAACTTACAGGTACTATTCTGATTATTACAATCTTATGGGTTTTTAAATAGGTTTACCTATATCTATATGCAAATAGTGTTATAAAAGTTAGCAAATATGCCTGTACATACCTATGTGTTAGGATTTTGTACCAATTTGATAGATTATTTATGAATCATTAAAGTACAGTGGACTCCAGTTTGCCTGAATTATTTTTATATTAGTTAAGAATGTAGGTTTACTTGAACTCAGCAGTTTATTATTTATATATTATTCAACATTTAATTATGGCTCACCATAAATATGGGGAAAAATTATGGTCACTTGGAAATTCTGAGTAATAGTTATTTCAGAGGTCACATTGGATGTACAGGGTACGGATGATTTGAGTAGATAGAAATATTGCAACATGCTTATACTGAAATGCAGTGCTTCCGTTTTATCGAATCAACTGTAACTAGAATGTGTTATCTAGAAACAATTTTTCATACAGTGGCTTATAAGGCAGATTTCTTTTATTAGGTTTCGGACTAGTTTCCATTACTAAGAGTATGGATAATTAAGATTTCAGTTGCTATGGCAATTGATAATTATTACAAGATCAGATGAGGGTCTTGTATTATGATAATTACTCTATTCACCAGAAACTTGATTGGATGCAGCTATATAAAGATTCTAAGTTTGTTTCTCTATTACTGTGGGATTCGAGCATGGATTGAGATGTATACTTGATTAGACAGATAGGAGAAACAAAACAGCATCTATATATGGTCCAAATAATATATAGTTGTTATATTAAGCAATGTATAAAATTTGAAGCATTTTTTCTTAAATTTGCAGTCTTTGGTTGTTTGAAAATGTTTCTGAAAAATCATTTAGCGTCATTTCATCCTTTTCAACCATTATTAATCCACTGTAAGAAGATGGTCTGCCTAATATTAATATTTTCTACTTCATCTCAGTGTACTTTCTTTCATCCATCCATTTCACATGCGGCCTTTTTCTATGTCTTTTACAAGTTTCTTTGGATCCAATTTAAAATTTCAGTTCTCCTTTTGCTAACAGCTCTTCTAATGATATGTCCAACCTAGTTCCAAATCAATCTCACAATTCTTTCAATAATGTCAATTATACCTGTTTGTTTCTCGCACTCATATATTTTGGGTTTTAATTTTTCACCATTGTTCCTAATATACTTCTCCCCTTACTGTATTGAGTGATCTGAAGTCTATAATTACTTTTTTGCTAAGTGTCCAAGTCTCAGATACATACTTAAAAATTGATCAAACACATATTTAAAAATCTTTTTAAATACTCAGCTATATTTTCTTTTAATACAAAGTTATTTGAGGTTATACTTTTTCATATTTGTAATCAGTTGCCGAAAACGTTAACACTGGCTAAGGAAAAGATTTATTCCATATCTTTGTTTATTAACAATAGTTGTTAATCAGTATAGACAATATACTGGTATTAAATGGAATACGTAAATAACTAATTTAAATAACTAGCATTTTACCTATAAATATAGCAGGATTCTAGCTATCATATGAGTGTTACGAATCTGCTTCTCTAGTCAAAAGTTCGCTCAACTACTGTTCATAAATAAAGATACAAAATAAACCTTTTCCTTAGCCAATGTTAGAAACATTGTGTCCAAGTCTAATTCTATGATTAACTTTATTTGTTATGTTTTCATCTGTATAAGAGACTTGATCATAGTATTTGTATTTGCTAGCTGCTTCTAATTCATAATCAATCTTTATTTTCTTTGACAAAATGAAATGAGTTGTAGTCTTTTTAACATTTATTCTTCAGTTGTACTTTCTTACTTTTATCTGATATCTTGC
The DNA here is from genome assembly GCA_028023455.1 of Epiperipatus broadwayi. Lineage (NCBI taxonomy): Eukaryota > Metazoa > Onychophora > Udeonychophora > Euonychophora > Peripatidae > Epiperipatus > Epiperipatus broadwayi. Next base: position 1,994,976 of record JAQFVV010000055.1, on the reverse strand, counting down.
AACATTTTTGGATGCCCTGAAGCAGTATTTTTAAAAATAACCCCATCATTTTCGAGATGACTTAAATTCTCTTAACTTCCTGTTTAATTCGTAAAATATTTCTCATAAAACTTCTGCTAAATATTTTACAGATAGGTGAAACAATCTTAAAAGTATTCCATTATTTGATCAAAGCCTCTCAATAGCTCATGTAAAGGAGCAGTAAAGAAGGAAGCAATGCTCACCAGGCCTACCAATTTTTAGGTGGTAAGAACTAAGGTAGTCTCATTCTTATTCTGCATTCTAGTTAGGAATAGCTAGATACCCATTTATCAATTAATACTGGATGGATAACTAAATTGATTAATGTAGTTAAATTTGAATCCAGTTCGGAATCATAACCAGAACATGTTATGATATTATATCATGAATACTTTCTTATTTCAATAACGATATATTTATACGTAACATGGAAGAATTGGAAGATATTTGGTTCAATCAACTTTGCATGGAATTCCTTTTAAAAATAAAATGACCAATTCCTTGAGAAGTCTGAAAGTGTTCAAAAACCAGTGTCAGATTGGGTTAATTTAGGAACCACACATTGCAACAGACATTGAATTGTAAATTAAGAATGTGGGCTACTGAATTTTTATATTGTAAATATTCCTAAACAATAACTCATTATATGTAACTAACAGGAAGTACCTGAAGCTTCAGCTACTTCCTGTTCAGTCACATATAATCTGAGTTATTTATTATTTACAGATATTAAATCCATATATTCATTTCATGTTTAGAGGTTGCTTAAACTAAAACTCAGTTTTGATCTTTCAAATATTTAAATGGGGATTCTTATCATTTATTCTATAAATATATATAATCAATACATCGAATTCACTCCCTTATTTCAAATTATGTAAATAAACTAAGCATATATAAGAACAAATGCTAAGAGACAGGTGGTGTCATCTGTCTTTTGGAGAGTTTATTTACTTTATATAACTGATTGGAAACATTAGCTATTTCCTGTTCAGTTGATGCAAATTCTTTACAAGCAATGTTTCATTTCCTTTAAATTTCATTAGTCAAACAGTTTGTTGCTCTGGATGTCATTTGAAATTTGAATGATAAATGTCAGTTGAACTGTTGTTCAAAGGTTTTTAGCTTTAGAATCTACCACTGTATTACAGTGTGCAGAACTTTAAATGTCATCAGGATATTAAACTTTGACTCATCTTAGATCAACATCATCATCAACAATCATGTTCTGTTGATTAATAATCTCTTGATGATTTTAGCTCTTGGCTCTATCTATCCCTTGCTGCTCACATTTTTTCTTGGGATCTCCACCAACTTCCTTTTTTTTCTATCTCTCTTTGTTTTTCTTTTGCTCTTCACGTATGCTTTCAATATATCTTTCATAATATTCCTGTTCACGTATGCTTTCAATATATCTTTCATAATATTCCTATCTCAATAAAGTCCATTTCCTCTTTTACTTCATCATCCTCTCTCTGTTCAATATTTTAACATTCTGCACAATTTATCTATTTCATTTTTTTTGTTCAATTCTCAAATATGTATCATCCATTTTTTTTACCGTTCAAGTTTTTACATAAATGCTCCACTAAATATATATATATATAACTTTAATTGACTATGAGTTAACATTTTATCAATATCAAAAAGTTGTTTGACCACAGCAGTTGTCATCATTATATCTTTCTTGCTAGTGTGGGGTTTGCCATGACAACATATTATAATGGATTAAGACTGCAATGTACGTTTTTTATAACAACAGTCCAAATTCTTTAATACACATATATGTTACAACATTTGGCCAGAATATCATGTTTGTGCACTTTACATTTCAAGGTCTTCCTAATTTGGCGATTGACAAATATTTTGTTACACCATCCAAACATCACATGATCACTGTTTCATATGAGGATGCTGGATGAGTAAGTACTAGATAGAGATTTTATTCACAAATCTTCCTGCATCCATTGATTACAAAGACTTTTACATAGAGGCACTACTGTATGGAGATATTAAGTTAAGTGTGGTGAATGGATATAGTTATTTGGGAATTATTTTAAGTAATCAGAAAAATTATTTGGATGAATGGGAGAAAAAATTGATAAATGAAGCAAAGAAGAGAAAGGGATTGATAAAGAAGTTAACAGTGTTTTCATATTATAAATATGATGTAGCTAGAATTATATGGAAGGGAGTTGCAGTAGCAGGGTTAACATATGGTAATGAATGCATTATATGTTAGTAAAAAGATATTAAATTACTTGGAAAAAGTTCAAAGGGAAGTAGGGAGACATGCATTGGATGCAGAAGTATGGACAGCAAAGGAGACAATTCAAGAAGAAATGGATGGTCAAGTTTTCATATGAGAGATGCAAAAAGTAAAATGAAAATGTTTGGTCAATTGCAGTTTATGGATAATAAAAGAATAACCAAAATAGTATTTAATTGTGTTATGAGTAAAGGGCAGGTATGAGTAAAGGGCAAGATTTGGATAAAGAATTTATATCAGTATATTTGTACAAAAGATGGGATGATTGTGTTAAGAGGATTGTTGAGTGTTATAGTAATAAAGAATGGGATAAAAGATTAGATTTATTAATAAAGAATAGGGAGTTAAAGAGATGGAAAAATAATATGGAGAGTAAAAGGAGTTTAAATATATATATAGAAATAAACAGAATATTAGGTGTGAGTTAATATATGATAATAGTAAGGAAAGTAGTTTATTGTTTAAGGCTTGAACAGGATCTTTAACTACAAGAGAATATACATGTAAATGGAAAAATATGGGTGATTTATTTTGTAAATTATGTAAGGAAGGAATAGAAAATATTAGGCATTTGCTAATTGAATGTAAATGCTTGAAAATAGAATGGTTACATATAATGAAGTTATGGAAGAATAAATATGAAAAAAGTGTTTATACAAAAAGTGAATTATTGGTTTTTATGTTGGGTTTGGGAAAAGATAAGAGGGATTTAGATAAAAAGGTTATAGAGTTGACAAAGATTATGTTGTGGAAATGGGATGGAACAGAATATGAGAATATTTATAGTGGGGAAATGGAAAATAAAGTGGCTAACAGGTTTATCTGGACATAATTGCCAAGATATTCTTGACTTCATTTAAGGAGAAGCCACAATACATCACATCACATTACTCATCATTTTTTTTACAGTTTGTAAAGTTCATATTTCAATTTTGTTCATTTATCTGCTTATTTGTGTTTATGTATTCTGCTAATTTTTATAATTAAACCAATAAAACATCACACTTTGCCTGATGGTTTGTGATGATGACACTTTAGTTGTACTTATATGACCTATCACATCTTCGAATTACATAATGCTGACTTAGTAGCATAATTTTTCACTTTTATTTTGCCACTTAACGTATAATTTTAGCCGTAAACCATCAAATATATTATTTGTTTCTTTCATGCATGTAAGATTTTTTTATTATAAAAAATGGATTATAATAATAAAAAAAAAAGGATTATAGTTTACATTAGGGAAAGATTATTTATGATTTTCAAATTTAGATGTACAGTATATGATAGTTAATTATAATAGTAAAAAAATAATAAATTAAGTCATATATCATGTGATTATTGGCAATGTTATATTGCTAATGTTATTAATATATGGTAAAGCTGAACATTATTCAGACCCATATAGCTATTTAAAATAGATAGCTGGATTTGAAGACATATAGGTGTCTGAAAATTTCAGATTTTCTACTTAATAGTTAAATATTAGATAAATGCTGATCTTAAGTTGGTATTTTAGGTCTAGAGTCTGAATATCCTAGCACCTCACTGAAGAGAGCCAACAGCTCGAAACTGGTTAGTTCTAGTTAGAGATTTTTAAATGCTTCCTCTTATGGTATTTGTCAGAAAAGCTTGTTAAGAGTTATTAGCATCCTCATTGTATTATATAGTTAATTAATTTTGTAATATTTTTTCACTTATATTTAGGGTTTTGTATTATAATTTTCCTGTTTAATGTTATGTTGTATGGTACCTTTGCTGTAGGCTGTGGCCCTGTAATGAATTACACCTGAGAACATGTATTTCATTGTATGCTTTAGAACATACAGATGTTACGATGTACAAGATTATAGAATCATTTATATTTTAGCATACCATACCCTCTTTTCACCATCAGGTAACCAAATACCTAAATACTATATCAATCTCTTATTATTCATTACCTGCCAGTTATTATATTAGACTCAAACACATTTAGCTTTTCTCAAAATTGCTACAAATTTTATTAATGCTACATAAGACTGTACTAAATATATTCTCAGTATCTGCATACCATGTGGTGCAGTGAATTTTCTAATCTTTTCTTCTCCCTCATTCTAACTCCACTCTCACATAATATCATGCAGAAATTCATATAAATAAACATTTAAAAAATGTCTATCTTCATATCCTTCCTGTATTATCATTTCTATAAGAAAGAGAATTGGATTTTATAAATACACAGAGGAAAAACAGTCCATACAGTAGCAACTCAGTGCAAGCTAAAGTATGAATAGGCATGAGAATTTTATGCACATATTTTCCTGCATCATTATTCTTGACTCAGTGCAAGCTAAAGTATGAGTAGTCATGGGAATTTTATGCACAAATTTTCCTGCATCATTACTCTTGACTCAGTGCAAGCTAAAGCATGAGTAGGCATGGGAATTTTATGCACAAATTTTCCTGCATCATTACTCTTGACTCAGTGCAAGCTAAAGCATGAGTAGGCATGGGAATTTTATGCACAAATTTTCCTGCATCATTACTCTGGCTTGCATTGAGTCATGCTGTTTGTATGGAGAGAGTTTTACCTCTGTGTAAATAGCTTGTGTAAGCATAAAAAATGGTGATCATGTTATGTGATGCTTGGTAACTTTATAAATAACTTCTGCTTCATATATAAAGTTTCTAACGATCCTTACTTTTAGTCTTTGCCTATTGCTTTCATAATGTCAAACAAAATAGCTTAATTTTATTTTATCAAATGCCATTTAAGATTAACAAAACAAATATTAAATATTTTATACATCTTTCAGTAGTACATAGTTCTTATTATTCCATTACCATCTTAGATATTCTCTTTCTAAATTCAAATTTATTCAAATGTCAACATATCTATTATAAATATCTTTTCAATATCCACAATACACTATACTATAGACCAGGGGTCCCCAACTCTATGACTGCAGGCACCATGGCACCCACAGACCACTTTATGTGTGCCCGCCACTATCCGAACATGATAAAAAATTATTTATCTGATACAAATAAATTTAATTTTTAAAATTTCTTATAAATTATTGTATTATATTGTAATCAAATTGTAGGGCATACTATACTTTTACAGCGTAAAAATATAAACGTTAATTATATGTTAAAATTTTATTTTTGAAATAAATATTTTTTTGTACATTATGTGTATTATTAACAATATCCAACTACAAATTTACATTGAAAAAATAAATGGTGCTCAACACCTGGTTGAAAAAATAAATGGTGCCCGCCACCTGACCAGCATTATAGAATGTGCTCTTAAGTGCCAAAAGGTTGGGGACCCCTGCTATAGACCTTTTTTCCTTAAAAAATAATTTTGAAAACACTATCTACTCTTCTGAAATACATTTATATATATTTATTTAATTTTTTTAAATTTTTTTATCGATCTGCCCATGTGATGAAATCTTATAATTCAATTTTCATTCCCCAATTCTGTTTTTTTAGAATTTGCAAACAATTTTAGCAAAGAAAAAGTCAAAAAATTAAGTTTCTAAATTTGCATGAGATGTGATGTGATGTACTGTAGCTTCTCCTTAAACGAAGTCAAGAATCTCTCAGCAATTATGCCCAGAAAAACCTGTTAGCCACTTTATTTTCCATTCCCCAGTCTAGGTTTTTCCATATTCTGCTCCATCCTATTTCTACAACATAATCTTTGTCAACACTATGGCTTTTATATCTAAATCCCCCTTATCTTTTCCCAAACCCAGCATAAAAACCAATAATCCACTTACTGTATAATCACTTTTTTCATATTTATTCTTCCATAACTTCATTATATGTGCCCTTTCTGTTTTCAAGCATTTACATTCAATTAATAGATGCCTAATATTTTCTATTCCTTCCTCACATAATTTACAGACTAAATCACCCATATTTTTTCATTTACATGTATAATATTTAGTGAATTAAATGTGAAGGTATTTTAAGCTTTACATTCTTGATTTGAAATGCTTGAGTCTGGGTTATTTATATATAAATTTAGACATAGAAGAAGGTGAGTCCCATCTTTTTCTTATAGTTCTGACTTGGGGTTTTAGAATTGAGAGTTCCTTGGGCAGTTATTATTACATCTGATTGGCTGTCACATAAGCATGTTTAAAACGCATTTTTCGAAGGTTCTATTAATCAAAAATAATATTGATAACAGTGTGGAGATGTTTAATAGAAGTTAATGTCATAGCAACTAATATTATGCAATGTAAAACACTTATAACTTTAACAATACTTATGTCAGTGCATGGAAATAGCTGTTTGGCATTGATAATATACTTTAAATTAAAATAATTATAGGTGAGTTAATAATGAATTGTAAAGTTGAACATGCTCTGTAGATATATACCAAAAGTATACTCGAAGTTTTAGGCAATGTGAATAAGGGAAATAGCAACTAGCAAAAATACAAACCAGCACTTCGTACTGTGTGCAGCTGGTGCTAATGAATGGATGAGCCACACTCTCTTTCATGCAGGGGCTAACTACTTTCAAAAGTAATATAATATTCATTTAAAATTGCCTCAAAATGATATTACCAGTAATAAAAGACATGGAGCTAATAATAATAACATATGAATAATTATCCATCTGACATGCACATACCAAAAGGTATAGACAGAACTATTATTGCATAATGGTGGCAACATGGTATTTATAAACTATTTAAAACTCTCATATGCATACTGATATTTATAATACTTTCATTCATGAAATACTTTTCATAATATACAAAAGGCTGATATATCTCTGGATGTAATCATTTATCTAATTTTAAATAATCATTCAGAAAACTCTGGCACAATAAAACTAACTCACAAAATAAACACCTTTTCCCCATGAGTCTTACCAATTCCATTCCTTGAACAGCATTCACATAAACATATGTATGATATCGTAATTAGTAATAATGTGATACTATAATAGTTTTAAATATATCAAAAATATATATACATTATTATAATACCCTTATATATATATGTAATAATATTATAATTCGATATCTGTATTTCTTCAAACCCATATACATAAACTTATAATTGAATATTTATAAATACAGTTATTAGAAATATGTAAAGTAATAACTTTAAAATTTTTTATCCACTAAGGAGCGCTTTCAACTATCCTTGTAGTCTTTGTCAACTAACACTTTGAAAGGTTAATCTTCCCACAATTCCATGTTCTCAATATTTGCTGCCTATCTGTTAATTAAGTCTTGTTTTTATTTGTATATTAGCATAGCTTCCTTTATTTTCCTGTTGTTATTTTTTTCAATTTGCAATACATGATTTATTATGGCTGTAAAAAACGGATGATCAAACATTATTATTTACTTTGCAAAGTAAATAAGAATGTTTCGGTATCCATTTTTTATGACCAAATAAGTCATGTATCTATGGTTTTAACTTCAATTATAATAACGTAAAAATATTGCAAATTGAAAAAAATAACAACAAAAAAAAAATAAAAGAAGCTATGATAATATGCAAATACAAACAAGACTTAATTAATTGACAGGCAGAAAATGTTAAGATCATGGAATTGTGGGAAGGTTAGCCTTTCAAAGTGTTAGTTGACAAAGACTACAAGGATAGTCGAAAGTGCTCCTAAGTGGATAAAATTTTTAAAGTTATTACTTTACATATATCTAATTACTGTATTTATAAATATTCAATTATAAGCTTATATATATATATTAGAGATTAAATGTTTTTTACTTTGGTAAGGAAATTATTTCTTGGCTCAAGTCTTTTTTCTGTTCTTTTTTAAGTTATGTGGAACACTTACTGTTCTTCATTAAGATAGAGCAGATACAAAGATGAGGATTTATAATAAAAAAAAATTTTAAAATGTTTGCAATGAAATTTAACAACTTCAAAATAATCATGAGAGATGTCAGCAGATAAATCATAGTAGCAAACAGTTTCTTTCAAAACACATTTTAATGGCAATGAGAATCACAGGAATAATGAACGGACAGATAATTTTAATTATAAATTGCTTTTTATAATGTTTTATTATTATGATAAGCCAACTTTTTAAGCAGCGTTAATTGTGACTCTGCACATTTAAATTATATTTATTTCTTTTCTAAGTAGAAAACAGCATGTTTGAATCAATAAGCAATTTAGAGAAAAAATATTCAAATAAATAAATGAATAATTAAACTCAATATGCACCAAAAAACAACTGGCCATGTGTTCGAACCCACTATGGCAAGGGCACTGTGCACTGAAAGTAATGATATGAAATGAAAGATTAGGGAGGCATGCTTTATTGCAAATGACAACTATGCAATAAACCGAAAAGAATCGTGCTTTACAATCTCTGAAAAATTGTCTTTATGAAAGAAAACTTTGCATAAATTTTGCATAAATTACCACTAAACTTCTCTTAAATTTAGTAGGCTATGAATATGGAGACTTAAGTTCTCTGAAAGTGCTCAGCCATATAACCATGGTCAGGGTTTGGGGGGAGGGGTTCCTGACAGAGATATTTTAAGTGCTGGCTCTGGCTAAGCATTTATAATAAAGCTTGTAGAGGAATTGGCAATCATCATTGTTTATAACTTACAAGCTTAAGAGATAGTGTCATGTGATCTATGACTCTCATTTTGACTATTTATAATTTTTTTCTAATAATAATAAGCTTCACTTTTTTGTGTAAAGCACAATTTAAAACTTACCACTCAAAGATGAAGTAAAAAAACGGATTTTATTTCAATTATGAATAACTATAGTATTTGGTTTAGCATGAAATAATCTGCATAGAGTCTTTTTCTTATGGTAATTAAAGAGTTGATTTTCATAAATTGGTCTTTTATTGTAATTTTAAATAATTGTCAAAGCTTCCTTTTTTATAGACTTAATATTTTTTATAAAAATTCTTCATTCTATATCTTAGCTTGATGTAAGTATATTGATTATTTTAGGATCAATAATTAATATAATAACTAATTGAAAGTTAGGTTAAAACTTGCCAAAAATAGTTTTATATCAAAAGTTCAAAATTTAGCTAATATTTATATAAATGAAGCATCATATTTTTTCTTATATGAATTCTCTTTTTTTTTGGATTCTTTTGAAACATTAGAAATTTTTAGCATCCTTTTAAACTTATTATTTGATGCATCAGTTAAACATATGCTTTTGGGAGAAATACTGTGATAGATAACTTATAGTTTTTCTTATTTAGGCATAATGATGATGAAATATAAAACTTGAAGTTTTTAAATTGACTTTTTTTTAAAAAAAATTAATTGACTAAAACCAGTTAATTCAAAACTAAAATGAAGTTAAAATTTTAATAATAATAATAATGTTTAGATTAAGATTCCCTTTTTATATCAGTGTATATGTTTTATATATCCATGCATATTTAATTTTCTACTGCATTTCCAGTTTTTTAAATCAAACTTCTAGTGTACTTTATTTTGTTAATTGATCTGACCTTGAACTCTATTAAACTAGACAATTAAGTCATGTGACTGTCTAGATGCAAAATAAACTTTGTAATTATAGCTTAATTATTACAATAAATAATTTATTCAATACTAATAAAAATTATCTATTTATTTTCAGCTAAACATTCTTTTTATTGAAACACTTTTTCTTTGTATTATTTAAAAGCTTATTTTTTTATTAATTAAAAACTGAATGAATGTATCCATTCTTAAAATACATTTATTTTTAATAAATCTTTTCAACTTTCAATATTTCATCTACAAACCTTAAACATTCACACACACACACACATTAAATATAACTACTTTTAATACAATGGAAATAAATTAATTATTGACTAATATTTAAAACTAATTTAAAATTAACCCTAATTTCAACCATTTATACTTATTATCCTTAAACTCTGGCTTTAAATCATCATCATCCTCAACCATTGTCAATACACTGCAGGATGAAAGTCTGTCTGAGTTCAATCCATGTACTTTGATCTTTAGCTTCCCTTTTCCACATCACTCCTGCACACTTTCTTATTTCATCCATCCATCTCATATGTGGTCTCTTTCTGGATCTTTTAAATACCTTCACTTAAATTGATATTTAATAAATCATAACTATTATTTTAAAATTATTTATTTTAAAAATTAACCAAAATTTGTTTATGCTGTCTGAAATGGTTGGATTTTATCTAACCATTTCAGACAGTATAAACTAACTTTATCAATTACATCTATTTGAAACATATTAAGCTCTAGATTAACTCTTCTTTAGTGTTAAAAATATTAATTTTATTCTTTCAAGTAAATATTAAACAATCTAAGATAAGTTTTTAAGTAACTGCTAACTAAATAGGTTAACAAAATTACTTTAACTCATACTTATTTGGATAATTTTGCATAAATTTCCTCTTCTACAATGCTTTTTTAACAACAGCAGCTATGAGTATGAGAGCCAGAAGTCTCTTGAAAGTGCTTGGCTAAAATAAATTAATATTTTTTATATTTAAAGTAAATTAATATTTTGCATTTAATTACATATGTTTACTAGCTTCATTATCTGTGCATACAACACATACATATAGTAGTTTAATGCATACTATTAAAACATATAATTTAAGATTTTTATTAGAGTAGTACAGATAAAGAAAATTACTTATTATAATCTTATAAAAAAATTTTTTTAATGCTTTAAAGCATATAACTAGCCCACTGGGCTAAATATATGGATACAATATATATATATATTATAAGGGACTTGAACTTAGACTTTCAAGCTTCCCACAAGTATCCACTCCATCTTATAAGTCCCTTGTAATTACATTAAATTTAGTATAGATAATATACATGTATCATTATCATCCATTATTAATCCACTGCAGGATGAAACATCTCTCAAAAATTTAAATCAGTTTCTCTAAATAAATATAGGGGATTTGAACTCAGACTTTCAAACACCCTTCAACCATCCACACTATCTCATACAACTGATACACATGACCACACACATGTAGAAAAGATAAATAATCACCGAATATATGTATTTTGTGCTAAACCAGCACTCATCAATTGGTCCAGATTATCATCTCCCACACACACATATATAATCAGTGCTCAGCTTATATTTAATGGACAGGCTTCAATCTACTCCAACCTCCAACTTTTCAGCCATCCATATCATTGAAAATCTAAACTAAAGTTGATTATTTTTGAAATTAAATACAATTAGAAATTGAATTGAACTAATATTTGATAACTGTATTTATATAAAAAAAAAATTTTTCTTTCGCATATGTCAAATGCATTGACCAGGAAGCGAATCCGGGCCAGCTGCTTGGAAGGTACAGCTATGCTAACCGTTAAGCCAACAACATTTTCTTGTTTTGTATGGTTAATTTAATATAATAGAGTATTTATCTATATGTCTAGATTATAATTTTGATGAAGACCATTGCTGAATCGAAACTGCACCTATTTTGAAAGTACGTTTGTAATAAAGTATAGCACTGTGTGAAGTACATATAAAAACTGTTATCATTGTTTTTTATTATTAGTAATAATAAAATATCTTTTTTTCACCACATATACTCCATCTTTTTTTTATCTCATCCAACCATTCCACACATGATCGGTTTCTAGGTATTTTATAATCTCGGTAATAATAATGACGATAATAACCTTTAAATAATTATCTATTTATTTTTAGAATCTTTTCATTTTAATTTATAAGGGAAAATCATATTGACAAATAAAGTATATTTTTTAGTTTACATTTATTGACATTTTTCTAGGATTGTGGGCAAAATTGATAAAACTTTTCATTTCGGACTTTTAATACTTTTTTTCAGGAAATAGCTTTACTTTCAGGATATATAATGAAAAAAATCTAAAGAATCTTTATTCTTTATATAATGAAAGGCTTGTAGGATTGATGGATCATTAAATCAATAGTAATTTTCTTTTTATAAGAAAAATACACGCATCTAAAAAAAAAAAGGTCGTTATAAGTTATACTAATTTATTTTTAACCCATTTAAAAATATATATTTACTATTCAGACATTAATTTGACATTGTCCAAATATTTTAATTCGGTTAATATGTGGTTTGCAGTTTCTCATTAAAAAGAATTATATTGAGAATTTATATATTATGTCGTATCTGTTTGTTTTCTATTTTTACTCTTCAATTTTCAAAATTAATTGCCTAATTTCTATACTTTAAATCTTCTGAGAGAAAAGAGAACGATTTGTTTTTTTTAAAAAGACCTTTCTTTAATCACATCTTTTTTCAAATAAGATTGACCTGACATCTAGTGGCAATATATATCGTATATGTAGTAAGGATTGGAATGAAATAACAGGAAATAATTATTTTGTTGGTCTCCGATGTTGAAGTTGGGATCATTAAAAAATAGAAAATATTTAAAAACTTTTAAAATCAGGATATGAAGTAAAGTAGAAGAATAAATTGGTTTAAAAAAGTTACTTCTAAAACATTGAACAAAATATATGGAAGAATAATGTTAGCCTTAAAAAAAAAAAAAGATGAACAAAATAGAAATTTGAAACTACAGTGATTACCGTATTTAAATCATTCCACTATAAGAATTTACAAACCAGCGTATAAACATATGAAGATTCGTCATCATCATCATTTTAACCCATTATCGATTCATTGCAGGATAAAGGTTTTTCGGAGTTTAATTCAGTTTCTCCGATCTCGAGTCTCTCTTCTCAGCACAACAGCAAACTTCCTTATTTTATTCATCCATCTTACCTGCGGTCTCTTTCTGGGTCTTTTAAAATTGCTTGGGATAGATTATTATGGCATTAATAGTGTTTATTTGTTTTAGATGTAAAATCAGATAGTACAGCAATATAGTAATGAAATATAAAAATATAACAATGGTAAAATTCTAATTGTAAGATATAATCAGCAGCTGTTAAGTAATAGTACGTATAAATTCTCATACAGGGCTATCATGACGAGCCAGCATAGAATAATCCTCGAAAACATCACACCACAATCATCATTTACACAGAGGTAAAACTCTCCATACAATAGCGCCAATAAGGTAAAAGATGGCTGCTGAAGGTTTGCATTAGATGTTAAGATCTAAGTGTAAGGCTACTCACTGATGAAAGCCACAAGCTAGAAACTAGTCTGGGATATTGGATGAGTAGGCACTAGATAGGGATTTTATGCAAAAACCTTCCTGCATCCATTGATTACTCTCGCTTGCACTGAGTGGTGCTACTGTATGGATAGTTTTACCTCTGTGAAAACACCTTGTGTAAACAAAAAGAAAGGTAATGGTGTGCTGCTTAGTAGTTTAATGATCATCATTTCCTACGCTTATACAAGGTGTTAAAACAATAGCAAATTGCTCCATACAAGAGTGCCAACCAGTGCAAAACCTTAATAATCAACGGATGTAAGAAGGTTTGCATATACAATCTCCATCTGGTACTTACTTATCCAATATCTCCAGACTAATTTCTAACTTGTGGTTTTCATTAATGAAAAATTTGAATCTGAGAGCACTGCACCTAGTCTATGGATATTGGATGAGTAGGACCTAGGTAGGGATTTTATGCACAAACTTTCTTGCATCTATTGATTATTAATGCTTGCACTAGGTGGCACTACTGCATAGAGAATTTGCTGCTGTTCTTGTGTAAGCATAGGAAGTGGTAATAATGCGATGTTTTCGAGGTTTTATTTCATACTGGCCATCAATTAGTCAGTTGTTGATTTAAATCATATGCGTCATGGGATGTATTCTTGTCTATCTTTTTATTAACATACATCCAAACAATCACTTGAAGGTGTTTGTATTATTCATAGTGTAGTTTTCATTGTCTTTATTTATGTGATGTCAGATACCTGAATATAATTTGTGTAATACATTTAAACTTGTAATGAATTGTGTTCAATTTTTTTAAAAATAATATCATAAATTAATGTTTTTCAATTTTTTTTTATGAAATGTGGAAGTGTTTTCACATTGGTTACTTTATTGAAAGCTAGCTAATTAATATTTCAGTGGTGTGGTACCCTGGGGTATAGTAATGGTGAAATTTTTATAGGGCATAGCAGTTAAGGGTTAAAATTAATAGACCATAGATCTGCTGTCAAAATGTAAATTATAAGCCAACTTTGTCTAATCTAGTATTATATAAGACTGCGAATGACAGACAAAAGTGGATTAATTTTTCATCTGCACCACAGATTATTTTAAAGCCAGAGGGTGTTGCATTATTATAAGTAGTGCTTGAAAGTTTATTACTCTAATTAGTAACTTGCCTAATTGTATCTCTCCATTATATTGTATCTTCTACCACAACTTTTCCTAGAAAGCCTTCTATAAAAGAATACAATTAAAAGATGGTACTATAAATAGTCAAAATAAGAGTTATAGTTCACATGACCCTATTCTCTTAAGCTTGTAAGTTATAAACAATGAGGATTGCCAATTCCTCAACAAGCTTTGTGATAATTGTTTAGGCAGAGAAAGCATTTAAAATATCTCAGTCGGGGGGGGGGGTTAAAATATCTCTGTCAGGAACTCCCCCCCCACAAACCCCTGACCATGGTTTCGTGCTTTGACACTTCTCAGAGAGGTACCAGGGTAGGTTAAGACACTAAATCTAAAAATCCCAACCCAAAGCCAGCATTTATCTAAAAGTTATCTATTGAGTTGAAAGTCTGAACTTTTCAGTCACCTACATGTCTTCAAACCCAGCTATCCAACTCAAATAGCTATATGGGGCTGATAGATCTTCAGCCATACCATATATTACTAGTCTTAGCAATATAACATCACATAAGACTTAAGGCAGAGACTATAAATAGTCAAAATAAGAATCATAGATCACATGACCATATTCTCTTAAGCTTGTAAGTTATGAACAATGAGGATTCCCAATTCTTCAACAAGCTTTGTGATAAATGCTTAGGCAGAGAAAGCATTTAAAATATCTCTGTCAGAACCCCCCTAAACCCCTGACCATGGTTTCATGCTTTGACACTTCTCAGAGAGGTGCCAGGGTAGGTTCAGACCCTAGATCTAAAAATACCAACCCAAAGCCAGCATTTATCTAAAAGTTATCTATTGAGTTGAAAGTCTGAAATTTTCAGACACCTACATATCAGCTATCCAACTCAAATAGCTATATGGGGCTGATAGAACTTCAGCCATACTCTGAGGAGTGCCAAAGCACAAAACCATGGTCAAAAGATGGTACTGTTTG
Source organism: Epiperipatus broadwayi (assembly GCA_028023455.1). Classification (NCBI taxonomy): domain Eukaryota; kingdom Metazoa; phylum Onychophora; class Udeonychophora; order Euonychophora; family Peripatidae; genus Epiperipatus; species Epiperipatus broadwayi. The sequence continues at coordinate 1,979,442 of JAQFVV010000055.1, read as the reverse complement.
GGAATTTGTAAAAGGTTTGTGTTGGATGTGTCAAAATCAGTTATGATCTGAGTGCCTTAAGCTCTTTCTTTTGCCACTTATCCCTGCACTAAATTATGTAGGACAAAGCAATCAATATTTAACTTTTTATAGTGTTTTTGAAGCAATTTTTAAAATGTAAATGAAGTCTGCTTACTTCACAAAAGCTATATTCAAGTTCACCTAATTAACATATCCTGTTTCCCAAATTTTGCCACAGTTTAATAAAATGTTTTGACAAATTAAAGATATAGTTCCATTTGTGATAAGGAAAGTGAAAAATGGTCCTTATAGTATATGATATAAAGATGCAGTGTTAGAAGAATGAAGATCGTCAATAAATTTCTACAGGAATTAATCTTTATTATGTCATCTATTTTGTTACACATGCATAGAGAGGTAAAACTATGAGTTTATAAAGAATTTCAATTACCACTGTGTCTGGTGACTTTATGGTCTCCTGTAAATAAGGGTCCTATTTTAGCTTTGCTTGTCATGATTACAAATATCTATGTAATATCCCTCCACACATTCATTTTGTCTTCAAAAAAACGCAACTGTTACTCAGTTAAAAACTCTTAAGACAACAGAGAAAAATAGTTAGGATTATTTTTTGGTCTTAATCATGATTTAAAATACCAATAAATTCATTACACTGGCGGATGCATGTTGGTGAACAACGCATCCACGTTCTTTTACTATAAGAATAAACACACAAGAATAACATCTAGAATATCAAAAATATATAGAAACTGATATTAGGAATTTTCCCTGCTTGATTCCTTTAAATTACAAAGAGCAATCAGAAAATCACTTTTCAGGAAAAGCAAATATTTAAGCAGTCATTCAACATGTTGATTGTAAAGAACTGTAGTATCCACGTTGAGAATCCATGAATAAAAAGACACTATACCAAAAAATTTATTGCTGTGTCCAGCGGCACTCTGTTGCCTGCTGGATTGCAAATATAATAACACAAATGATTGCTAATTAATGAGGTGGCTCGGCAAGTAAATTTACATAACAAGAATTTATTTACAGAGTTAGATGGAGATAATCAATCTCCCTTAATATATATGACATATATATAAACACGCTATATAAATAACAATAAGGGTCCGAATGCGTACAAAATAATAATAAGATCAATATGACTTGTTATACAGGTCCTAGGGTTACTTTTGAACGGCCAGAGGTAAACCTCTCCACAAGGCTAAGTAAAGGAAGGAGCTGACTGGAGCACGTGAGGAAATGGCATATCTGCCTTTCAAGTATCAAATGTGTTGTCTCAGTTCTCTTCTAGATATGTTTCACCCTCTCATTGTTTTTAGTATAGACTGCCTTGATTGGCCATCTGCTGTCTATGTGACGGTCATCTCTTGAGTTACACATTTGAGTTACACATTCGATCGCTGATCAGATAACGCAATTATCATTGAATTGTCTATTTTAAGCAATGTTTCTATTATCATTAAATTTGATCAGGAACTAAACATTCAGGGTTGCAATGGCTTTGTTTACATTATCTTAATCCTTTGATCGGACTCATGTAACTTTCTTGATAAGTTAGTTTTTTTTAATTCAACTATTTAATTAGCCTAATTGCTTTTATAAAATATAATGAATGCCATTGGCATCCACGCACATACATTTAGTTTACCGTTATAATATCATTTATAATACTATGTAACTAATATATGCATTTTGTGTATACATAAATATACACACACATTTAGCATTTATAAAATCAGCATTTTAGCCAATAATGAGATCTAATTGAAGATCTATTCTTTAAGCATTGTCTGATGTAGAAATCTGCAAAAATAAGTATTTTATTATTGCATTTGAAATGCCTCGCTTATGTGGTAAGTGTGCGTTTTAATAACAATGAGCTTTAAATGGAACCGTTATTAATTCACTTCCACCACCATCATTCCGTATTTATGGTATGATAATACTTGATGCCATGGTAGAGAGTTCAGATTGTGGATCATAAGGTCCTTATATCAATTCCGGTTTCGGCATTTCTGACCTTCAAACTTATTTTGAATTCCAGAGTAATAAAACCATTTGATTATTGTTTTTATATGGAGATAATTCTCTTAATAATTACAAATTTTTACTCTTACATAGTCCACTGATAATAACTATTTACACATGAGCAGTTTTTAACCTACTCTAGAGCCATCTATTGTAAGTTTGAATAATCAATGGGGTTTAGATGGTATAGTGCAATAATACACCCAATCTTTTTTTCAACTAGGAGTACTACGATTCAATTGCAACTAATGATTTTGTACATCTAGCAGCCATATTTTTAAAAATCTAATAACCTAAAGTTTAAAAAACTAAGCTCAAACTCAAGCTACTAGATACATATGTGCAGTAGTTACAACGTTGAATCTTTGTTCATAATGATGAAGGTAAAATTCAGATACTGTCCTGGGCTGAGGATATTATATCACTGCAACATTTGGTGTCATTTGATTATTGAAGCTTACCTCAGCTGGCTCCAAAGTTGGGTGAAGAGATCTGCTCTTGGAAGCATATAAGAAAGTATGTGATGTTGTTGGTATAAAATAGTTAAAATATAGAAGTCCTATTTATATTTATATTGATTCAATAGAGATTGGAGGATTAAGATATTGGGATGGCTATTCATTAGCTGGACATATTACTAGAAGAGATAATAATAGACGGACAGTTGGAATTTGTAACTGGATTCCAAGAGATTGTAAAAGACCAAGAAATAGACCACATATGAGATGAATAGATAAAATAAGAAAGTGTAATGGTGTGATGTGAAGAAAAAAAGCTAGATATTGGAGAAAATGGATTGAACTTCGAGAGGCCTTCATCCTGCAGTGAATCAATAATGATTAAAAATGATGATGATGATTTATTGGAAAATTCTTTTATTCTTTTTTTTTGCCATCTTGTATACGCTTTTATAATCAATAGGTGATAGATGTTAAAGCTTACTAAATCTATATCCATTGCTGGACTAGTGTTTTTCTGAAGATTTGTGATGATGGTGTCCTAGTTGTATTTTTATATTGGACTACCATCATCTAATATGAGTATTGAATGTCTTTAGAAAAATTTAACTTTATTTAAATATTCCAAATATATTCAACTTAGTAATAGCACATCAAACAGGTTAGTAGATTTGTGATGATGGTGTCCTAGTTGTATTTTCATATTGGACTACCATCATCTAATATGAGTATTGAATGTCTTTAGAAAAATTTAACTTTATTTAAATATTCCAAATATATTCAACTTAGTAATAGCACATCAAACAGGTTAGTATATGCACATTTCGAGAAGTATTATTCTCTCCTCTTCTTCAGGTGTTGCTGGCCTGATAATGGGATTCGAACCTGGACCCTTAGATTTTTGAGTATTGAATTTTAAGGTAATGCTGAAGAATCTAAGGGTCCAGGTTTGAATCCCATGCTAGTACTGTCACTGGTCAGGCCAGCAACACCTGAAGAAGAGGGGAGAATAATATCCTGTTTGATGTGCCATTACTAACAGTTGAATGTATTTGGAATATTTAAATAAAGTTACCTTATTCTAAAGACATTCAATACTTATATTAGATGATGGAAATAGTCCAATATAAAAATACAATTTCTTGGATTAGTTTCTAGTTTTTGGGGTTTTTTAGGATTTTTTTTTTTGCACAATGCACTTGGATCTTTTGAATCTAAAATGCCTTTCCCCCATTTAAAAACTAGCCTAGAGATATATGAAAAGAACTGCACAAGATAAGGATTTAATGAGCATTAACATTTAGCATCTATATATTACTAAAGCTTACACAAGATGGCAGAAGAGTAAGAAGGAAAAAAGAATTTAATAATGAATAGCAATTTCAGTAAACCACAGTCATGTGATATTGTTGGTCATGTGATATTTACAGCTATGTAGATCACTTTCTTTTAAAATATCTGTATCCAATCAATCATCATGTGATATTGTTGGTCATGTGATATTTACAGCTATGTAGATCACTTTCTTCTAAAATATTTGTATCCAATCGATCGTTCTCTTTAAGATTATTTATTTAAAGTTATTACATAGTAGAGATGTCTGCCCATCCCTTGTATATGTATTAAATAGATTATTTCCTGTACATGAGGGATCAGATCGACCTTAGGTCAACATGGGTGTGACAAGAATCACGGTCTCAGGGTGGCCTTTGAGCATTCCACCATCAGATTTTCAATTGGAGGGATGGTTGAAGAGTTGGAGTGTGGAGTAGATTGAAGCCTGTCCATTAAAGTATGAGGATTGGCTATCTTAATATATATTTGAAAACTTATAGCATATATGTGTAGAGATGGTAATATGGACCAACTGATAATTGCTGGTTTAGCATGAAATACGTATATTGGTGATTATTTATCTTTTTGACATATATGTGTTCAAGTGTATCAGTGTTATGAAATAGTGTGGTGTGAAAGTCTGTGCTCATATACCCTATATATTAAATAAATACAATACAATAAAATGCCTTAAGTAATGGCTTTATTTACACAAAAGTAGACTTAAAGCCAACAAATTATTTTAGTAATAACCTGAATTTTTACTGATTGATAAGCATATGTGTGCGTGGTCAAGCATAGTGGTTGAGTGGCAAACTCTTGGAGATGGAAGTTCATGAGCCCATTTATGGTAAATGTAGCTGTTGAGTGGCAAACAATGGTTGTAGTTCATGGGGTTGAGCTCTGTTATTTATGGTGCAAATAGTGGTTCTGGTTCATGGGGTTGGGTTCTGTTATTCCTGGTGCTCAAACCCCCTACAAACTGCTAAGCAATAAGCCATTTGAATTGTCACCTTATTAAAGCATTTGTCTTGTTGCATACATAATTTTTATTTATTAAAATTTACATTTTAAATAGAAAGTTTTAAACTGCATGTAGCAAATTTTTGCCCTGGTGTTTGGTAAAACTAAACCACCCTTTGGAGCATGGCCAAAGAATGCTTCAGCTTTTTGTATGGTTGGATCATTTGAGCATCAGAAATTTGAATGTACATGACTAAATCTCATATCACATCATTTCATATTGTGACAAATAATAAATAAAAATATATTAACATAAAATTACTGATAAAAGCATATACCCATAGATAAAAAAACACAGATTCAAAAACAGGCCCCATTCAGAAGTTTCAACATACTCCTGTTATCACTATTCTCATTTACAACAATGTGCTACCTGATTTGATGTAAGGGTATTGTGGCAAAGTCAAAAATTAAGAGTTCTGCATGAACTAAAAAAATTTAGTTCTTATTAATGGATTGAGATCAAACCCATGTAGTCATCTTTATGCTCATACAAGCTGTTAAAACAGTAGCAAAATTGTTTCTGCACAATACTGTAACCTAGGGAAAGCTCCAATAATCAATAGATGCGAGAAGGTTGTGCATCAAAATCCCTATCCAATCATTTTTTATCTAATATCCATAGAATAATTTCTGATTTATGGCTTTCATCAGCAAGGAACTTTGGATGTAGCATAAGTGTTACTGGATTTTTGAACCAAATTCCTACTTCTCCAACATCCACCTTTTCACTTATTGCTTAACCATAAAGCTATCAGATGAAACCTAGATCCAAAGACCAGGTGTCCTGCTCCATGATCTGAGATACATTTGCTAAAAAAAACATAAGCTAGATACTAATCTGGGATGCTGGATCAAAAAACAATGGATAGAAATTATTAAGTGCAAGTTTCTAGCATTTATTGATTGTAAGAGCTTGCAATAAATGGCATTATTGTGTGGTAAAAAATTCTGCTACTGATTTAGATTGAGCTCCTTGTGCTCAACCTGCTTCTTAGATGGAAAGATATTTTATGATCTAATCTGAGCACTAAATCATTCTATCTCTACTAAGTTGTATTGAATTACTCTCCTTTGTAGTGCCATCTGTAGTTGGATTGAATAAGCAGTGACTATCAGATGAAAGGACACTTCAATCCACATCCACAGATTGGTTTTCAGCTTTTGCCTTCATCAATGAAGGTATTAAAATATATGGTTTATGACCTGGAGTCAGTTCTATATAACTGTTCAAGTAGATTGGATTGGGTTCAAAACATTAAGAATTTAAAACTTTCAGACTTTCAAGTTGAATGATGAAATGGATTTAAAAATGGTCACTAGATGCATAGTTTCTAACTTTAAATTCCCAGTTCTCAGGGATAAAATTAAAAGACAGAAATTGGTTTGGGGGATTCAAATTTAAATGCACTACAATCACTGATTAATTAATCTTACTATAGGTGGCACTGGAGTAGAAACCTATTGTTTTATTATATATTAGATAAAAAAATTTAAGTGATTTTCTATTATTGGATAATATAACAACAGTCAAATGAATGGATTTATTACCTTCAAATTTATAATATCATAAACCCAACATCCAATCTGAATTTCTCCAATGGATGATACTTTATGTTATATATTTCAAGCTAATAAAGTCTTCACTAAAAATCTATTAACATAAATAGATTTATAAATATTTTTCACTTATTAATAAGTAAATATAATATATATTTATATTTGTTGTGATGTGTTTCTTATTTTATTTTGTAAACAAATTTGTCGTCTTTACCTTATGTGATGTGTGTTTAATATTATATTATTAATTTCAATACACAAATGCACTTAAGCTTTATAAATAACCAGGTCTTTAAATCCACCATTGGCTTGAAGTGCCCAGGTTAATATTTGAAGCACATGTATGGAGAGAGATGGCTGGTTTAAACTTTAATGATGGATATTTATAATATTACATACTTAAGGTTAATGGAAAATATACTGTAAATCTCTTAATCTGAATGTTTATGAACATGATTTTAATGAAATATTTACTTATATACCATGATATATACATTAGTATAGGGGAGAGGACTGCTCAAAGAACATAAATTTTGAATTGAAGTTGAGAATAATTTTGCTCATATAACTACTAAATGAACAGACCCACAGTAGATGTATATACATGCAGACAACTAATAACTTGAAAACATTTTATTATTCAAACAAAATTCCAAAGTATTGTTTTGATTTATTGTTTTAATTAATGCTATGGAAAAATTTTGTGCTAATATAAGAGCATTCTGCAATTCTAAAGTGTATATATTGTTAATAATAAATTTATGCAGTTTATAAAATGTATTTCAATATGTACAAACTATTGATGGTAAAAATATTTTTTATTTAATTTTTTAACAATGTATGATCTCATAATGAGTGGGGAGGATATTGTTGAAACCTAAAAATTTCATAGATCCAAAAATGCTCTAAGCTATACATTACTGCATCAACAGTGTTATATTTTTTTTTCAGTATTGCTATATCACCTAATGTAAGTTTTAATAATAAATGGATGTCATCCATATTACTACATAAATGTGAAAGTTTGTTTGTGACATTAATAACTCAACAAATATTGCATGAATCTTGATGAATCTGGCATGATTTTCTTGTCTTTTTTATATATAATTTTATTAGCCTATAAATTTTGGATTCATTTTTAAAATATTGCAATTTTTAATATAAAAATGCATAGAAAATTTACATGGTGACTGACATGGTAACTGTTTTTGAATGATGTTCTAAAAAGGCAAAAAAGAGGGCAGCACTAAATAAAAGATTATTATTATTATTATTATTATTATTATTATTATTATTATTATTATTATTATTATTATTATTATTATTATTATTATTATTATTATTATTATTATTGTTGTTGTTGTTGTTGTTGTTATTGTTGTTGTTGAGTGTTATAGTAGTAAGGAATGGGATAAAAGAATAGATTTATTAATAAAGAATAGGGAGTTAGAGAGATGGAGAAATGGTATGGAGAGTAAAAAAAAGTTTAAATATATATATAAAAATAAACAGAATATTAGGTGTGAGTTAATATATGATAATAGTAAGGAAAGTAGTTTATTATTTAAGGCTCAAACAGGATCTTTAGCTACAAGAGAATATACATGTAAATGAAAAAAATGGGTGATTTATTTTGTAAATTATGTAAGGAAGGCATAGAAAATATTAGGCATTTGTTAATTGAAAACAGAAAGGGTACATATAATGAAGTTATGGAAGAATAAATATAAAAAAGTGATTATACAGAAAGTGAATTATTGGTTTTTATGCTGGGTTTGGGAAAAGATAATGGGGATTTAGATATAAAGGTTATAGAATTGACAAAGATTATGTTATGGAAATGGGATGGAACAGAATATGGGAAAATTTAGAGTGGGGAATGGAAAATAAAGTGGTTAACAGGTTTATCTGGACATAATTGCTGAGATATTCTTGACTTCATTTAAGGAGAAGCCACAATACATCACATCACATCACATTAGTTGACAAAGATTATATTGTGGAAATGTATGGATCAGAATATGGGAAAACTTAGACTGGGGAATGTAAAATTAAGTAGCTAACAGATTTCTCTGGGCATAATTGCTGAGAGATTCTTGACTTCGTTCAAGAAGAAGCTACAGTACATCACATCACATGAATGGATATTTTTTTAAACACAAAGTATAGTTTTCAGTGAAGCAAGCTAATACTTAATTTTGTAAAGATATTTTAGATTTTTTAAATTATATTTGTACAATATTTATTTTCTCATTTGAATATTGACAATTTAGAATAGTTATAACAATGAATTTGATAGACTTTAGGATTTCATTTTAAATATATATTTTATTTAACATGTGTTAAAGTAAAATTTAAAATGACACCATATAACAAGAGAAATACTACTGAATTTGACAATTTTTACTATGAAATTGGTAAACTTTTAGGATGTCAATTTAAATATATTTATCAAGTAAAAAGATACATTTTAAAATGTTGTGGCTGCAGTAAAAAAATATTACTGAATTTGATCAACTTTTACCATTCCCCTTTAAGTATGTTCTCACATGATAAAGTAAGATTTAAAAATGTGAGAAAGTACATTTCGCTTGCCTGATTTTAAAGTTATTAACTTCCATTAATTACCTAAAATAATAACATATATATATATATATGATAATAAGATATGTTAAAATAGGCAAAACTCTCTCCATACAGTAGTGCCACTCTAAGCAAGACAGAGCAATCAATGGATGCCAGAAGGCTTGTGCATAAAATCCCCATCTAGTGCCTACTCATCCAATATCCCCAAACTAGTTTCTGGCTATGGCCTTCATCAGTGAGGAGCCTTGGATCTGAGAACACTGCACCTAGATCTTAGGATCTAATGCAACCCTCCAGCAGCCACCTTTTAACTCTACACAATTGAAAACACACAGATATATTCAATCTAAGCTCAGTATCTTATATAGTCATATGGGTCTGAACTCAGTTCAGCACCCATATATTTTGGTGTTTTTGGCTCTTTTACAACCATAGCCACCACCTTTCTATAAGGCAGGATTGGTATTAAACCTTAAAACACACATGATCACTATCTTCCATGCTTGCTCATAACTGTTGTTAAAATAGGAAAAACTCTCTCTATACAGTAGTGCCCCTCTAAGCAAGACAGAGTAATCAATGGATGCCAGAAGGCTTGTGCATAAAATCCCCATCTAATGCCTACTCATCCAATATCCCCAAACTAATTTCTGGCTTATGGCCTTTGTCAGTGAGGAGCCTTGAATGGAGAGAGTTTTGCCTATTTTAACAACAGTTATGAGGAAGCATGGAAGATAGTGATCATGTGATGTTTTAAGGTTTAATAAAAAGATATGATAAATATAAGAAATAAAAAAAAGTATAAGAAGTATGCTTCCACTATATATCTACTTAGAAATGTCAACTTATTCTAATTACAAAAAGGATAACATTTCTACAGTATTGAAATAATATTTTTTCTTTATTATATATATATATATATATATATATATATATATAATATAAAGAAAAAATATATATATATATATATATATATTGTAACCTTTGCATTCTTCATTTTTTATATACAAATAATTACCCAGGCACCAATTCTATACAAGATAGAATAAATTTATAAATGTATTTGCCTTTTATATTTATTGATGAAACTTTTATATTGCTATTACTTTTTGGCTTAGCTCAGTTGGGGTTATAGGGTATGACAATTATATAGGATGCAAATAAGGATGATAAAAAGATCTATAAATAATAATTCTATAATGTTAATTTAAATATGTTCTAAGCATCTATTCAATAATAAAACCGTTGCAGAATTGACAATTATTGCATTTATTATAGTATAGACAATGATGAGGATCGGGTACCTTTTTATCCACATCATCACCTATTCTAAGCAAAGTAGGATATATTTATCAACTCCAGACAGATTAAATAAATTGACTTCTACTGGCAAATCTATATATTTTATAACTATATTATGTTGACCATATGTGTGTGTGAAGATGAACAATCGAACGTATATAACAAAACAACTCGTATGGGATATTACTTCTATAAAACATTTATTAAAAATCAAAGACAAAATAAATATAAAAAAAATATTATTTTATGTACCTTGCTAATCAATTATATTTCTCTTACAGTAAAACCAAAATTGACTAATATTTATTATATGAAATCATATTCTTCGAATATGTGCACTTTTCATCATCATCATCATTATCAACCATTATCAATCCACTGCAGGATGAAGGTCTCTCCAAGTTTAATCCATCTTCTCCGATCTTTAGCTTCTCTTCTCCACATCACCCCTACACATTTTCTTATTTCATCCATCCATCTTACATGTGGTCTCCTTCTGGGTCTTTTACAATCTCTTAGAATCCAGTTTAAAATTTCAATTGTCCATCTATTATCATCTCTTCTAGCAATATGTCCAGCCCAACTCCACTTCAATCTTTTAATTTTTTCAATGAGGTCAGTAACACCTGTTTGTTCTCTTACCCATACATTGCGTTTTCGATCTCTTCTTGTTACTCCCAACATACATCTCTTCATACTTCTTTGAGTGGTCTGAAGTCTCTGTATTGATCTTCTATTAAGTGTCCAAGTCTCAGATCCATAAGTAAGAACTGGTAAAACACATTTGTTAAAAACCTTTCTTTTCAAACACATAGGCATATTTCCTTTTAATATCAAGTTATTTCTACCAAAAGCACTCCAACCAAGTTTAATTCTATGATTAATTTCCTCTATTATGTTTCCATCTGTATTAATAATCTGACCAAGGTATTTGTAACTCTTAACTTCTTCTAATTCATCATAATCAATCTTTATTTTCATATTTTGAGCAAATCGATTAAACATTACTTTAGTCTTTTTAACATTTATCTTTAGTCCTACTTTCCTACTTTCATCTGATAACTCCTGCAACATTTCCTGCAGCTCTTATAATATTATAAATATAATGTATTTACAAAACATACTTTTATTGGCTTATTTATATAACAGATGGTGCAACAAATCAATCATCTTTTATACATATTATAAACATTTATAAAACACTTATCTGTTATAATCCGTGTATATCATTTAACATTAACTATACAAAAATGAAGAAAGAAAGGAGAAAAACAATAACCAAACACTTACACCTATATACGTGAGGGCTAAACAATATCTCCAAACTCAATCTAAATAATATAACTGTTCCTTGACCATTTCTACTTCCAAATACACTCAATACACTTCCTACATAAACAAACTTATAACAAACTTAATTTTTTTAATAAATTTCATCAACGAAATTGAAGCAAAATAAATACAATTTTTTTAAAAAAATAATAATTTATAGCATCACACACACACCCGAATATATAACCACATATAGTATGATTTCTAGATCATATAAAATAATAGATTATCATATTATAATAATAAGAAGTTACATTGTTTTTTTTAAAAGAAAAAAAAAATTGATTGTACATCTATTATAAGCAATAAGAAAAAAAATACTTATCAATATCCAATCGTTAAATGTTAAGTTTTTTTTAAAAAAATTTGAAAGTTGAAAGGAAATATACATATCAATTTCAAAGACAACAGTAAATTATAACATAAAAAAAAAAGTTTATCCCACTGTTGAAGCATAATTTATTAAGAATGACAATAGTTTTTTTTATATTTTAGAATTCCATAATAAGCATTATAAATAATATTAGCATGCATTGGAATTATTTTATTATATATGCGCGAATAGCAAAGTTATACAGTATATAAAATTATCCTCTTGATATAAGATTAAATGGATAAACTCTTTCATTTTAAATTTTATTTTGCAGAATATCGATAGAAAATTCTTAAAGCTGAAAACACACATCAAGCGTTTGGCTACAGCGTTTAATAAAGTTTTTTTAGCTAGCTTCATTTTAAATAATATTATTTATCTATGGTATTACTTTTAAACAAATTATAATCAATTATCTTACATACATCCAGGCATTTTGAAGGTAGCAAACATGGGTCATCAGTTGATAGAAATTTTGGAGCTGGTTTCCCTAAGGTTTATCTCTGCATGGTTATACTATTTCAGTAGTATAATATAAAATCATCTACAGGTATATTATCAGAATCCTCATGATGTTTATTTATTTGTTCTAATACTCTTAGAGAGTTATTGAGTCTTTTAAGTTTTCTTTTTTTTATATCTTCTTCCTTGGAATTGTTTTATTTTTCCTTTAGGTTTTAAACTTTCTGTCTCAGCTTTCTGTCCCAGTTCTCTCATGACCTCTTTTTTATTATGTATTTGTAAGCATGCCAGAATTACCTACTTATAAAATTTTAACAATAGAATATTGGAATAAAAGAAAACAAAAAAAAAAATTAAATATTAAATATTAATTTACAAATGTCTATTAATTTTACTCTCATACCAACATTCCCTGATGTTTCTCTATCTTCCTCTTCCACTACTGAACATATATAACTTAAAATTTTATCAACTGGTACACCCAATTAAAATTTCAATTTGTTTTAAAACCTAATTTCAAATAATAACTTATATCACAATTCATTTTTCTAAGATAATTATTTTTAGCCATTATTAGCATAAATGTGAACTCCCCCCATTTCTCCCTGGTGCCAACCTGGAAGGTCACAATATATATATATTCTTTAATAGTAAGAAAACCAAAGTCAAACATCATGTAATTTAATTAGCTTATATTTATGAATGTAATATATTAGTGTGCTAATAACTCTAAACAAGTTTTTTTCAATAAATGCTGCAAGAGAAAGCATTTAAAATCTCTATCTAAAATTATCCCCATCTTCAAACTGGTTTCAAGCTAATAATACTCATCAGTGATACCCTAGGATATTCAAACACTAGATCTAAAATACAAACTCTAGCCCAGCATTTATCAAATACTTAATTATTAAGTAGAAAATCTGAAATTTTAAGACATCTATATGCCTTCAAATCTGGTTATCTAACTGAAATAGCTATATAGGATTGAACTAAATTTCTATACATCATCTATTAACAGTCTTAGCAATATAATATTGTCAAAGTCTTAAAAGGCTATGGATTTTTGTTTATGGTACTTAATTAATTTTTAGCAATCAATAAAAATAAATATGATAGCCTTACATTATTTATAATCAAAAAAATGTTGACTTGCAATAATAATAAAAAAGTTCCTTTTCCATTACTTTAAATAATATTAAAAGTTATACACTACAATAAATTATTTACTTTTAAAAATAAAAGCAATGTGCATAATAAATTAACAATCTTTTATTAAGTGCTTTATAATTCTATACTTTAACAATTATCCAATACAATATTTTAAAGAATCCTTAAAATCTATTTTTATTATAAAATTAAAGATAAAAATATTTAAAATATTTTCAAAAATAATAATACAAAAGATAATGTAAGGCATGGGTATACAAATAGGAGGGGGGTTAAGTTCCATATTCAGAGCATTTATATAAAACATTGGTAAAAGAAAAAATACCTGATGTATTAAGATAGGATGGAAAAACAGTAAATCTTTAAGGAAATGGATATGTAACTCAAAAAGAATGGGTAATATTAAAAATAGGATAAGGTTGGTTTATAAAATTAGTTGTGATCTTGCAATATAATATATATAGGTCAGACAGGAAATACTTTCATGGAAAGAGATAAGGAGTATGATAGGGTAATTAACAGAAAGGATATAAGAACAGAGCAATGTGTATTAAAGATCCAGCACAATGAAGGGGGCATTATTAGATTATTGGAAACTTCAGAGGTGTAATTTTAAAAATAAAATAAAGGGATTATTATTATTATTGTTATTTTTAGTTTATTTGTAAATATATATAGAGAGGGAAAATGAACTGAATAAGTTTAATCATTTTTGTGTACAAATATATTTTACTAATTGTATATATTTTAATAATTATAACAAGCCTGTGTTTCAGTTATTACATTATAAAAGATGTCTGCCCATCCTTGCATATGTATTAAATGGATTATGTCCTGTACATGTGGGGTTCAGATTGACCTTAGGTCAACATGGGTGTGACACTAATCTCGGCCTTAGGGTGGCCTTTGAGCATTCCATCATCAGATTTTCAATTGGATGGATGGTTGAAGAGTTGGAGTGTGGAGTGGATTGAAGCCTGTCCATTAAACTATGAGGATAGTCTATCTTAATATATATCTGAGCACTTATACTATATATGTGTGTAAAGATGATAGTCTGGACCAACTGATGATTGCTGGTTTAGCATGAAATACGTATATTGGTGATTATTTATCTTTTCAGCATATATGTGTTTAGGTGTATCAGTGTTATTAGATAGAGTGGAGAGAGGTGGGTGGTGTGAAAGTCTGTGCTCATATACCCTATATTACATATATATAGCCACAGGTATATAACAAGCCTGTGTTTCAGTTATTAAATTATATTTATTGTAATGTAATGTAAATAATGTCCATTGGGGGGAGTTGCTGTAGTATAATTGATTGTGTGATGTGTAAAGAAAATAGCTTAAAAAGATTTAAGGAATGAAAGCCGGACTGGTGTATTAAATAATTTATTTATTTATAGTGAGATGTCTATTTCAATTTTATTTTAAATTGATTATTTTTAATTATCCTTCCTATGTACAATGCATGCTAATATTTTATAAACTTTGTAGTGAATAGGTAAAGTATGTTATTAAATAATACATGCATTAATTCAGAGAAGGAATTTCAGGCAACTTGGAGAGGATATGGGTTACTTTTTTTACACAGAAGCAAAACTCTCCATACAGTAGAGCCTTCAGTGGCAGCCAGAGTAATCAATGGATGCAGGAAGGGTTGTGCATAAAATCTCTATCTAATACCTACTCATTCAATATCCCCAGACTCATTTTTAGCTTGTGACCATCATCAGTGAGAAACAATGGATCTGATTGCACTGCACCTAGATCCCTCCAGCAGTCACCTTTTACCTTATTAGTTAACTATAAATCTTTTAGTCCAAAATGAAAACATAATAAGCCCATTAGCTTATGTAGTCATATAGATCTGAACTCAATTTACCATCCATACTTTTTGGTGTCTTTGGTTCCTTAATAACCACAGTCACTATAATTCTGTCAGATAGAATTGGTATTAAACCCCTAAACATCACACGATCCCCATTCTTTATGCTTATACAAACTGTTTATGCAAAGCTAAAACTCTCCATACAGTAGTGGTACTCAGTGTAAGCCAGAATAATCAAATGGATGCAGGAAGGTTTGTGCATAAAATTCCTATCTATTGCCTACTGTATGGAGAGTTTTGCCCTGGCTAAACAGTTTGTGTAAGCATAAAGAATGGTGATCACATGATGTTTATTGGTTTCTTTTTTACTTGGACTCACGTATTATAATTACTGCCATTGTCAATAACACTATTTGTTAATGAGGTTTCTTAATTAAATCATGCATACACAAGCATGAAAATTAATAAATAATTAAGCACTTATGTTAATGCATAAAGAAAGCCAATAACAATTTTATGAATGTATCATATTTTAGCTATGAACAAGGATATCATCATGTGACCCTAGAGATTAAATTAGCTTTATCTCCCCACCCCACACCAACATGCTAATATTCATTAGTTAAATTAATGCATGATTCTATTTAAGATATATATATATTGAAAACTGTGTAAATACATATATACTATAAATAGAATGCCAGGAACTGTATCTCTTGAAACTTAATTATCATATATAAGTGAATATATACAATCATTCAAATTAGAAATGCATGATTCTGATTAATAGAATAAAAATTAATAATAGTAAAACTCCTGAAAAAACATGCTTATTTAAATACACTATAACTTCTAAATAGCATGCCAGGAACAAATGCCATGAAACTAATCATTTTAAATTAAACATAGTTCAATGTATATGTAAACAGAGGGAGTAAGTCATTTCCCCCAGGCTATGATTTAAATACCCTCTAAATTTGAACAAAGGCTCAAGAGTAGAATGAATCCAGCCCCTATTTTTAGTAGCTCTGATGTTTGAAACTAATTATTATTTACAATTGATTATTATTTGGCATTAAGCAACAGTGATACATATTTTTGTGTTTTGACATGACTAGAATATATTACATATATCAGGGTGTGTGCTTAATAATTAATAATATTAATTAGTCTATGATATGAAAATTATCTCAGTAGTATAAATGATCATAAAAAATTAATTTTTTTGCAATATTGCTGTTGATAACTCATGAATTATTATTTCTTTTAAATATTATTTAAATGTGAAAGCTCGATGTAATTAGAGGGGATTTAAACCCAGACTTTCAAACTCTCTTTAATCATTCACTCCATCTTATACAACTGAAACACATAACCACATACACGCGAAAAGATAAATAATTTCCAATATACATATTTCATGTTGAATCAGCACTCATCAGTTGGTCCAGATCATCATCTATTACACACACACATATATATAATAAGTGCTCGGTTTATATTGAAATAGAAAACCAACAGACTTTAATGGACAGCTTCAATTCTCTCCACTCTCAAACTCTTCAGTCATCCATATTATTGAAAATTTGGTGGCGGTGTATTTGAAATCCTTGACTTAAGGTCAACATGGGTATGACAAAGATAAATAATTTCCAATATACATATTTCATGTTGAATCAGCACTCATCAGTTGGTCTAGATTATCATCTATTACACACACATATATAATAAGTGCTTGGTTTATATTAAAATAGAAAACCAACAGACTTTAATGGACAGCTTCAATTCTCTCCACTCTCAAACTCTTCAGTCATCCATATTATTGAAAATTTGGTGGCGGTGTGTTTGAAATCCTTGACTTAAGGTCAATATGGGTATGACACAAGAGAAATTGGCAACAAGGGCTTTGAACACACTGTCATCAGATTTTCAATGATATGGATGGCTGAAGAATTGGAGAGTGGAGAAGATTGAAGCCTGTTCATTAAAGTTTGAAGATTTGCTATCTTAATATAAACAGCACTGATTATATGTGTGTGAAAGATGATGATCCACACCAACTGATGAGTGCTGATTTATCCTTTTTACATGTATGTGATCATGTATATTGCTTATATAAGATGGAATGGATGACTAAATAGGGCTTGAAAGTCTGAGTTCAAGTTTCCTCTAATTACATCTAGTTTAAAATATAAATACTATCCATATATTAAATTTTTAAATATGAAAACTGCTACTGCTACATAATGCATTATTTTACTTAACTAATGTGAGTGACACTGCAGATACATCTAGTAACATATATATATACAGAACCAGTTCAGATCTATATGACTAAATACTTTTATATGTTTTTTTCAATTTGGGTTTATAGCTCGCTAGTGATACAGGTAAGTAAAGTATGGCTGTTAGAAGGAAAGTACATTAGATTCTAAAGATTTCGCTACACCAAAACCCCTCACTGATGAAAACTGAATACTGGAAAGGGATTTATTAAAATACGATTATTTGGCATTTATTAGTTAGTCAAGTTTACATTAGTTGGCGTAACGGAGTTGAAAGAGAGTGCGACGCGGAAAAAGTAAATTTTTGGTTCAAACATAATTAAAAAAAATACTTTGACTATACTAAACTATAATATATCGGCTTCTTTTTCGAGATATAGAAATTTACTATTTTTACATATAAATGTTGCTTAAATATTTTATTTCACGTTTCAAAGAAATGTTAAAAAAAAATATAAAATAAATTTTATCGAATGAATGTTAAAATAGTATTTCTTTCTTAATAGTATTGATTTTTGTAAAATGTACATTTAAAAGAAAGACTTTCAAACTTTTAATCGTCTCGCGTCATTAATATTTGAAACATTAACTATTTCTCAACTAACTTTGTATGATTAATCTTTCTGACGGTATATGCATCTAACAGTAAACCATTCAATAGTTTTTTGGTATATATGTATCCAGCTATTATTAGCCAGTGCGATAAAAAAAGAGGAACGTAGCTATCCATCAAATATTGATCAGTAAACGGGTATTTCATTATTCTTAGTCAGTAGTAAAACAAGGATGGGAAGTTTCAAAGTCGCACCACCAAGCATGGGCAAGATTGGTAAATATTGACTTTTTCCCATTGACCTTCTTTGAGGAAATAATGAATATGTTATTCGGATCTGCAATGAGCCATTTATAAATTATTTTATATTTTATCAAAGCAACAATCATCAATATTATAAAATATTGGTTACTATTCATAGAACTAATTCAATGAGTTTAAAGCAAATAAACGAACATCGTAATATCAATTTGTTTTCTTTTTAATCTCTACAATATCTAGAGACGTCCATTGTGATTGTATTTCTGTAGTGGACTATTTCCCTAATCTAATATTAAATATTGAATGTCTTTGGAAAAATTTAACTTTATTTAAATATTCTAATTACATTCAGTTGTTAGTAATAGCACAACAGGTTAGTATATGCACAACATTTTGAGAGACATTATTCTTCTCTCTTCTTCAGATGTTGCTGGGCTGACCAGGGGTAGTACTAGCATGGGGATTGAATTTTGGAGTCTTGGATTCTTGAATATTAAATTTTAAGGTAATGCTCTTAGGAAAAAGTGGAGTCACCAAGGAGAAACTCATAGATAAATATATGAAATTTCTACTGACAATTACTTTTTGCGGGATGGCTCAGTTGGTTAGAGCATTAACTCAATAAAATGTTCAGGTTCGATTCCCATGCTAGTACTGTCACTGGTCAGAAGAAGAAGAGAGGACAATAATATTTCTCAAAACATTGAGCCCGTATTAACCATTACTTTCTAAAGACATTCAATACTTAATATTAGATGATGGAAATAGTCCAGTACATAAATACAACTAATATACTATACCATCATCCCTTCAGGGAAGCACACATAATGTGTTTAATGACTGTTAAATTTTGTATTCATATTAAAAAATAACTTGTGATTTTTCAGTTTAAAAATAATTATTGTTACAATAAATTTGCTGAGTGTTTAGAATAGTATTTTGAAAACATTCTTCCGCTTGGATAGATTTTTAATAGTCACGTGAAGGTTCAGACAATCATGCTACAAGATATCGTCTTTATTTATTATTAAGTAATATATTCTCTTTTAAAGAAAAATTCATAATGTAAACAAAAAGATGCTGCAAGTCAGACTCAACATTGCAGCACCCCCTTCCACAACCTCAATATGACTTACAATGGCATGTCTTCTTTAAAATTGATTTTACAACTTTAACTATATCTATTCATATGTTACAATTTATCCAGTCTATTTTGAACACTTTTTCACAAAAAAAACTTTCACTGTACATATATGCATATACAAGCTATGTTTCAACTGTCCTGCAGTCTTCTTCAGAACTACTTTTACTTTAATTTTTTAAAAGTAAAAAAAAATACGTTTTTTTTTTTATTTTTAAAAAATGTAACTCTGACGAAGACTGCAGTATGCTTATATGTACAATAAAAGGTTTTTTTTGCTAAAAAGTTTTCAAAATGGAGTGGATAAATTGTATTTATATAAGTTATTACAGCAAAATAATAAAAATGGTATTTGGATAATATTCATACTATACTAAATGATGCCATCAAGTAGTTTAACCAAGTAAAGAGAATAGGAGACCCAATTTTTAGACGTTCCTGGATTTATTTCAGAAAATTAAAAAATGCAATAAAAGTGAATGAAAATGCTATGCTTAACCAGTGTTAGAATATCCCATCACCTGCCAATCAACTATCCATATTATTCATTTTATAAGGCACATCAATAGAAACATATTTTTTAATGATATGAATTTTCATAAAAAGAAAATTTGGTAAAAAAATCACGAGATGTTAAACCATGTTCCCATAATTTAAAAATAATATTTTTATTGGTAATAAAGATGTATTTGTCTATCTGTGTAACAGAAACATATAGGTAGATATATAGATAGAAAGATAGATAGATAGTCAAATAACCTGAAAGATGAATAGATAGTATGTAAAAGGGAGAGAGGTAGTTAGAAATCTGACTGATCTAACTAACTATCTAAACAATTTATCTATATATAACTCTTCCTATCTATCTGTCTATCCATCTATATACCTATTTATCCACTTGCTTGCCTATCTATTGGTCTATTTACCAACTTACTTACCTATTTATCTATAAATCTACCTACCTACCTACCTACCTATAAATCTGCCTATCTATCTATCTATCTATCTATCTATCTATCTATCTATCTATCTATCTATCTATCTATCCATCCATCCATCCATCCATCTATCTATCTATCTATCTATCTATCTATCTATCTATCTATCTATCTATCTATCCATCTATCTATCTATCTATCTATCTATCAGTCTGTCAGCTGTTCATCCATCCACTTATCCATCTATTTATCCATCTATTTATCTACTTAATCAATCAATCAAGCTATTTATCCATTCATCTATCCATCTATCTACCTACATATTTGTATTTTAAACTATTTTCCTTATGTAATGTTAGGCATTGCCTTAAGACTTCTATTTAAAAATCTAAGGGTCTGTATTCAATTTCCATTCTAATGTTATCATTGGTCAGGCCATCAATATCTTAAGAAGAAAGGAGACTAATACATCTCAAAATATTGCGTACATAATAACTTTTAAGCCAATAAAAAAAAGTTTTGCCTGTTTTTGTACATAATAACTTGTGTGCGATTACTAACAGTTGAAAGTAATTGAAAAATTTAAATAAAGTTTAATTTTTTTATTAAAGATATTCATTATTTCATGTTAGATGATGGAAATGGTCGAACATATAAGGACTACTAAAATGCCTTCATCACAAACTTTCAGGAAAACACTATCTATATATTTGTTGGTCTACTTATATATTTATCTATTAACATATGTATTTGTTTACCTGGCTATTTTTATATTTAACTATTTATTTATTAATTTATTTATGCATTCATCTATTAATTTGACTGTATAATATTTGACATCTCTCCCCCCACATTTTCAACTATGTTTCTAACTATCTATTTATCTAAATATCTCTTTATCATATTCTTTTATTGAGCAATTTTATCTCACTATTTATCTAGTTACTTATCTATCTATAGATCTGTATATCTGCCCACTTATTTTTCCATTTACCCACCCATATACTATCTATTTATCTTTATATTTATCTCTATCTACTTTTTCTGACAGTTTATCCATTTATCTACCCATGTATGTCATTTTATTTATCTTTCTATCTATCTATTTATCTATTTATCAATCTGTATCTATGCCTCTGCTTATACATATATTCATACATCCATTCATTTATTAATCCATGCACCCCCTCATCCACTTATATATGTATCTATCAATCTATCTAATATTGAGTTTTTCCTTCGTTTGCATTTGTAATTCAAATTTACATAAGTGCACTCATTTTTAGGTTATAAAGAATAAAGAAACCTCTTCATTATATACATATCTATCTATCTATTTATCTGTTTTTCTATTTAACTTTCTACCTACTTTTTTAAAGTCGATTTTTAATGTCTGACTGCCCATGTATGCATTACTCATATATATCCTTTTATTGATCTGTCTGACTATCTATCTATCTGCTTATACAACTTTCTATCTATCTATCTATCTATCTATCTATCTATCTATCTATCTATCTATCTATCTATCTATCTATCTATCTATCTATCTATCTATCTATCTATCTATCTATCTACCTATCTACCTACCTACCTATCTATCTATCTATCTATCTATCTATCTATCTATCTATCTATCTATCTATCTATCTATCTATCTATCTATCTATCTATCTATCTATCTATCACTTATGCAACTTTCTATCTATCTATCTATCTATCTATCTATCTATCTATCTATCTATCTATCTATCTATCTATCTATCTATCTCTCCTCCCCCCCCCCATCTATCTATCTATCTATCTATCTATCTATCTATCTATCTATCTATCTATCTATCTATCTATCTATCTATCTATCTATCTATCTATCTATCTATCTATCTATCTATCTATTCATTAACTGATCATCTGTTCCTCACTAATTTTATCTGTACACCAGTTTATATATTGTTCTGTTATTGTTATAACTCTTTATCTGTATCTCTGTAGAACCATATGACATGTATCTACTTACTATTTGTACAAATTAAAAACATATTCTATCTGGTCATTTGTCTTTTGGAAAAAAAGTTTCAGATCGAATTTAATAAATATCTCAATTGAAATAGTTCAGTGTTTTATAATGGCAAATTCTAGAGCTTAAGGTCTGTCAACTATGGCTCAGTTTCTGACATTTCAGGTACTCAAATGTCTTATGAATGCCAGAGAATTAGCCTGTGTGGTTTGTGCAGAGCAGAGTGGTGACTCTGGTGTTTAATGTCCATAGATCACAGCCATTTCTGTCGCTTCTGATGCTTGAACTTCTTATAAACTCCTGAAGAATAAGCCATTCATTTACTATATTATGTGTTCCCAGCATGCTTTGCTGCAGTGATAAAATGGAAACTCTGAATCCCAAAGCCAAGGGATTGCAGCTCAGCCTATCACTTCTGATGCTTGAACTTTTTAGCATTCAATTACTAGACTTTCTGAATTCCCAGCATGCTTTGCTGTGGTGATAGAGTGTCAGACTCTGGAGCTCAATCTCCATGGATTTCAGCCTAGTTCTGTCACTGCTGATGTTGAACTTTTCATGAACTCCTGAATAATGGCCCTGTCAATTAGTATTATTCTTTCTGATATACTAGCATGCTTTGCTGCAGTGGTAGCTTGGCAGATTGGAGCCCAAGGATGAGGGGTTGCAGATCAGCTCTACTACTTCTTACAGTTGAACTTTTTATGAACTCTTGAATGATAAACTATTCAATTACTATGTTCTTTCTGACTTCTCAGCATGCTTTCCTGCATTGTGAGAGTGGTAGAATCTGGAGCTCAAGATCCATGGATGGTAGACCAGACCTGTCACTTCTGATGCTTAAATTTCATTCCCAGCATGCTTCACTTCAGTGTTCAAGTGACAGTGTCTGGAGTTCAAGTTCCATAGATCGCAGCCCAGCACTGCCACTTCTGATGCTTAAATTTTATTCCCAGCATGCTTTGCTTCAGTGGAAGAGTGGCAGATTCTGGAACTCAAGGTCCATGGATTGTGGTTGAGCTCTGTCACTTCTGATGCTTAAATTTCATTCCCAGCATGCTTTGCTACAGTGGTCAAATCACAGAGTCTGGAGGTCAAGGTTCATGGACCATAGCTCAGCTCTGTCACTTCTGATGATTAAATTTCATTCCCAGCATGCTTTGCTACAGTGGTAGTGTGGCAGACTCCAGAGCTCAATGCCCATGGACCACAGCCATATCTGTCACTTCTGATGTTTAAACTCTTATGAACTCCTTAAGACTAAGCCATTTAATTACTATATTATTTCTGAGTTACCATCATGCTTTGGTTCAGTGCATGGGTCAGGGCTCAAGCTTCTTATAAACTCCTGAATAACAAAATCATTCATTAGTTTATTTATTTTTAATTACCAAAGAAATTATTTAGTTATTTTCTTCAATAATTTTCTACTTATGGTACAATTTCCAAATCATTAATTCCTTCTCTGCATTTAAAACTGTTCCTGTAGTATATGAAAATAAAAACATAAGATATAAGTTTAAACAAAGGCAAAACTCTCCATACAGTAGTGCCACCCTGTGCCAAAGAGAGTAATCAATGGATGCCAGAAGGCTTGTGCATAAAATCCCTATCTAGTGCCTACTCATCCAATATCCCTAGACTAGTTTCTGGCTTGTGGCCATCATCAGTGAGGAGCTCTCAGATCCAAGGCTCTTCACTGACAAAGACCACAAGCCAGAAACTAGTCTGGGGATATTGGATGAATAGGCACTAGATAGGGATTTTATGCACAAGCTTTCTGGCATCCATTGATTACTCTGTTTGGCACAGCGTGGCACTACTGTATGGAGAGCTTTGCCTTTGTTTACAACAATTATGCGCTAGTATAGAGATGGTGATCATGTGATGTTTAGTGGTTTAAAATATGTTTCAAGATGTTTTTTAAAGAGACAGTAACTTATAAGTATTTTGACAATGGAGCAACTAATAGAACCATGACTAATGTCACGCCTAATGGATAGCAAATCTTCACACAAAATATAGGTATGTAATAAATTAGTTTTTATAGATAAATTTTTATAAATATATTAAATAATCATCACACCACATTTTCTTTTAAAATTAAACGAATCAAGCCACAATAAAATACAAATAGTCCCCAGTATGTGTTTATGCTGGACCAGCGCCCATCATCTCTCATATATATCTTTCATCACATGTACAGTATTCACCAGTAGTAAATTGTTACATTTTGATTTTAAATTGCCAAACTTATTCCATCTAAAACTTTGATACAATTTACTCTTGATAAATACATTAATAATTATCATTAATCATTTATTAATCTCGAGATTATGTGGAGATTATTTAATGCATTTATAAAAAAAATGTTACACATGGAAATAGAGAAATGAAGTTGAATTATTCCGTGTGTGTATTTAATTAAAAAACAGGTATATTAATCTTTAACTGAGATTTAAAGTTTATATCTGTGCTAGAGGTAATCTCTAGTTTGACCAATTATTAGTGATAATTATTACTGTATTCATTTAGAGTTGATTGCGTCAAAGTTGTGGGTAGAGTGAGTTTGACGCTTGTAAGTTAAAATGTAATACATTTTTATATTTGAGAATATTTGTAGATCAAATTCTAATCGTTAAATTTCAACTTGCCCCATTATCTGTGATGGACCAAAGAAACCAAACTACTTAAAACATTTCCGCATAAACTGCTAAAGAAAAACAAATCAGCAACTTTTAACTTGAACAATGATCAACTTAATTGAAGTATGGATTAGACTGTTGAGATATATCACAAATTCCATTTAATATGTTAACCTATAAGTAATTTTATCATATGGTTACAACGGTAGCATCTGAATTAATTAATAATTTTTTATTATTCATTCATTAGACTATAGATTATTCACTCAATGAATAATATATCTCTAGTTTAATTTTCTCTGCACCACTCTCAAGCAAGGTAGGAACTGGTTTCTATCCACTTTTACCACATTGTGAAGGGTGTAATCATACACATACGACCAAAAACAGTTGGCTCAGATCACAATCTCTTCCACATATCTTTATCATTGTTCACTATATTTAGGTAGCCAGTTACTATAAATTCATTGACAAGTGTTAAACTTACTGCCCTCATAAAATTGATACAAACCACTTAATGGAAGTATATTAATAATTTTTATTAGTCATTTATTAGACTAAAGATTATCCATTTAATGAAAAATATAACTGTAATGTAATTTTCACTATATTACTCTCAAACAAGATAGGAATTGGTTTCTGTCATTTTTACACTTTGTGAAAAATAGATAGAAACCAGTTCCTATTTTGCTAGGAAGATATAGTGAAAATTACACTACAGATATGTTATTCATCTGAGTTATTTACTTGTAAGAATAATATTTTTCTTACTTTATTTTATAAAAGTAAGATGTACTCCTATCAATCTAAGAAAAATGCATTAAAAAGTTAATTTTAGAATGCTCTGTAAAATTCTAAAAGTCTTCAAAGATATCCAAAGTCTCTTCCCATTCTTATTATGTAGCTGCTATTAAATCTTTACACAAAAGTCATTCTATTAGTGAACTTTTATAATACTTTAAATTTTGTAATTTCGACTGACTAGCAATCTTCTTCAGATGATAAAAAACAATGTAATTTTGACTAACTTCTATATAAATATATATTAAATTTATTTAATACACATTCAATTCAAGTTTAGTCTTATTAATCAGCATGAAAAAACATTAGTAACAACCCAATTACAGTATAGCTTTTACAAATCAAGAATTAGTTTACATCGATTTAAGAAGCCATGACAATCCAAATAAAATTTATCAACAATCAAAAATATTTTATTGCATAATATAGATAATTTAACCATGGCAGAATTATCTATAACAATTATGATTATATTTTTAATAT
Source organism: Epiperipatus broadwayi (assembly GCA_028023455.1). Classification (NCBI taxonomy): domain Eukaryota; kingdom Metazoa; phylum Onychophora; class Udeonychophora; order Euonychophora; family Peripatidae; genus Epiperipatus; species Epiperipatus broadwayi. The sequence continues at coordinate 1,952,829 of JAQFVV010000055.1, read as the reverse complement.
AAAATAAATAATTATTTCTTGTTTTAATGTCATCTATATTCTTTATTATTTTTTGCAATGCCTTTTACAACCCACTATTAATGGTTTTGATTGCCCCAGCAATCTTCTTCAGAACTATATAACAAACACAATACAAATATACATGAATAGATAATTTTACATTATATATAAAACATCGTATAATCATTATTTATATACCCACATATATCTTTATATATCCCTCTATATAATTATTCCTTCTTTATATATTATACATTTTAATCTTTTTTATATTCTATATTTATCAATTGAAAAGTAATATATATATATAAAGTAAAGAGAAAGTAGAACTAAACACAGACAAAGTTTTGTAGATGTTTTTCTACATTTCATTTGGAATAAAAATAATAAATAAAGGATTAAATAACTCTGAATTAAAATAAAATCTCATTATAAAATAAATATTTTAAAAATGTCTAATAAATATTATTATTTATTACTCTGATTTTGAAATTTAAAAATAAGTATGTTTTCTAATAATTCTGAAAATGTCTATTTTTGAAATCTTTTAATTAATTAGCAAATCTCTAAGTAAAAACCTGTTTTCAAAAGGATTAGACATATTGAAGACAGTCACTATGTTTTTATCATCTGACCCCACCAAGATTATAAAAAGATGGATAAAAAATATCAATTCAGTTTTGTTTGCAGTTTTGGTAAGAGTTGGCCAGAAGAATCTACTTTTAATATTTTGAGTGGCCAAATAGGCCAGCTGCAAAATCTGGAAAGTAGTTTTTGAAAAGAACAGTTTGGCTTGCAGTTTTGGTTTGACCAGGCCAGAAGAGTCTGGTTTTCAGAAAAGAACAGTCTGATTTTAATATTTTTAGAGAAGCAGATGGCTCATAGATTAGCTGCAAAGTTAGTAAAAAAATTGTGAAGTAGTTAGCTGTAGTTTGTTGGTAACTGTAGCAAAGAATGACAACAGTAAAGCTAGATGCATAGATGACTAGCAGAGTTATGCAAAAAACTGCATTAAGATGTAAGAATGCAAGGAAGCAGCTGATTTACAATTTAATAATGGAGTTTGAATTCATATGGAGGAAAATGACCCACTTCTTTGTGTTGAAATTTATAGTTTTAAAAGTGTTCTGGAAAACAGTTTTCCAGCCTGAAGCTCATCAAATCCTAGATAGTAGGGAACTCATGAAATGCCAACATACCTGATTATACTTTCCTTATTCTGAAAATTATTTGGACTGCTCTCCATCAAGAGAAATCATCACTTGCTGAAAAAGTCGTTATATGCATGCTGATGTATTTATACGCAGAGAAGCACAGATAAACATATGTATAGCTGGTGAGTAGTGTTATATATTTAAAATGACATTTAAAATGCTGTTGATAATTAATTAACCAAAACGATTACCTGAAAAAGAAAAAAATGACTTTATTTTTTATGAAAAAGAAAACTTTTTATGAAAGTGTTTATAATTAATTTATATCATCTATAATTTTATTTATACATGTTTTATAAGCAAGCATTCATATGAAAAAATAATTTTTAATAACTTTATTTTGACAAAAATGAAATATATGATGTAGACTTCTGTATGTGTCTACAATTCAATACACACACATGTATGTTAAATATGTTATCAAATATAATAGAAAATGAATTTCATTTATATAATTAATCAACTATTGTAACATGTGTATGTGCACAGATTATATACGTGTTGTAAATGAACCCATTAAGAGGTATTGAAAACTACAATGTAACAAATTGGATTTTGTTTTTATATTAATCCACACTTATACGTATATGTTAATCATTTATTGTATTTTTATGGGACTTAAAATTTTGATAATTATTTTATAACAAGTCAGATATGTTTAGAAATTACACACACACACATATACATGTGCATATATAAATCAATGTTTGTCAAATATAACACATGTAAATTTTAATCATTTTTTGTCAATATTTAATATCAATTGAAATACATTGTGTATTATAAATCATGTGTCTGTGCACATATATATATGTAAACCATAATAGTAACTTGAATTTTGGATAGTAATTTTGTAAATCACAAATGTGATAATTTTTTTATATGTTAAACAAAATCAGAAGGCCTTTAATTGTAAAGTCAAGTTCTACAGACCTTAATTTTATTTTTTTTACTGTTGTTAATAAACTTGAATTTAATTGTTAAAATTGTATTAAATCATTATCTCTTGGTCAATATCATAGTGCTTGAGCTTATGTTCTCTGAGTTAGATTCGAGTATAGGTTGAATATATAAGTGGGAATGTATTTAGTGCTTTAGAGACATTCAATTGACAAGGGTCCTATTTTGGCATGAGGATTATATTCTTCAAAGCCCCTGCACTACATTTTATTTTAATTTAGTCTTAGAAATGTTTATAATTGGCCAGTGATTTAATGGAACTACATGGCCAGAGCATTGATGATGATCAGCATGTTTTTAATATCCCACCATTATTGTTTTTTGATTATGTATTCTGATGGATGGGCACTTAAGATGGTACATACAAATTGATGACTAAATAATTGCCCCAAGGTGGAAAAGGCTCAATAGTTAGTCTGATCTACAAAAGACACATTTCCAATCCAGTCACAAGATGGACTGTTGACTTATTGCATTGATTTATATTATTATGATCATTCAGGATGAATGGTATTTTGAGTAATACTCATACTTACTTAATACTTCTGTATGCAGGTTGATGTATAATTATATTTTAGTTAATCATGTTTGCTCTGAAGAGTAACTGGCTGATCTTTCAGAGATCTCTCTATGATCTCATGCTCTCTTTAATAATAAACATTCTTTGTATGTTTTGGATGTTAAACATTACTTCAACATTTTTTAATATTTTATATTTTTGAAAATTTTAAATTTTGTTTATTTGGGAGTGATGAGGATTTGCCATGACCCCAGGTTCATCCCAAATTCACCATCACATATATATATATATATAGGAAGTATTGATTGATAAATATAGAATATAAAAAAGAATAAAATGTATAATAATTGTATAGAGGGGTATATAAAGCTGTAAGTGAGTATATAAATAATGATTATAAGATAGAATATATATATAAATGTAAAATTATATGTTCATGTATATTTGTATTCATGTTATTTGTATTATGTTGGTTGTAGTTCTGAAGAAGATTGTTGGGGAAATCGAAACTATCAATAGTGGGTTGTAAAAAGCATTGTAAAAATTAATAAAGAACATAGATAATATTAATATTACTTCTATAATTTGTATTAAATTTGCATAATATATTTGTATCATATTTGCATAATACATCAGATTTGCATATTACAATTTTTTTAAAAAACTCTACATAATTCAACATTCTTTTTTTCATAGGATATGTTTCACTACTGAAACAGTCGACCTTAGTTCAAGATCGAGTTTCACTGTTCTACCACAACCCTCATTCCATCCTGCTTTTTTTTATGCATGTATATAAACTATATGTATATTTCTGAAAAGCATCTATAAAAGTTATAAATATAAATTTTAAATAAAAATTTCTTAATTATTTTGATATTAATGTCTCTAGATGCAATTCAGATATATACATATATTAACGGAGCTTTTATATAAATAAAAGCACAAATAAATATTGTAAATAATTTTGTATTTTTTTGACTTTAATTATAACTTATTTATTTTGTAATTATTTTTTGTTATAAAAACTACATTAAAATTCAAGATGGAAGATGCAACCGCTAACTGTCCAAGAATAATTAAAGGGGTGGGAACATTAGTTTGTTTCATGATTTTAAAAGGAATTTTTAAATCAAAGTTAATGAAAGTAAAATTTAAAACAAAGCTAATTGATTTTAAGTTACCTGTTAACATTTTATCAAATCTATTTCCAATCTGGAAATTGATTTGAATTTATTTTTGGACAGTTATCTTGCGATTGCATCTCCAATAATAAAAGAGAAAATATTTCTGTAAATTAAAGATTCAATTTGAGTTAAAAAGTGTAATTAAAATACATTCTTTGAATAACTCAAAACTGGTATAAATAGGGCTGGAAATCTATTGTGTGAGAGCTTGGTCAATAGTCACTAGCTGACTCCACATCTGTTTGGTTTTTAAAATATAGTTTTTAAATAGAGGGGCCTAAGCTGCCTTCCCTTCCATCTTCAGCTCAACTCTTCACTGTCCAGAGATGTAATTCCTACCACTCAAGAGTGCCCATGCCATCAAAGAACTGCCGGTCAAGAAACATGTTTTAAATCAAAGAATGCTGCCTGCCACAGAAGATTTGTCAGTTCTTTATTCCATAGAATCCTGAGTTAACAATCCAAAGTCATTATAATTGTATTACATGAATTCTAACTCTTTAAAATTAATGTTCTCTTTATTATGAATCTCTTTTAACTCGCCAATCAGCAAGTATGTTAAATTAATAATTATTTTCTTTGTATCGATTCTCTTCTATCTGAAATAATACTACTGCAAAACTTTTTATCCGGTTAAAATTGACTTTTTAATTATATTTTTATATTTTTCACTTAATTTTATTTATAAATGCCAATCAAACCCAGTCTTATGATCTTCTATATCCCACTGTGGAATAGAAAGAGGGGGGGGGGATTAATTATTTCATGTCTTTATTTCTAAATAGCTTGTAAGATTGAGTTTGTCTGTTAAATGAATATATGTTTTTAAAAAATATTTTGATAGTAAATTTAAGCAAAATATATAAATACTTTTCAATCTGGGGTGGATATTGGTTTCCATTAATTTTTTTAATTTCTTTATTGATCACCATCGCCAAAAGGCTGGTGACCAAATATTATTTTGTTATTTGCACCTTTAAGTGCACAAATTTTTTTTTTTATATTTGTTAAACAAAATAGTATTGATTCAAGAAGAGGGAGCAATGTACACTTCATTAATTATAGTTTTAACTTCTGATGAATGACTTTATCTTACATGGATCATTATTCTAGCATATCATTATGTATTTGTTAAACTACTTAAGGCTTTATTTTAGTATTTAAATCCAATGATTTTATATCCTTATAATAGTGTTGCTGACATCTGTCAGAAATTATTAATAAGCCACATAGGACTTTGATTTGATTCACCTGTACTTCATTCCAGGTATTCACGATCATCTTTGTTTGTCATTCTTCTCCTTAAAGTATATATTTATATACGGAAGCCTTCCATCCTTTTTTAATGTTCTCATTCATAATAGGGATCTAAGTCTACTCCACGAACATGCAGGTTAGTGTAGTTGAAGCTCTGTATGGCTCTGCCATGATAGCAACTTCCTACTTACCTTTTTCCTTTCGGTACTCCTCAGCTGGAAGCTGGTGTACCACCTTAATAATTGGATAATGTTTTCTTGGCCAAAACTGCCACCCTCTTTCACTAACATAATGCTAGCACTACAATTTCTTATAATTCTTTTTCTAGCCTGTTTAACAAAATAAATTGTAGTGGTATGTGATAATGAAATGTTTTTCTCTTTGTAATATTTTTCGTTGGAGTTTTTGATCCAACTTCTCATGAAGCTGCCCTCCCCTTTATTGAAATAAGCTGTTCCTGTATTTATAAAGTTTCGAAATATTTGCTTGTTAAATGTCGAAAATGTAGAATAAATAAATGTTTTTAGCATACTTACGGATCATCGTGTATCCTTATTTAATTGGCATAAATAAATGCTATAAATGAAAACAAAGTTATGTATCAAAGGCCAAGGGCATCCTATGAATTCGTATAAACAGCGAAACTCTATTATTGTATCTTTACATATGTTTTCTAAATGTATACAACGTCCACCAAACACCCAGATAAATCTGTTTTTGTAAACTTAAATAAAATCCGATTTCCAAATATACGTTCAGTATTGTAACTGTGCTAAATTGATATCTGTCAAAATAAAAATAATTGATTCCAGTTTGTAAAATATTTGTAACCAAAATAAAGTTTAAAATGCGTAAAGTTGATTATATATATAAAATCATCTTGAGTTTTGTCAAAATAAATATTCATATTTTTAAATTTAATCCAGTTGTTCGAATCTTATTAATATATTTATGTATGTTTTTAACTTATATCTTGGGTTCACTCAATCTCTCATCATCATCACCAGTTGAGTTCTCATGCAAAACGTTGTAGCACCGGGCCGGGATAGAATGAATTCATGTGATATCACTGTAGGTGTTGACTGTAGTGTTATAGATTTGGGGAATGGGCAAATAGGTTAAAATTCACAATACTCAGGCAAGATTGGATTCAAGGTACTTTTGCTCGGGTTCTAAATCTTGTTGGATGGACATACATTTTGACCAGTACACTACCCACAGGTAATTGTAAACCTACATATTTAAAATACCTTTTCATTATATTCGGCAGTGAATCCTCATAACATTTTGTGTTAGAATTCCAAATATCAGAACAATTAATTAATCGTAGAAACAAATATAAGATAAAATGAATAAATCATGATGGCTTATGTAAAAGTTTTTCTGACCTTCCCATAATCCCAGTAATTCTATCACATTTAAGGATAAATTTCATTGATGAACGACAAAAAAGGCCATTGCTATTGACAAGACTATTAAATCCTTTATCTAATCCTTTCTAGGAATAAAATATTATTAATAGAATAATAAAAAAAAACGGGTCATGTTTTATTACAAAATAAGACAACGATTTTTTTCTTTATATTAATAATCATCTGGTTTTATTTTTTATACCAAATCACAAACCTACATATCGAACTCTGCAACCTTGAATGATCTGATAAATTATCAATTTTAAGAAATAACTTTATATCATTAGCAAACTATAAAATATTACAATTGATACCAGCTATCTTAATATAAATTTGAGTACTGGTTGTATATATGTGTGGAGATGGTAATCTGGACCAACTGATGAGTGCTGGTTTAGGACGAAATATGTATATTGGTGATTATTTATCTTTTCAACATGTGTGTGATCAGGTGGGTCAGCAATATGAGATGGCATGGGGAGTTGAGGTTCGTGTGAAAGTCTGAGTTCGAATCCTGCATACATTACATAAATATATAATGAAAATAAAATTGATTCAAGAATGTTTTCTTGAGGGACCCCACTTTTATAGTAATAAATCTAAGATTCTTTGCATTTGTATTAAACATAATTTGGATGATCAGTTGAATAGGGTTTAAACCATAATATATATAATATATTCAAAATATTTATATGTAGTGATAAGTATGTATATTTCATAACTTAATTGTTTAAATTCAATTACTTCAATGGTTTTATTTAACCATTTAAAGTATAGTTTTTAAAATGTTTTTAGCCTTCTCTGATTCAGAAATACATTTTTTTTTAAAATATACATTAAAGAGTCCCCTATTGGTAAAATTTAAAGCTAAAGCATATATTAACATTATAATGTAAAACTACATAAATCAAGAATATTGGTAATTAATAAAATACGATAAAATATAAATCCGTATAATGTAAATTGATTATTGATATAAATGTAGTACAAATTAAATAAACGCATGTAAGCCAATTATACATCCCCCCATTTTCACCATTACTTTAATAAATAGATACTTGTAATAAATAAAATCTTAAATACAGTATATAATCAGTTTATACAATTATAATTTTTAAAACATCAACAGTCAAATGTAATAATTAAATATAATAATGGTAAATATGTATATGTGTGTAAATAAAGTTATATGTTCATGTAAAAGTTAATTGTAAGCCAACTATTTTTTAGATCTGAAGAAAACAGTTAACTGAAACCATCATATATTAAATAAAGAATTATATAGGGTATAATAGCACAGACTTTCAGAACCCATCACTCTCCACTCTATCTAATAACACTGATACACTCAAGCACATATATGCTGAAAAGATAAATAATCACCAATATACGTATTTCATGCTAAACCAGCAATCATCAGTTGGTCCAGATTATCATCTCCCACACATATATACTACAAGTGCTCAGATATATATTAAGATAGACAATCTTCATACTTTAATGGACAGGCTCCAATCCACTACACACTCCAACTCTTCAACCATCCATCCAATTGAAAATCTGATGATGAAATGCTCAAAGGCCACCCTGAGGCCGAGATTCTTGTTATTACATTGTAGAGATGTCTTCCCATCCTTGCACATGTATTAAATGGATTATGTCCTGTACATGTGGGGTTCAGATTGACCTTAGGTCAACATGGGTGTGACAAGAATCTCAGCCTCAGGGTGGCCTTTGAGCATTTCATCATCAGATTTTCAATTGGATGGACGGCTGAAGAGTTGGAGGGTGGCATAGATTGAAGCCTGTCCATTAAAGTTATGAGTTTGGTTATCTTAATATATATCTGAGCACTTATAGTATATATGTGTAGAGATGGTAATCTGGACCAACTAATGATTGCTGGTTTAGCATGAAATATGTATATTGGTGATTATTTATCTTTTCAGCATATATGTGCTCGAGTGTATCAGTGTTATTAGATAGAGTGGAGAGTGATGGGTTCTGAAAGTCTGTGCTCATATACCCTATATATTACATATATAGACTTAGGTATATAACAAGCCTATGTTTCAGTTATTAAATAAAGAATTGTGATTGTCACTTAAGAAAAATATGAGTGTGTGAGGGGGGGGGTATAAAAAATTCTCAAATATGATTGGATAAATCATAAAAGCAATAAGTACAAGGGGGTACCCAAAAGTAACCAGAATTATGTAAGAAAAATTTGTTTATTTATTTTTAATGTTATAAATTTAATCCATTTGATGCAATACATTGGCTAAACATGTTTTTCATTTTTTAAAGTAGTCTGGAAACATTTGCAAAGGGATGCCTTTTAATGCCCATGGTGTCATTTTTTTTCATCATTTCTGAGTCTGCAAAAAAAAAGAGACATTTTTTTATTCGAAAGATTAAAAAAATTGCATGAAGTGAGATCAAGCGAATGTGGATGATAGATAAGCCAGGTCATGCTAATTTACTTAAGAAGTGTTTCACACTAAGGACTTTGAGAGGTGACACCTTGTTGGGGTGAAGCTTACACTCTTCTCTTTGCCTTTAAAATGGAACCTTTATGTTTGTCCACATCATGTAAATGGTTCAGAACATGCAGATAAAATGCCTGACCATTACAAACTAAATCTGAGAGAAAAATGTCAGTTGCATCAAAATAAAAATCAGCATTGTTTTGCCTTTGGACTTCATTTCCCATGCTTTGTGGAGACATGGTAAAATTAATATTTCATTTAAACCATTTCTCTGAGATCAGCTTGCTTCTAATCTGATCCAAGCATTACAACTATTTTTCCTGCCATTTTTGTAAACAAAAACAGAATTTCACATTGCTCAAACTTTTCAGTTGTAAAACAGCTAAATACACAAAACTTTGCAAAAATGAACTATGCGACTCCACAATTTCACACAGTGATGTCATTTGGCAGCTTGATGAAGAAGGATTCCTGCAAGAAGTATGTAACAGCAGAAGCATATACTACAACAGGTGCACAAACCAGAGAGTGATTCCAGTTACTTTTGGATACTCCTGACCAGAGAGTTATTCCAGTTACTTTTGGATGCTCCCGACCAGAGAGTGATTCCAGTTACTTTTGGATACTCCCTCATATATTCTTCCCCTTTCCAGATATAAAGAAAATGAAAGCCAATCATCTTTCTAAGAAACTTTGAAGTAAAAGCATGCCTATTATAAAATTACACCAAAGTATTTTAAAGGAGTGTAATAATGGTTGCTATCATTGGTTGAATATGGCAGATGGTATAATATGATGAAGAGATGTCAATGTGTCCAGTATTTGAAAAAATAAAGGTTAGTATAGAAAAATGAAGAGAGAGCATAACAAGATATCATATAAAGAGACTAAGGGATCAGCATGTAATCAATATGGGTACATAGTTGCTTACAGTTTAATTTATATGTACAGCTTAACAAGATGTCAAATAAACAAACTTAAAAACCAACATATGATATATACAGATGTATTGCAGTTTATAGATTAGTATATTAGAGTTATAATTATTTATTAAGCACACATGAAGTATATGTAAAGACTTTTAAGACAGGCTTTAACCTGTATCAAATGCGCCTTGAAATTTATAATAGTCAAGCAATATCTTCATTTTGCCAATAGAGGGACTTCTCAAACCACGACACAAGATAGCGACTTTTATAAAGATAAGAGTGGCATCTTATCTTTTAACCTAACTTTCCACTTATATAGGCCAACCTGAAGCATCTTTATTTGGGAGTGTGAAGTTTTTATTCTCTCCACTGTTTAAGTCCACTATTTCTTATACAAATTAACATTTGCGAAACCTTGCGATTTACAATGAGTTAATATTATGATCTTTATACTTGAAAATATATAAACTATTGTAAAGTTGTAATTATTAAGTGCACAGAAAGTATATGTAAATACTTTAGAGACAGGCTTTAACCTATATCATATGCACCTTGAAATTGATAATAGTCAAGCAATATCTTTAATTGCCGATTGAGGGACCTGTCAAAGCACGACACAAGATAGTGACTTTTATAAAGACAAGAGTGTCTGTCTTATCTTTAACCTAACTTTCCATTTATATAGGCCAATATGAAGCATCTTGATTTGGGAGTGTGAAGTTGTTGCTCTCTCCACTGTTTAAATTCATTATTTCCTACACAAATTAACATTTACAAAATCTTGTGATTTAGAACAAGTTAACATTACGATCTTTATACTGGAAACATATAAACTTTTGTAGAGTTATAGTTATTTATTAAGTTCACAGGAAGTATATGTAAATACTTTTAAGACAGGCTATAACCTGCATCAAATGCATCTTGAGATTGACCTATATAAATGGAAAGTTAGATGCTACTCTTATCTTTATAAAAGTTGCTATCTTGTGTCATGGTATGAGAGGTCCCTCTATTGGCAAAATAAAAATATTGCTTAACTATTATAAATTTCAAGACACATTTGATACAGGTTAAAGCCTGTCTTAAGAGATTGGTATATTATATATACAGAATTACAAAATGTCAAGTAAACACATAAAAAAACAGAATATTTATAAATTGTTTAATGCATATAACATTATATAAAAATGTCAAATAAATGGACAAACTAGTATGTGATGTACAACAGTGCATTGTAGTTTATACACATAACAAGATGCCAACTAAACAGACTAAAACCTAATATATCATGCATGTTGGGCAGCTTATAGATTGAATGACACAAGCATCTTTATGAGATATTAAGTAAATAGACTAAAAAAACATTGTGTGGTATATATGACTGTATGGTAGGTTATATACAGGTTTATACATGCAGCATCATAAGGTATTAAGTTAACAGCCTAAAGAAACAGCATATAATATATGAAAGGGTATTTTACGTCATAAAGTAAACAAGGTCACAGTTGCCAAATAAATAGACTAAAGGACAAGCAGATGATATATGCTAATGCATGAGGGACTTTTGAATTTATTTGTTCTTTTTTTATATCTGTCATCTTCTGCTGTGTTAGAATAGAAGTTTGAGTGCTTATGCATTTTCTCTCTCTCTCTCCTTTTATCTTATTGTTTTCAATCACATAGCTTTGTTTTGAACCATCGTGAAATCTTACACCAATGTTCAACTACCTGCACTAAATGTAACAATGAAATGATGTATTTGAGCAACTCTTTATTTTATCTTTTTCTTTTAAATTTGAACAATCCTATTCAAGTGTATCTGACTGTCTCTGCTAATGATTTATACATCAGATGCCACAACTTAGGTAGCTAACATGTCCACTTCCACAGATGATGGACAGTGGGAATGACTTTTATAATTGAAAGTTAACTGTGAATTACAAACAAGTTGTATCTAAATATGAGGACTAGCTGCTGCTTTGTAGGATAGAAGGTTGTTTGACCAAATGTCCTTTTATGTCAGTTATCTTTCCATAATAAGTGCAATGATAGAATTGGATATTTGTGAAACCACATTTCTATTCTGTAATTACAAGCAAAGCATTCCTGACTCCATTTTTCTTTTTTTTTTAAGCTCAACCCTTGAGAATTAAATGGCTGACAATTATTAGTTGGAATTGTTTCTCAAGGTAGTATAATTACCGATGAATCCGGTTAGAACTGGATATGAGACTAGCTTCACTTTGGCAAAGATTGTACATTTAAACATCTCATTTAACATTCCCTGCCTATTATGAAAACGGAAGAGACTTAGAAAAGATAGAATAAAATGGCCGGTCTCACTCAGTCTAACTAGATTGCCCTGTCTGACAGATTACTCATTAAAGTAATAAAAGTCATAATATCACTGGTAGAGGTAAAGTAGGTGGCAGTGGACGTATTAAAGATAAGTATTTTCTGATATGACAATAATCATCATTCACACAGCACCATACTTTAATATTCAATTGGAAATGTTAAATACTAGTAAACTCTTAATCCAATTCGCAAGATAAAGACTTTTGAAAAGATTTAAAAAACCATCATCTTTTGTACCTACATGCACTAGTAAAAAATTTTTTAGATTATTTACATTAAAGTATAACATCTAATATTAGCATGTAGTAAATTTCAAGATTTCGCGAATGTTAATACATAATAGATGAAACTATAAGTAAAGCAAGTAATATAATATATTATAATAATAGATGGACAATTGAAATCTTAAACTGGATTCCAAGAGATTGTTAAAGATCCAGAAAGAGACCATATGTGAGATGGATGGATAAAATAAGAAATAAGAAAGTGTGCAGGGGCGATGTGGAAAAGAAAAGCTAAAGATTGAAGAAGATGAATTGAACTTGGAAAGACCTGCAGCGGATTGATAATGGATGGTGATGATGATTCACACTTTCAGTTCAAGTTGCTTAAGACTGGATTATATAATTGCATGTAGGTACCAAAGATAAGACGGTCATTCTTATCTTTTCAGTCTTGTGATTTATATCGAGAATTAATTAAATATTAACGTATGGTCGTTGTGTAAAGGATGATTACCTTTGTATCAGAATTACAGTTTGACACTGAACTATTAAAAAAACTTCTAGAGTATTTATATTAAAGATAAGTATTGTAAATCTAATATTTTTTCTAATATATAGATACACAAAATGTGTAAACTTTATTTAATATAACTCTTCAAGACCAGAACAGAGAACAGCATTGTTTGCTAAGGAACTGTCAAGAGCTAAGATTGATTAGCTGTATTTAGTGAAACCCATTTTTGAGAAAATGGTAGTTGAATACAAAAGATCAGTGAACACATGGTTTTTTGGGAAGAGTAGACCAATCAGTGAAAAGAGGTTTCATGGTGCAAGTATTTGCTGTAATCTTTAATTCAATATCTTCTATTTTTGGAGTTCCTCACTAGTTAATGAATCTCTAATGTTGTTTAAATTTGCTTAGCACCAGAAGCAAAGCTTTTATTTCTTGTTGGATAATATTATTATAGCAATACCATTAAAAAAGGTACTTATGCTAATAAAGATGTTGCAAACCCAAAAGGACTGATGTTATTGAAGTTTTGCATAACATATTAAAAAATCCACTTTGTTTAAGTAAGAAAATTGTTGTAAAAGAACATGTATGCATCCACTTTACAAAACTATAATGTTCAATAGATTTTGTTATGGTTAGGTGTCAGAATGTAAGGAAGGGAGCTTGAAAGTCTGGGTTCAAATACCCTCTAATTATATCTAGCTTAAGTATGTATACTATACTTGTATTTAAGTATGGAAAATTTATGAGCTCTTATAAGATAAGATTGTTTGATAGGTCACATATTATACCATTTACACTATTCTTAAACACTTTATCAATACTCTTTATTTATATCAAAACTAACAGTTTCGACTGTCCTGCAGTCATCATCAGAGTTACAATATTCAAATATATAATTATATAATTAATACACTTATATACATATGCATAGTTAAATACACAACATAAATATACATTTTAATCTGACCATTATAAATAATCATTTCCCATTTTATTACTTTACTCTTAAATAATTCTATCAATATTTATTTTATATCTCTTTATTTTATTTTTTAAATTATTTATTATAATTATAAACTTTAACATTTATTCTACTATTTAGTACATATTATTCTCATTTTACTTATATTATAAATCAACTTCTAACCTTTTCTTATTTTTATTAAATATTTTATAATTATCAATTAACTTTTCCCACATTACAAAAAATTACCTACTTTTTTACAATCCTATTTCTAAAAACCCAACTGACAAAATTTTCAAAATTTGTATATTTGTTTAACACCTCCCTCTATTGTCATTTTCTTCAACTTTATTCTTTTAATCTTTTTCAAATAAAACTATTATTAATAATAATTGCCTATAAAATTATTGTCTTTACCCCAAAATCCCTATTAAGATTTTGTTTTATATACTTAATCAATATTGCCTCTTTAATTTTCCTTTTCTGAGATCAACTTACTTATAATCTATTACAAGCATTATAATTGTTTTCCTGCTGTCTTTCCTAAAACAAAACAGAATTTTACATTGTTCCAACTTTTCAGCCATTACAAAAGTCGATAAATATGTGGAACATACTTTACAAAAAATATTCTATGGGGTACCACAATTTCACATTGTGACATTATTTGGCACATTGATGCAGCAGATCCCTGCAAGAGGTATGTATCAACAGAAGCATATACTACAATAGGAGTGAATACCAGAGAACTATTCTAGTTATTTTAGGGACCCTTCTCATATAGTTACCATACTGCTATTGAATGATTTTCTTCAAATTTTGTACACATGTTAATGATCAGTTGAAGTGCAATATAGCAATAAAATATTTCAGCATTGTCCAACTGATTGTCTGGCCTAACAGTGTTAGTGGACTGAATTTCAAATCATATTGATATCAGAAGTTTTCAGTAATGCACACTAGATGGCAGTATATTTTTTAAAAATATACCTTTATTGAATTTCATGACGAATTACTAAAAAAGCATATGCAGTTACTTAAAATAGAAAAAAATAAAAGTTCAAATTTTAATTTCTCTTGATTGTTTAATTAAAACTTGTTTTTTTAAAAAACATTGTTTCTCTAAACACAAAAATCTTGCAAATGATTTTTTAATATGCAAGTTTCACTTCAAATTAAATATACCAATCCTAAATGTGGTCCAAGGGGGAAATTATTTTTTGGGTATTTTAATCCATTACTCATCAAATTAAATCAGTGTTTTTATAAAATATTATATAAGATACCAATCAACATTTAAGCTATAAATAATCTCAAGCTGTAGTCAAGTCAACCCCCTTTAACAATAAAGATGGTACCACTTCTATCTATGATCTGATATGTTTATATAGACTCTAAAGATTGCAACATGATCAAGGAGATAAAGGAGGTTGCCTTGACTACAGGTTGATATTGTTGATAGCTTAATGGTTGATTGTTATCATTTACATTTATAAAACTACTACAGTCTTGAGTAATCGGCTTTATTGTCTTAGAAAATATTATATATATACTTATTGTTTATTTTATTAAATCATCAATGCTCTTTATTACTGTTTTACAATGCTTTAATTACAACCCTCTATAACGGCATAATACAAATATATGACTATAAATATACATGAACATATAATTTTATATTACATCTTATAATCATTATTTCATTATTACTTTTTAATATTATTAAATATTATATATTTTATTCTTTTTACATTCTATATTTATCAATCAATACCTCCTATAATCATATATATTCCATTTTTATTTTATCTTTATTATTCTTTTAAATATTTAACTTCAACTTTATATCTTTTATACTTTACATTATTACTATTCATTTTATTAACATAATATTTGTAATTTATTTTAATCTATATAATATTATTTTTTTAACACATTTTTATCCACCTTTCACTTCCATCTCAATTGCTAAATTCAAACTTTAAATTTTACAGTTATGCTGTTAGTAGCTCCCTCTTTAAATTTTACATTTATACCTTTAGCAGCTCCCTCTTTCTATTTTTTATATAATTAAATCTTTTTTATTTTATATTACATCAAAATTTTTTGGTTATGCAATAAGGAAGATATAGTTATTATTTATTTTTCTGTATTTTTCTAGCTTTTCTTTACTTAATTATTCGTTTACTTCTGGATTTAGACTGACCAGCTTGTTTTTTAAATGACTGCTAATAATATATAATCAAATTGTTTATAGATTAGGAGTTATATGATGTTTGAGCATCACAAATAACAGAGATGAACTATGGATCATGGATCTATCATTCTACCACTGTATGAATCTCTGCTCGGTGTCACTAATAATAATGAACAACATAGAATAAACCACTATTTTGCTTTGTATATTGATAATAATAATGTTGTACCATGTATTTTGTATTACAGTATATAATATATATGTAATCTCATGAAATAAAATTATTCTTCACAAGCAGGCTATTGAATTGATATTAAATCAACATGCACTCGCTGTCAGTAAGTGTTTTGAATCATAAATGATCCACTTAAGCTTAGAACCTATTCCTAAGCAAACCAAGCCTTATTGACCATGTTTAATTCGGGGCTTGATCTTATTAAGACCTTGATATTTCAGTTGACAACTTATTTAGACCAGCTTATATATAAATATTTATTGTCTTCTAAAAACGTATATATATTGTAACCTAGTGTTATTGACACTTGGTTTACTTGGCATTATTTCTGCAGGAAAACAATGCTATTCTTTAAAGAAATAAAAAGATAAAATAACAATAGTAATAATTGATTAATAAAGTATGCTATTCACTCACTTTGGCATGTTTTGGGTGAATAACTAATAGATTTAATAACTCAATGTCATTTTTGAAGAGAGAACATGAATAATTTAATTGAGATATTAATAATTAGAGCAAATTAATATGGTATAAAAGCTAAACAGTAATTGATTTTGGATGGGTAGAGGGGAGAGTGGATGAGTGTCTTATCATAAAGCACAATAACTTCTGGTAATTTCTTTTTGTAAAAAAAAAAAAATAAATAAAAAAAAAATATAATGTTTAAAGAATTATACATCACTGATTGTTAATTTAATGTATTTATTATTTTTTTTATATTGTCAAATTACTTTGTAATCCAGGTAAATAATACTAAAACTATATGATTGTAATAAGTTTTTCCTTTCTTTTGTTTATGTTATAATCAAATGATTATTTTTCTGGAAGAGGTCGCTAAAAAAAAAAAAAAAAACAACAACAAAATGAAACAACCAATTTCATAATCAAGATCATTTTTTTTGAAAAAGATAGTCTGCTTTTAATTTTCAAGGAAGGAACAGTGCTGAAATTTGGTAACTCAATTTTTTCATTTTATTTTGCAGAAATAAATGTAATCAAAGTAAAATTTTAATAATATAATCTGTGGCTAAATTTTTTTGATAAGATATCCTGATTTCCTGTGCTATCTACCTATTTAAAGACCTTTTATACTTAAAAATTTATTGTCTCACGCTAAAGTTAAAAATGACAGAATTAACTAAGAGAATCACGAAAAGTGTTATTATGTCTAAATTAAGGAAGATAAATGATTTCCAAGTGAGAAATAATTATTTATTAACTTTATGTCCTTTATTGATATTTTCTTGGTATAGAAAAAAAATAATAATAATTGAAAGAAATATTTTGAAACCAAGGAAAATCAACTAGAAACATTTTCGCGCTCTTTCTCAATATTGTCTGCCTTTACAAGTAATGTAGTTACATACGTTAAAATATGTTTTATTCACCAAGAATTGTCTGGAAATAATAATAATGATAAATAAGATTAAATTATGCACCTGTATATTTTTTTTTAAAAAAATAAAAAAAAATATATATATATAAACTTTCTCAGAGTAAATATAGGAAAAGCCATATAGGGGCATTCTTACGGAGAAGTTACCGTTAAAAAAATTTATAATTCCTAAAGTATGAACAAAACCAAATATCTTAGTGACTTAATGATAAAAATAAATGATATATTATATTATACATCAGTTGGAATTATTAAAACTTCATGTACAAGTAAATTGACTGCAGTTATTATCATAATAATCTCTCGGAAAATTGTGCATTTTCGTCCATAAGTAAGCTAGCTAATAAGTATAGTATCATCAAAAAAAAAAATTTTGTGTATGTTTATCGTCTATAGTCAAATATTCGTCTATATTAGAAGTCTATTTTTTTTCTATGGATCCCAAAATTGTAGCAGTTTAATTCAAGTAAGAATTAATCTTCAATTCTGCTATATTTTTCTTTACCTAATTTATTAAACGCACAAAATAAGAGAAAACTTTTATTTAAAGGAAATAATACCATGCGTTTATTGTTTTTAAACTTGCTTCTTGAAATACGACTGGATAAAGCTCTTCACCTGGACCAATTGCTCAATAGAAAAATATTTTCTAATGAGAGAGTATGCACTTGTTAATTAATAATTGTGTAAAACTAAGTTATAAATGATATGTATTTTTTTGTTATATCACATAGGTTAAAGTCTGTATGGTCAAGTGATATTTAATGGCCTTGTAATGACAAAGGTATGTTTTAATATAATTATTATAGGTTAAGTTGATATTTAACACGAAAGAAAAAATCTATAAAATATGTTTTAATTATTACATACAATTAATAGGTAGAAATTTTGTATGTTAGATACGTAAAAGAAAAATATTTAGATATTTAAGGGGTAAAATAAATATTGAAAATTATCAGAAGTAACTAAAAAAAAAAAAAAATGCTATAACAAAATATTTCTTGTTAAAGTTTTGAAACGAATTTATACTGTATTAATTGAGGAAGTTATTCCTAATTATTCTTAAATAACACATCCACTTTATTTAGTTTAAGATAGTATGCTACCAACTATTTTTGAATGTTCCTTTATTAAAATTAAAATTATTATACTTTTATTCTATGATGTCCATTGATTTCAGATGTTGATCAAAGTATACCCGGTAAGATAAGTTTATTATAATCAGTGTATTTACTTATTCTGCCCAGATATAGCATTGGTATATGCTTAATATTCGCATAGGTAATAATTATAATGTATTTATTTTGTGGGATGAAAAATTATCTCCCCAAAAGCTTTGTTTTTCCATGAGAAGAAGATTTTAAATATAATGTTCAGGTATGTTTGTAGCCCAAGTGATCGATTCTCATAGATAGGACGATCAAGAATTTATCTAGCAGTTAGTATGCTTCATTCGTTTAAATCCCAGGAGAGGATTGTATTTGGTGTGTGTTCGTTGTATGCCCAAGTAAGAGGCAAGAAACCACCAAAATATTTTAATGTAGTAGATTACTTTACAGACCTTCGTGGTTATTCTATATTCCTCATGTGAAAATAAAGATAGCTCCACCATGGAAGGTGTTGATTATTGTGCTTAATTTTGAAAGTTCGGGCAAGATAAAGGTTATATTGGAGGCGTTAGTTCCTCAAGATCCACTTTAGTATAAATAGTGCGTTAGTAACTAGGGTCAATATCTGTATTGTGCTGATAAATGTTGCTAGTATTTGACAAGTAAATCAATGGAGAAAGTAATTCAAATTGCGTAATTTAAAACGCTTATTTACTGAAGGAATATTCAAATGCAATATTTAATTCTGGATAGTAATTAAATAATACTCATATTTAAAATTATACGTATGAATAAAATTTGTATCATAACTTAAGTTAGCATTAAGTTAAATGTAAGATGGTAAGTGTAACTTCTGATAACTGGCCTATAATTAGAATAGGTTATCCCATTAAAGACCATAAATAAAGTAAATGTATTAGAAATAAATTTAATATTTTGCGTATTGCATATGATGGGATTAATCATTTAAAAAAAAAAAATAGTTAGTCAATAATTTTGAATAAAAGCTTCTACAAGGTTACCAAAATTTAATAAACAATGTATTGGTAATGAAATGTACTTTTAGTTAATCAATCCATATGATTGCATACAGGAGAAGTAGTAACCTCTAGTCCATAACCAAAAGAGTATACATATTACTGTCAGTTATATTTTATATTTTTGTATTACTATGGGATTATTGAATAAATGTTCATATTTTTTTTTTTTGTGATAATAATAAATTATAGTCTTGTTAAAATTTGTTGTAGATTCATTTTTTTGTTTTTATATGCTAAATATAAGTGTTTGCACAATATTTGCAAAACCTTTTCTTGAGTCCGGAATCATTCCAAATTCTTAAAAACTTAATATACCAGACAAATAAAGTTAAGCAGATCGGAATATGTCATTATATTTTAGTTTAATGATAATTATTTATGGAGTTGAAAACTTAAGACTAAACATTCACCTTTGTATATATATAAAAAAAAAATGAATTTATTCCCAAACCATTAACTTGTTGGTTGCACATTATTCCATTCCCATTTAGTTAAATTGTCTAAGTAATAAATCTTAATTATCTTATTGTGTTGTCATGGATGATGGAAGGACACAAAAAGCACCCTTGTCTTTTTATTATTCTGACTGATATTCTGAAAAAAAAAAAAAAAAAAGGCTGTGTTATTCAAAATTATACGTCATTATTGAATAGAATTATCATCTCTTTAAATAATATAGCAGTGGATATGAGAGATGAAGACACATTGAATTTGAGTAAAATAAATGTTTCCTATAGCCGACCAGAATGCCAGTCATATGCGACAACACAATACTGCCGAGCATTTCCTTACATGAAACAAAGAACCCTGAGATTAATATTATTATAATTATTCTTTAAATTAATAAGTGATCAATTATTGTTGTTATTACAATCGTGGCATGGCTTAAGAGAATTGAATGTACAATTGTATTATATGAAAAGTATTTTAGATCATATTGGAAAATTAATGGATATGTTGCTTTATTTTGGTTGCTTTAACAACAACCAGAAAAATTAGTGTCATGGGTGCAAATAAATAAACAAGTGCAGATAAACTAAACTAATTAATAAATATTGGGTTAGAAATAAAATAAATAAATAAATTTCTAATAAACTAATAATAAAAAATAGACTGGGTTAGAATATAAAATTAATAAAAAATAAATACAACTTTTTGACATAATGCATGTCTTTAGAAAACTAAAAAATATAATTAAATGCTTTTCTGAAAATTATAAATCTATTAATGCGTCATAAAATATTGAGTGCAGTCAGATGAAATAATAGATGACTATAAATAAATTATATTATTATTTTTTATTTCCACTAAGAAATCTCAATGTTATTTGTCAATATGTGACCTTGCTTAGAAGATATGTTTTTCAATGTTTTTATATTTGTATTAAGGTAGTAATAATTTATTAATATAGAAATATATAGATATGTGAGTAGAATAAAATATCTGTTGTAGAATAATTATTATCATGAGACTGTAACAAAAATAATAAACTATAATCGTAATAATATATTTTATAAATAATTATAATAAACCACAGACGCTAATCTGAAAGTACTTCTGCGATTTATAGTTATTTATAAAATATATTATCACCATTATAATTCATCATTTTTATGATCATTATATATACATAGTAATAAAACCAAGTCATATATCACATGATTTATATAGCTTGCATTTACAAATATGTAAAATAAAGAGCATGCTAATAGCTCTAGACAAGCTTTTTTTATGATAAATGCTACAGAGAAGGCATTCTAATCATTTTTATCTAAAATTGTCCCCATCCCCCGACCAGTTTCGAGCTATGGCTCTTTTCAGTAAGGAGCTGGAACACCATATTTAAGACACCAACTCAAGCTAGGCATTTCTCTGCTAATTAACTCTAAAAAAGATCTGAAAATTTTAGACATCTACATGTCTTTAAATATAATCATTTGGTCTGAACTTAATACAGATATACCATATATTAAAAGGCTTAGCAATTCAATTTAAACAAAGCCCCAACAGCAAAATAATAATAGTAATAAAATCAAGTCATATATCACATGACTTATATAGCTTGCAATTTACAAATATGTAAAATAAAATGTGGGCTAATAACTCTAAACAAGCTTTTTTAATGATAAATGCTACAAGAGAAAGCATTCAAATCATCTTTATCTAAGATTGTACTCAGACTGTTTTTGAGCTATGGCTCTCTTCAGTGAGGAGCTAAGACACCATATTTAAAATACCAACTCAAGCTAAGCATTTCTCTGATAGTTAACTCTTAAAAATATCTTAAATTTTCAGACATCTACATGTCTTTAAGTTCAGCTCTCCAACTTAAATAATCATATGGCCTGAACTTAATTCAGATACATCATATATTAATAGGCTTAGCAATTTAATTTATCCAAAGCCCCTAACAGCAAAAGAATAATAGTAATAATATCAAGTCATATATCACTATGACTTATATAGCTTGCCAGATCAATCATGAAGAGAAAAGAAATGGATGCTAATAAAAATAGAGAAAAACAATCAATATTTACTTGTTTTGATTTTTAATATGTTATATATTTTGAATATAGTCAAATAGGAATGCAATTTTTTTATTAATCAACAGTTCATTTATTCAAGCACCTCTCCATCTGATCTACAATAAAAGATCTGAATGAGAACAAATTGCCCAACAGAAAGACAATTAGTTTTTGTCCCTAGACTATCCACTTACTGACCAATATTTAGATGGTTAATCCTATTTGAAATCTGAATTTTTTTTTAATTTTTTTTCAGTCGGGATTCAAATTTGAGTCATGAGCATTACAGACATGATGTTTCTAATCACTCTATCCTTACTTGTTATTAATAAAAGATAACGTTTCTAACTAAAGAAAATAAGTTATTTAATACATTAATTGATGTTTCAAATCTGTTCTGACAATATTTTGTCTTGATTACCATATGGTGAAATATTATATAATTTATCATTTGGCAGATTAAAAAATGTTGAGTATTTTATTATATTATTTTCTTTATCTGTTGATATTTTGCAGTTATTTATTGTAAGTCGGAAATATTGAGTATGTGGATATCCAATTTCATTGTTGTTACTCTATGAATTTTTTGACAAGAGTATATATAGAGATTGATTATTAGATATTAAATTCAGAAGGGGGGGGTGTTTAATGATGATTATAAATATACGACATTGGTGGAAGTAAACAGAAAGTTATAATCTCCGCTCATTTTAAATCTAGCACAAACAATGCTGGAAACGATCGGTTTAAACCCAGGCTGATTTTATAATCTAAACACTAGTTGATTTAGGTAGTATTAAGTTTTTTGTTTTTTTTTTAGCAGATAATTTTTTCTTTCATCACTTTTATGCCACCTACTATAAGATTTAGTAATGAACAGATACCAATTAATAGTGCATAATAAATATCCTGTGATGTCCTATTCAATACCACCAGAAAAAGCTTTGAATCTTGGAAAAGTACACTGGCCATATAGGATTTAATGGACCTTCCTTCGTGCAACCGACACGTATCTCTATTATAACATCAGAATATTATCCCAAACTGCAAAACATATAAAGGTTTTCAATCTTAGCCAAGTTGCTTGCATAGTAATAAAGATATGAAATCATTACAGTTGTAAAATATTATAGTATCCCTAATTTTTTAATACATAGAGACACATCTCCCCTGGCCAGGTTTTGGTATAAACCAATAAAATATCAAATGACTTTATTATAATGAGTAAAATTTATGAACGCTTTATCTCTGCGAATGATATATATATATATATTCAAATTCCAAGACTAAATGTAATATATATATAACTATTTTTGTTTATATATATATATATATACCAAGACTGTATTAAAAACAAAGCTTTAGTTAATGTGCTTTCAACAGACAATTGTCATAGACATAACAATGGTTGTAACTGATGTGGGTGAATAAGACCCTGTTTAAAAGCTAAAAATTTAGCATATTCTTTGCATACTGCATTAATAGTTATAACAAGCCACTTTTTGGAAAGGGAATGAAGGATTCTTTACTATTGATGCCATAATTGTTCTTGGAAATGTGCGAAGCCTTATTGATCATTTGCTTGGTATCATTGTGTTCGAAGCAAACAACATTGAAACATATGAGCTCGAATCGGATTACTGGAATTAGTGAAAATGCTTGAAAAAACAGATTTAGTGTGTGAATGTGTTTTTGACTGGTTATACATCTATTTATGCTGAACCAAGCACATCCATAAATTCAAGTCTGCATGTTTCAACATTGTTTGCTCAGAATGCAATGATCACCAAGCAAAAGATCAAGAAGGCTTGGCACATTTCCAAGGACAATTATGCCATCAATAGAAAAAGAATCCTGAATTCCCCTTTCCAAAAAGTGGCTTTCTCTAACTAATCAATGCACTAAGGAAATAATATGCTAATTTTTTTAGCTTATAAAGAGAGTCTTATTCCTCCATCTCTGTTGCAAGCATTGCTACATTTATGACAATTATCTGTCAACAGCATGCTAAACACTACATTATTTTTAAACAAGGCAAAACTCTCCATACAGTAGTGCCACCCTGTGCCAACCAGAGTAATCTATGGATACCAGAAGGCTTATGCATAAAATCCCTATCTAGTGCCTACTCTTCGAATATCCCCAGACTAGTTTCTGGTTTGTGGCCTTCGTCAGTGAGGAGCTTTGGATCTGAGAGCACAGAACCTAGATCTTATGATCTAATGCAATGCTCCAGCAGCCATCTTTTATCTACACTTAACAGCAAAACTATGAGAATGAAATTGAAAATACAATATTTTCAATCTAAGCTCAATAGCTTATATAGTCATGTGGGTCTGAACTCAGTTCATCACCCATACATTTTGATGTCTGTGGCTCTTTAATAATCATAGCAACCACTATCCTCACTATCCAAGGCTCCTCACTGACGAAGGCCACAACCAGAAACTAGTCTGGGGATATTGGATGAGTAGGCACTAGATAGTGATTTTATGCATAAGCCTTCTGTCATCCATTGATTACTTTGGTTGGCACAGGGTGGCACTACTGTATGGAGAGTTTTACCTTGTTTAATAAAAATTATGTGCTAGTATAAGAGATGGTGATCATGTACAATATTTTTATTGTTAATAAAGTTTTGCTTTTAATACAGTTTTTATATTTGTATATATATGACTCCATTATATAACTTCAGCTTATATATTGCTGTTTGGGTAGCTTTTTTTTTTACCATATTTGTACCCCTTATTGCAAGCTTTAGTAATTAAAAGATGCCAGATGATAGTGCTTAATAAATTGTCCTATCCAATAACACCAAACTAGTTTCAAGCTTATGGCATTCACTGGTAAGAAACTTTGAAATCCTAGCCATAGGGTAGCAGTGTTAATAGTGGCTAAACAATGAAGGACTTTATAATATATAAAAACTGAACTGGTTTCAAATCTCTTATGACTATATAAACAAGTCGGCTAAAATTGAAAACCTTTACAATTTTCACTTTGAACTGATAACTTGAAATTATAACAAGGAGATGGTTGCTATGGAAAAGGATATATTAAATCCTAAAAATCCAGATGCATTATTCCAAGAACTAAAGCTCTTCACAAATGAAAGTCATAAGTTTGAAACTAATCTAGGGATATTGGATAGGGCAGTGCAGGATAGGGATTTATTAAGCACTATCATCAGGCATCTATTAATTTCTAAAGCTTACAATAGATGGCATAAAGGTGGTCAAAGAATTTCAATTAATTTATTTTCATCTCCACAAGTGGATTAAACTAATCTTTTAATTTACTTGCTTTCTTTACATGTTAGTAGAATACTGATGCATTAATTAATTTATCATCTGGCATCTATTAATTGTTAGAGCTTACAATAGGTGGCATAAAGGTGTTGCTAAAAAAGTAACTTGTAAACTGGCATCATATTATGCAGCCGTAGGATATTGTATTGTTTTTATTATTATCATCCTCAATTGTTCTTGGATAATGAATTTTAATCTGTAAATGTTACATTTTAACTAATAACTTCCCTGCCTGGTGATGTGATGTACTGTGGCTTCTCCTTAAACAAAGTCAAGAATATTTGAGCAATTATGCCCAGATAAACCTGTTAGCCACTTAATTTTCCATTCCCCACTCTAAGTTTTCCCATTTTCTGCTCCATCCCATTTCCACAACATAATCTTTGTCAACTTTATAAACTTTATATCTAAATCCCTCTATCTTTCCCCAAACCCAGCATAAAAACCAATAATTCACTTTCTGTATAAGCACTTTTTTCATATTTATTCTTCTATAACTTCATTATATGTGCCCTTTCTGTTTTCAAGCATTTACATTCAATTAACAGATGCCTAATATTTTCTATTCCTTCCTTACATAATTTACAGACTAAATCATCCATATTTTTCCATTTACATGTATATTCTCTTGTTGCTAAGGAGCCGTAAACAATAAACTACTTTCCTTACTATTATCATATATTAACTCGCACCTAATATTCTGTTTATTTCTATATATATTTAAACTCTTTTTACTCTCCATACTATTTCTCCATCTCTCTAACTCCCTATTCTTTATTAATAAATCTATTCTCTTATCCCATTCCTTACTACTACATACTCAACAATCCTCTTAACACAATCATCCCATCTTTTGTACAAATATACTGATATAAATTCTTTATCCAAATCTTTTACATACCACATTACCTTTCTCACCGAGCTTGTTGCCTGCTCTTTACTTGTAACCCTATTAAATACTATTTTGGATATTCTTTTATTATCCCTAAACTGCAATCTACCAAACATTTTAATTTTTTTGCATTTCTCATATGAAAACTTGATGCTGTGATATAGTGGTGTCCTCTGGAAATTAGTTGTGTCACTTCTGGTAATTCTTTATGAACTCCTAAGCACCAAACCATTTGATAGAAGGTAAAAATAATCAGTTGACTTATTGCTTGGGAGTTTGCAAAATGATTAATCATCAGAAATGATAAAGTTGTCATGATCTATGGACCTTAAGTTTCAGTCTTTTTAATCTACCACTACCCCCAAACCATGCAGGGCAGTTAATAGTTTTTAGATTACACTGTTAGATACTTGATTAACTATTACTGAAGCACTATTCAAGCATATGATACTCCAGAAAACTTCACAATGTTAACCCACAATATCTGCATTGCAGTTTTATAACTTAAGAGCTACAAGCAGTACCTCATACCATTCCAAAGAAACATATTTGCTTTATATACGTATCATTCTAAATTTGATTATTTTTATTAAAAGCATTATTTTCAATAAGTTGTATAATGTGTGTACAAAAAATTTTTAAAAATATAACCATAGAATTGCAAAAAAGGGAGAAATAAAATTACTCGTGTTTAGAATAATTTTTAACTAGAATCTGTCAATTGCTTTCTCACAATTATTATAATAAAATAAATTTGAATTTTATTACTATAGACATTATTTACAATAAGTATTATAACATTTGTCTAAAAAATTAGGATACATTGCCATAGTGTGTAAAACATGAAGAAAATTTACTTACATTTAGACTACAAGTGGTATTAGATACTAATAAACCTGAAAAATAGACATTTCTAGGAAGGTACAGAGATGTATATCTGTTCAATTAAAAAAAGTTGATAAAATTAAGGCATGTGGAAATTTATGGCAGTTTCACATACTAATTGTAGAGTGTGGGTTACTAAATCTGATTTTTCAAAAATACATAAAAGATAATTCACGATTACAAATTGCATAGTGTTTATTCTGAATAATATTTAAATGGCAATTTATGGGCTTAACAAGAAAAGATTATAAATTTATAAAGTGTTCAACTTGCTGAATATGCTTTCATTGTTTACAGTCAAATTTATGGCTTTAGTAATGATGGAGGATATTGTGTGTGTTTTATATAATTGATAGGTGATATTTAAATCTGCTAACAATAATGGAAATGTATAATTTACATGTTCCATTTTTTGTTAATAGTATGCATGATTTTTTTATTGATTGTGTAAAGTTATTAGCAATAAACCATACCTCTTTAATTTGGTGCTTTCTATCATCTCATTCTGGAATAGCAACAGTCTAAACTGTAATGAGCACTTTTCTCAAAGCAATCCAAACATTTTGGCACACTTCTTCTACTTCACAAAACTAATAAGAACTGAAGGATTTTAACCATCATGAATAGATGAATCTTACATATCGACTGATGTAAGAAATTTCAAATAAATTTAGTATGGTTGAAATAATTCACATGAACAAGCCACATTTTAGTACAGTAGTAGAGTGCCTGTCTCAGAGTTAAGGAGTCTGGGTTTGAACCTCAGGTGAATAAAGGATTTTTTAAAAAAAAAATCCAATCTAAGTGTTAAATGTCCAAACTACCACAATCATATGATCTTTTGAGTAACTTTCCTGTTTTATATGTCATAACTCAATTTTCATTCATATCCCAATTTCTGATCTAGTGAAATTTGCATACAAATATATTCCTTATGACAATTTTTTTAGAGTTTGCAAACAATTTTAGCAAAAAAAAAATAATGAAAGATTTAATTTTATATGGGATGTGATGTGATGCACTATGGCTTCTCCTTTATTGGAGTCAGGTGGCTTTCAGGCACTATGACCAGAGAAACCTATTAACTACCTTATCTTCCACTTCCATTTCACATCATGTTTTTCCTATATTATTCCCTATCCTGCTCCATCCCATTTCCACAAAATAATCTTTGTGAACTCCATGGCCTTTATATCTAAATTCTCCATATCTTTCCCAAACCCAGCACAAAAACCAATAACCCACTTTCTGTATAATCACTGTGTTTAAATTTATTCTCCCACAACTTCATTATTTGTACCCTTTCTGCTTGCAGGCATTTACATACAATTAACAGATACCAAATATTTTCTATGCCTTCCTTAATTAACTTGCAGACTAACTCACTCATATTTTTCCACTTATGTGTATATTTCCTTGTTGCTAAAGATCCTGTTTGAGCCTTAAACAGTAAACTACTTTACTTGCTATTATCATAAATTAACTCACACCCGATATTCTGTTTACTTCTATATATATTTAAACTCTTTTCCCTCTCCATACTAGTTCTTCATCTCTCCAACTTCCTATTTTTTATTAATGCATCTATTCTTCTATCCCATCCCTTGCAACTATAACACTCAACAATTCTCCTAACACAATCATCTCACCTTTTGTATAACATACTGACATAAATTCTTTATCTAAATCTTCTGCATACCATACTACCTTTTTCATCCATCTTGTTGCTTTCCTTTACTCATATCCCAATTAAATACTATTTTGGATATTCTATTATCCATAAATTGCAATCTACTGAACATTTTCATTATTTTTTGCATCTCTCATATTAAACCTTGACCATCCTATTTCTCCCTGAATTATCTCCTTTTCCATCCACACATCTGTATCTAATGCAGGTCTTTCTACATCTCTTTGTACTTTTCCTAAGTAATCTAATAACCATTTATTAACACATAATGCATCGTTACCATAAGTTAACACTCCTACTGCCACTCCCATCCATAAATTCTTGCTACATTATATTTATTATATGAAAACTCTGTTCATTTCTTTACCAGTCCCCTTATTTTCTTTGTTTCATTTTTCAATTTTATCTCCCATTCATCCAAACAATTTCTCTGATTACTTAAGATGACTCCCCAATAGTTATGCCTATCCATCACATTAAATTTTATAACCCCCAATATGGGAATAAGTACTTTTTATAGTACTGCCTACTTAAAAAGCAAAAAAAAAAAGTACTAAAAAGTAAGACATATTTTTTAAAAAAGTTTTACAGTATTCTTTATATTAGTCAACCAAAAAGCATGTGACACTCATAGTTTAAAAAATTTAATAATTAGTATATAATAATTATTTAAGTTATAAAATGTTACAACTTTTCTGACAATAAAAAATTATGTGTGGAAAACATAGAATTGACAAAAAAAAGTATCTACACGAACTTACATGAATAATATTTAAAGAATATCATCAGAGTTAATAACATCAGAAACTGGTATAATAACATCATCATCATCATCATCATTTTCAACTAGTAATGACCTACCACAGGATGAAGGCTAGTAATGACCTACCACAGGATGAAGGCATCTTCAAGTTTTATCCAACTTTTCTGATCTTTAGATTTTTTCTTCATATCATCCCAGCACTCTTTCTTATTTTATCCATTCATCTCACACATGGTCTCTTTCTAGGTCTTTTACAATCTATTGGAATTCAATTTAAGATTTCAACAGTTCATTTATTATCATCTCTTCTAGCAATATGGTAGCTAGCTCCATTTTAGTTTCTTAATTTTTTCAATGATATTAGTAACATCTCTTTGTTCTCTCACCAATATATTTCATTTTTGTTGCTTTGTTATTGCTTACTTCATCACTGAGTGGTTTGAAGTCTCTGTTATTGCTCTGCTGTTGTGACTAAGATCCATAAGTAAGGATTGGTAAGATATATTTATTAAAAGCCTTTTTTCAAACAGCATACTTAATTTTAATATTAAGTCATTTCTGTCAAAATTATTCCAACCAAGTTTAATTCTCTGGTCAATTTCATCCATTATGTTTCCATCTGTAATAATAATCTGTCCAAGATATTTATAGTTGTTAACTTCTTTTAACTCGTCACTATTAATCTTTAGTCTCGTCTTTTGACAAAATCCATTGAACATTACTTTGGTCTTTTAATACTTAAAAAAGGCTAGAACCTTAGTACATGAATCTTGAGTGCTTAATTTATTACAAGAGAGACCTCTATAAGTCTAAACACAAGATTCGACTTTATAAAGATAAGAGAGGCCATTCTTATCTTCATGTACTAATGTTATAACCTTATTTAAGTATTACGTACTTTACATTGCACTTAATAAGAATTAATATTTACAATTTAAATCAATTCAAAATATTTCTAAATTTAAAATCTGACTATTGACTCATTGTAAATTGAAAGATTTCGCGATTGTTAATGTTTAACAGAATTAGTGGACTTAATCAGTGAAGAATTTATTAGCTTCACGCTCCCAAATCAAAATGCTTTAGATTTGATTATATATTTAGAAAAATAGGTTGAAGATAATAGTGGCCATTCTTATCCTTATAAAGTCGAATCTTACATTTAGATTTCTAGAGGTCTCTCTTGTAATAAATTAAGCACTTACGGCACATGTACTAAGGTTATAGCCTTATTTAAGTATTACGTGCTTTACATTGCACTTAATAACAGTCTTTATTAAAATTAAATTGTTTAAGCATCTTTTGATAATAGTGATGTGGTTAATCCCAAACAATATATTGTACCAATGAATAAATAAATGCCAAGAAATATTTTTTATCTTCGATTATATATAGGATATATGAGCACATATTTTCACATGACCCACCACTCACCACTCTATCTCATATCACTGATACACTTGAACACATATGTTGAAAAGATAAATAATCACCAATGTACGTATTTCATGCTAAAACAGCAATCATCAGTTGGTCCAGATTATCATCTCTACACATATATGCATTAAGTGCTCAGATAATGAGATTTATGCAAATACATATATAATTTGCATAATGAGAAACTGCAGTAGATGTAACCATAAAAATATATTTCTATCATATAAATAATATATGTTTCTAATATATTGAATAAAGTTAGTTGGTTTATTAAATAAATACTATATTTAATAAACGAATCTTATTGAATATAATCTTTTTCTGCTCATATAGTATGAGGTAAAATTCTGCAGAGCACCATCTAGTGTCAAAACATTGTAGCAAATACGTTAGTTTATTTCTGAATGTAAACATCACATGGCTTTATACTAGCTAGATACTATTAAAAACTTGTGAAACCTGAAGAAAATTTATTTATTTACATTTCAGTTCACTTTTTCTCTCTTTTGGGCATTTACGTGTCTATTTTTGAATATGAACACCACACACTTTTATTTTGATCACATGCTGTCAAGAATTCTACAAAAGCCAAAGAGAGATTTTTAGTGCATTTTGCTTGTTTTTAATGCATTTACGGGCCTAAAAGCTTTCTTTAAGCTTCATTTTTATTTTTAATGGTTTATCCAACTTTCCCAATCAATCAATGCCTTAGGCATTTTTTGGTTTCTTATCTATCATTATAACTATCAATAATAATACTCTATGCATAGAAGACAGTTATTTATCAAAGTTTGAATAATCATTGGACACCAGATTGGTAGCTCTAATGAGATCTTGAATCT
This sequence comes from Epiperipatus broadwayi, assembly GCA_028023455.1. Classification (NCBI taxonomy): domain Eukaryota; kingdom Metazoa; phylum Onychophora; class Udeonychophora; order Euonychophora; family Peripatidae; genus Epiperipatus; species Epiperipatus broadwayi. Next base: position 1,920,479 of record JAQFVV010000055.1, on the reverse strand, counting down.
CATTTCTGACATCGGTTTTTTTAATCAGCTGAGAAGAAATGGATCAGCCATGTATGTTCAGAAGTGACACTTATTTCTGTTACACTCCACAGGTTTAATGATTTGTCATCATTCTAAGGTTTGAACCCAGACCAATTCTGCTAGCGCAATTCAGTGCTTTTTACTGACAAAAGGTTTGTGAAACTGGTTGGCACCATTATTTTGTGTCAAATTTGTCATGTTTACATAGATATTATAGAATGTTGAATAACTGAAATTGAGACAAATGTTTAAATTTGAAATTAGAAGAATCATGTGACAATGGGCATGGTACAGTATAGAATGATAAATGCATTGGTCAAGGTTTCTTGCTGTGCCCTGTGCATTTTAGGGGAAAAGTGGGGTACATACGAGAATTAAAAACAATCGGTCTAATCTGGTGCTTGAATGTCAAACGAGCTAAGTATTTAACTATTCGATTATTTATTAATAACATTCATATTGAAGTCCATGATATATCTAAATATTAAGATGTTATAATAAATTGTGTTAAAGCTTTATCAATCAATACTAAACGATAATCGATGATTTAAACCTGTGCGGTGAGATGCGGTTGATAGAGCGGCAGCTTTTGGAGTTCCATGAATCGCGGGCTATTTTTCTTACTTCCGCCACTCCAATTTCTTATAAACTCCCGAACAATAAATTATCGATGATGATCAACTTACAGTTTTTAAACATAGTATTCTGTTGCCTCGTTACCCGAATTTGTATTTGGCAGAGAACCTAATACAAACACCTGTACAATCAACAATTTGTCTAATATTGAAATTCAAAAATATTAATGCATATTTATATACTCTACATTTTTTTTCACACACTTAACTTCATTAATTTCTTTTCTTTTTAATCATAAATAAAATATAGTAATAAATTTCAGGCCCTTTATTAGAGGAATCCTTTTAATAGAAGGGTTTTTAAAAGAACGGAAGTAGCGATGAAATTCAATACGATTCAGATTAAAAGTAAAATGAAGCACAGCGAATTACACAATAAGGAAATTAAAATCAAAACTTGAGTCTGGCCTTTATTTTAAAACTATAAATTTGCAGTCTTCATATTTAATAACGTCCGCCTTTTTATTATAATAAACTTCGATATTTATCTAGTAAGGGTTTAATTAAATGCATTACTCAGAAATGTTTTTTTTTTTTTCTCCATATATCAAATGCGGGAAGCGAACCCGTGTCAGCTGATTAGATTAGAAGGCGGCTATGCTAACCGCTAGCCCACCAACGCTTGACTATATTCAGAAATATTGTGTGTATATATAGCACTGGCAAAAAAAATAATTTCCGGCGGTAAATAAAAGAGATACCAAATAAAAATGAACGTTAATGCACTGTCTATTTCATCATCATCATCATTATCAACCATTATCAATCCACTGCAGGATGAAGGTCTCTCCAAGTTTAATCCATCTTCTCCGATCTTTAGCTTCTCTTCTCCACATCACCCCTACACATTTTCCTATTTCATCCATCCATCTTACATGTGGTCTCCTTCTGGGTCTTTTACAATCACTTGGAATCCAGTTTAAAATTTCAATTGTCCATCTATTATCATATCTTCTAGCAATATGTCCAGCCCAACTCCACTTCAATCTTTTAATTTTTTCAATGAGGTCAGTAACACCTGTTTGTTCTCTTACCCATACATTGCGTTTTCGATCTCTTCTTGTTACTCCCAACATACATCTCTCCATACTTCTTTGAGTGGTCTGAAGTCTCTGTATTGATCTTCTATTAAGTGTCCAAGTCTCAGATCCATAAGTAAGAACTGGTAAAACACATTTGTTAAAAACCTTTCTTTTCAAACACATAGGCATATTTCCTTTTAATATCAAGTTATTTCTACCGAAAGCACTCCAACCAAGTTTAATTCTATGATTAATTTCCTCCATTATGTTTCCATCTGTATTAATAATCTGACCAAGGTATTTGTAACTCTTAACTTCTTCTAATTCATCATAATCAATCTTTATTTTCATATTTTGAGCAAATCGATTAAACATTACTTTAGTCTTTTTAACATTTATCTTTAGTCCTACTTTCCTACTTTCATCTGATAACTCCTGCAACATTTCCTGCAGCTCCGAAGCATTATTTGCAAAAACAACTACATCATCTGCGAAATCTAAATGACTTAAATAATCTCCATTTACTTTCACTCCTTTAGTTTCCCATTTTAATCCACAAAATACTTCTTGCAGCACTGCTGTAAAAAGTTTTGGAGATATGGAGTCACCTTGTCTTACACCTTTCTCAATGTTGACTTTCCCAGTATCATTATGTAATCTAATTGTTGCTGTTGCATTTTTATAAATATTCTTTAAAATATGACAATATCCTGGATCTATACCTTGATGATCCAATGCTTTAATCACTGAAGAAATGTTTATAGAATCAAATGCCTTTTCATAATCTACAAATCCAAAACATAATGACAACTCATATTCATTTGTCCTTTCTATAACTTCTCTCAATACTTGAATATGATCTACTGTACTAAAACCACTTTTAAATCCAGCTTGTTCTCTTGGTTGGTGAAAATCCAAGGTTCTCTGTAGACGAGTTGTAATTATCTTGGTAAAAATTTTATATAAAACTGATAAAAGGCTGATAGGTCTGTAATTTCTAATATCTTCTTTATCACCTTTTTAAAATATTAATATTATTACTGCATTCTTCCAATCATCCGGTACATCTTTATCATTTAGACATTTGGTATATAACTTTGCTAATATTTTTTGTTTCTTCACCTGCTTCTTTTAATATATCAATTATAATTCCATCATTACCTGGAGCCTTTTCTTTTTTCATACATTTAATTGCATTTCTCACTTCTTCATTTAAAATTCTGGGCAATTCGAAAGATGTAATAGATATAGGAGGTACTTGTTCTTTATTACTATATAATTCTTGATAAAAATCTTCTACCAATTTCATAATGTCATCCCTCTTTTTAGTAATAATTCCATCTTTTTTCCTTATTGCAGATATAAATTTCCTACCAATACCAAAATGTTGTTTTACATTCTTAAGACTTTTATTTTCTTCTACAGCTTTTCTTGCTAGTTCACAGTTATACTTTCTTATATCATTTTCAACTCTTTTCCGGACCATTTTACAAAATTCGAGATATTCAATTCTTTTTAATGCATCATTCTTGTATATCTTCATATTCCTTCTTTTCTTCATAAGTTCTCTAGTCTCAGTAGAAATTTTATTAGTCAATTGCTGCTTTTTTCTACCAGCTATCTTTGTTGCAGTTTTTAAAAGTGTATCAGTTATTTTCATATTAATTTCATTCAAATCTGAATCATGCTCAAAATCTACTAATACTTGAAACCGATTTGTAAGTTCTAATTTAAATTCATTAGAATGTTTCTGAAGATTAGGAATATCAACTGTAAATATAGTTTTTCTTAATAATTTTTGTCTCTCTAGTTTTACATTAACATGTATCTTACCCCTTACTAATCGATGATCACTTCCTGTGTTAAATTTATTAAGAACATTACAATCTTGAAATATGTATTTCCTGTTAGTCAAAATATAATCCAATTCTGCTGTACCTTCATTTGGATGCTTCCATGTCCATTTCCTTCTAACATTTTTCTCAAAAAAAGAATTCATAATATAAAGTTTTTCCTTCTCTGCAAACTCCACAAGTCTATGTCCTCTCTCATTTCTATTACCATAACCAAAATTACCTACAACACTTTCATCTTTCATTTGTTTACCAATTCTAGCATTAAAATCTCTCATAACAATTTTAAAATGTTGTTTACTCTGATCAAAAGCCTTTTGTACATCCATATAAAAATCTTCTACTACTTCATCACTGTGAGAACTTGTTGGGGCATAAACCTGAATTATCTGCATTTGATATCTGCTATTAAGTTGTATAACTAATCTTGCCACTCTGTCTGATGCACCATCAATCTCCACAATATTGTTCTTCCACTTTTTATTTATAATGAATCCTACTCCACTTGTATTTCCAATATTTGTGCCTTTATAATAGAGCATATGTCCACTTTTTAAATCAATTGTCTCTTCACCTTTTCTTCTAACTTCATAAAGTCCAATAATATCCCATTTAATATAAGAGAGTTCTTCTTCTAATTCTTGCAATCTTCCTTCACTTGAAAGTGATCTGCAGTTGTAAGTACCTAAATAAAAAGTCGTCATCAAATGGCAGCCTGGGTCTGCCTCCAGGATATTCTTAGCACCCTCCGCCTTCGGCCACCAACCGCTGCCTTGGTTGGTGACTTTACAGCCTCCTGGGATTAAGGGCCATGCTTTATTTTTGTCTGTCATAATTATATAATTGGGAAAAATCTTTATCATTTACACAAACATTCATTCTGCCTTATCAGGCACTGAGAAGAAAGACCATGGTGTTTCTTGATCTTAAACTCAGAGGTAAAAAGCCAATAAACTCACCACACTGGCTAATGCGTGTTGGTGAGCAGCCCATCCATGCTCGTATACTATATGAATAAACATATAGTAATAACAGCTGCAACGACAAGAACGTATGGAGTGGACATTAGGAATTTGCCCTGCTCGGTTCCTTTAAGGCCTCCAAGAGGAATAAAAGGGTCTCCTTTCAGTTAATAGCAAACTCCTTTCTGCAGCCACTGTCTATTTACTTTAGTATATATATGACAGTTGTTTGATAGGCTAGCAACATCTGAAGATATATACATAGCAGCCATTCGTAAACGAGTGTCGCTATTCCAACTCCAAAGAAAGGAACGAAAAAAACCTGCTATAAAAATGGGCCTTGCAATTATTACGTAAACCAATCTGTCGACCACAAATACCGCCACATATAACACATACTGACCCTTTTTTTTTTGTTTACTTGACATTTTGCAATGTTTTATAATTTCTTCAACAGAAAACAACACAGAACAATAAATTAGGTGAAATAATAGCTTTCTGTATAAAGCAAACTTAATATCTATATATACTGAACAATGATAAAGATATGTATAAGAGATGGTGGTCTGGGCCCTCTAATAAGTGCTGTTTTACCATGAAATATGCATCTTGGGGATAACAGATCTTTCTTACATGTCTTGGGTCATATGTTTATGATTATATCCCTCCACAATATACTATGTGGATCCATCCCAGTGATACGATTAACAACATTTGTAATGTTCTCACTATGGTACACGCGGTGCTGGCTCTCCTTTAATCATGCACTGGAACGTCCGTTCGAGCTCTATATTAACAAAATGAAAAAAATTCGGAAAAGGGACCAGATATTGGCCCCCTCTTACACCTATGATTCTACATGGAGATTATTGACTTGGCCCCCAAAAGCTGATCCCTTTCACTCCTGAATAGAAAGCTCCTACCCTGGAGAGTTATTTGAGGCTGAATGGCTGCATCCCTTTGTGATGACTCACCTGGCTCTACATGATTATTGCCCAGACTCTGAGTTTTATGGAAGTAACCTCCAATATGAAGGATCAATTTGATCATACAAAGCATGGACAAAGGATTAGATTTATTGTTGAACTGTATAAGACATGCAAGCATGGTCACCTATCAACAAGATACTATTCCGGACTCGTTCCTTGCTGATATGCTTCATACTAATCCTTTTAGCTGGTATCAAGCAAGATATCAATATTGAACTTTCATTCCACTGATTATCATGTAATATATTCTATGTTGAACTGTTATCATGTGTTGTAACCAAATTTCTGAATAAAAATTCTATATTTTATAAAAAAAAAAAAAAAAAAAAGGTGTTAAAAGTGGATAAAAACCAGTCCCTACCTTATGTGAGAGTGGTGAAGTGAAAATTACACTACAGAAATATTATTAATAACACATTAATGTGTTGCGGTGAAACTTTTTTATATAATAATTTCTGTAGGCTTTCAATATCATAATTTCTGCAGACTAAGCACTTTCAGAGTTTTGTTACTCCATAATGATAGTCTCTTAGATTATTAACTTCATTATATGCAAATGTATGCAAAATTATATCCTATATTATTCATTATTGTATAATCTCTAATCTAACGAGTGACTAATAAAAATTATTAATTTACTTTCATTATGTAATTTATGTCAAAGTTGTGAGGGTGGTACAGTTGATTCTTATCAATTAAACTGTAGTAATTGGCTATTTATAGATACTGAATAATGATAAATATATGTGTAAGAGATTGTGGTCTGGGCCAACTGATGAATGCTGGTTGAACGTGAAATGTGCATCTTGGGCATAATAGATCTTTCTTACACATCTTAGGTCAAATATTTATGATTACATGCTTCCACAAGATGTTAAAAGTGGATAGAATCCATTCCCTACCTTAGGTAAAATTGGTGTAGTGAAAGCAACACTTCAGTAATAGTATCCATTATTTGAAAACAACACTACAGAAATAATCCATTATTCTATCTTTTAACTTATTCAAAGCACCAACAGCACATTGGAGTCTCCGTTGTGCCTTAATGTCTAAATCTACTTTTGGTTTACAATCTCAAGTTGATAATCATTGAAGATAAAGGATTTTTTATTCATCACTGACTGATCAAACAGCTTTTAGCTTCAATAGTCATCAACTTAAACCAGTTTAGTTTATAAATGGAAAGATAGACATAAACACTGAGGTACAGCACAGACTCTAATGTGTTGCCTCTTTTAACAAATAGAGTGTTTTATCACAGGAAAATTACTACTGAAACTAAATTACTTGTATCTAGAGCATTAATTGCAATGTTAATAATTCAACATTCCCAATTCACCTATTGAATAGAAGTGAACCCGTGTATTTAAATTGTAAGAATATCAAGACTTAACTTAATAAGCTTGTATTACAAATCTAATACAATGAGCATGCTAATAGCTCTAAACAAGCTTTTCTGATAAATGCCATAAGAGAAAGCATTTAGAATCTCTATCTAGAATTATCTCTATCACCAAACTGGTTTTGAGCTAATGGCTCTTATCAGTGAGCTGCTAGGACATTCAGACCTTAGATCTAAAATACTAATTCAAGTCCAGAATTTATCTAATAGTTAACTATTAAGTAGAAAATCTGAAATTTTCAGACATCCATGTCTTTAAATCCAGCTATCTAACATCTATGTCTTTAAATCCAGCTATCTAACTTAAATAGCTATATGGGTCTGAATAATTTTCAGATACACCATATATTAATAACCTTAGCAATATAACATCACCAAAGCATCAAAAGCAAAACTATAATAGTAAGAAAATTAAGTTATACATCACATGACTTAATAAGCTTGTATTATAAATGTAATATAATGGGCATGCTAATACAAGCTTATTAAGTTAAGTCACATGATGTATGCTTTATTTTCTTACTATTATAGTTTTGCTTTTGAGGTTTTGGCAATGTTATATTGCTAAGGCTATTAATATATTATGGTGTAGCTGAAAATTATTCAGACCCATATAGCTATTTGTTAGATAGCTGGATTTGATAACATAAAGATGACTGAAGATTGCAGATTTTCTAATTAATAGATCTAGTGTTTAAATATCCTAGTGCCTCACTGATAAGAGTCATTAGCTTGAAACCAGTTTGGGGATAGGGATAATTATATATAGAGATTTTAAATGCATTCTCTTGTGGAATTTATTGAAAAAGCTTGTTTAGAGCTATTAGCATGCTCAGTATATTAAATTGTTGTATATATCTTGTTACCTGTGTATATATCTTGTTATTGTAACTACCCATATTACATATCTTAACATTCATTTACTGGGTTGGGTCTTCTTACTGAATAACCAGTACACTACATAACCTTTAAAAATTCCAAGCAGGAGATAGATTCACTAATTGCTTTACCAAGTTTTTCATTTCTGCCATTGTAACCATAAATTTGACAGTCATTAACTATATAGTTCATGGTTCATTTGTTTATGTCCAGATAGGTAAGAGGCTGTTAAATTCCATTTATGGAGGAAATGGCCACAATGATCATGAGTTGTCCGGAATCTGCTAATGTGAGTCCAGTAATATCTAAAAAGATCAAATCCACATAGCTTTACAATTGCATCTGGAAAAAGTATTTGCAACCATGCAAGACATCAAAATTTATGGCATAATTTTTTGATTGCAAGTTGATGACTGAATATCCAAAGAGAAGTTGATGTGAGATAATCTTAAGTGATTGAAGTATATCTTAAAAATGGAATTCTGTATCAGATCATTCTATAAAATTTTGTATCTGGTATATCTTAGCTTACTAATCCCTGGAGTAAGAATAACAAATTTAGTATGGAATATTATTATTTGAGGACACAAAGAACACAATTCAGATTTTAATTTATACAGTTTAATATATATGTTAATATATACAAGTATAATATATGTTCACACGAATGTTTTTACTGGTTGCAGATAAAAAAGCATGTTTTGCAGGTTCATCCATGTAAGTATAATATGTATAGATACATGAATTAAACACTATTTTAATTTACATAACCCAATCGCAGTTAGTTTAAAATGTCTTTTCACTTATTAAATCTATTTACTAATACTAAAATACTAAAGGCAGTATATTTACCTTTATCATCATCACCATCTTTTAAGCCTGGCAGCTCTTAAGGCATTTAAAATAATAATAAGATCAAGGTGATCTGTTTTGACCCTAATTGGCTTATTGACCTTCAGAAGCCAAGGTCATGGGAATAAGACATTTCCCACTGGTTTCTTCCACTACTTCACCCTGGTGACACAGTTGCCTTGAAGACACTAGAGAAGAACACATTGCTTTTTTTTCACAGTTCATATACTTACAATCCTTTTGTTTTTTGGAGTAGTTAAACTCATTGGGGAAAATCCAAGTGATAGGTGTATTATGAGTTTAATATTGCCTCTGTAAATTTAATTAGCATTTTAACACTACTAATTAAATTTCCTCCATTATCTGATTATTTATTTATTCCTTCTGATAATAATTACTGCACACAATATGCTTTAATTAAATATTTTGTAATATTTGGCTATTTATTATTTATCTATTTGTTTATTTCCTCTCTCTAAATTAATTTTATAACTTATTAAAATACATGCCTTATTAAAATCCATATACTTCAGTATCCACTATGAATATCATTTAGTATCACTTCAGTTTTTCTCTTTGAAAGCATTTCTAATGGATATTATTTTTTTGTCAAATATTTTTAATTCATGTTGTTTTTTTTTTAATGCAATTTGATAAATAAATATGGAAATTAACATTCTTTCACTATAAACTTTTCCCAGAAGATTATAACCGTCACTTCTTAAGCTATCAACAATCTCAACCTGTAGTCAAGGCAACCTCTTTTAATGATAAAGATTGTCCCATTTTTATCTATGGTTTGATATGTTTATGTAGATATTAAAGACTGCAACTTGGTCAATTTGGTCAAGTTGCAATCTTTAGTGTGTATATAAACATGTCAGATCATAGATAAAAGTGGTATCATCATTACTGTTAAAGGCTGTTACCTTGACAACAGGTTGAGATTGTTGATAGCTTAAGAGTATTTTGTTATCATCTAGATTTATAAACCTATAGTATTGACTTTATTGTCTTCCAGATGATTAAATAAAATTAAGACAGGATTTAAAATGGTAATTATGCCTTCAGTTTGAATTTAATTTGTAAAAAGAATTCTGTTCTATAATAATTAATGTTTTAAAAGTTATTAGAAGTATTTAAAAATTAAAATAAATAATTAAATCATTAATTTATATTGAGAAATAAAAAAACAAATTTAATCTCAGCCTACAGTTTACATTCATTTTTCCTCTCACCATGTAGATTATTTTAATCCTTAAAAATATTAATACATATGAAAATAAATATATTTTATTTTTATTAATAAAAATATCATTGACAAATGACAATACACTTGAATTATAAAAATAGACTTTTAAACTAAGTTAAAACTTTTTTCTTCTTGATGAACATGATGTAAAAAGTTCCATTGCACCATGCCAGACTCAAGTTAAATTAAAATTTCTGCTGCTTTCCTGGTTATACCTTCCCTCTAGGTACAAAAATGAAAACTAAAATATGAATCCATTTTCTTTAAAAACAAACTATTAATCAGCTGATTACTATGAATTGAACTAATGTTTATTATTAAAACAACATCTATCTATAACAGTGGCAGAGTAAATAAAATGGAATCAGAAGTGATATACTAGTTATTGACAAGAATCAACAATGAAAAGATTAATTATAGTTAGGATTTACTAATTATTCATTCATTATACATAATAACTATAGCACTATTTTATTTTCATTTTTTAAAAGTGCACCACTATCATTTTTAATCATTATCAATTTACTCCAGGATGAAAGTCTCTCTAGGTTCAATCCATTTTCTCTGATCTCTACTGTCTTCTTCATAACACTTCAGCACACTTTCTTATTTCATTCATCCAGCTCACATATGGTATTTTTCTAGGTCTTTTAAATTTCTTAGAATCCAGTTTCAAATTTCAACTGTCTATCCATTGTCATCTCTTCTAGCAATATATTCAAACCAACTTCTAAAAGTATATATATATATTATGTAAC